>VKKV01000002.1:0-418052 GCA_008080845.1 Phytophthora kernoviae | reverse complement strand
GTTGTCATTCGTGCGGCACGCGTCGCAAATCTTAATCAATTGCCTTGCGTAGGCATGCGTCTTCTTTGAAGACTCTGAGAGGTTAATAATCCAAGCAATTCTTCAAACCTCTGCTCGCCAATTCTTGAAGGTTGTGGGGCTCATCGAGATCGCGACGAAGAGATCCTATCTGCTCGCACTGCCTATAATCGAGGACAAGGACCTCGCGTTCTTCGTGGATAAGCTCGGTGTCCGTCACCAAAGATGCGCACGCGATGAATCTATTTCGTGGCAAAGGACGCGGGGCGATTGTTTGAGAGCGAAAGACGATCCAACATCCGAATGCCAAGGTGTCAGCGAGCAGAGGCTTGAAGAATTGCTTGGATTATTAACCTCTCAGAGTCTTCAAAGAAGACGCATGCCTACGCAAGGCAATTGATTAAGATTTGCGACGCGCGTGCCGCACGAATGACAACCCCAGCCGTTCGTAAGGCAATATGGGAGGATCATGTTTGCCCACCCAACAGAACCTTGGCGTTGGAGTCATCACGACAGATGCCACCATCGACAATGCATCCGCTGTTGGCGAGTAACGTGACAGATCAACGCGTCAGGTTGAAGCAAAGATCCAACGAATATCAGGCAACGTGTTTCGACATCGAACTTCAGTTGGTCGTTCATCTTCCATCTGTTGCTCGAGGATTACAACGAAGCTCAAACGCTGTGCCTCCCATAATCATCATCATCAAAAGTAGAGTATATTTCGCATTCTGCCGGAGTCGGTTAGCTCAGATGCCTACTCTGGGTGATACCACAGCGCCCCTGAACTTCGGCAGTTCGACGGCGCGCACTCACTCATTTTCGATTTTACCCTCGACCAACTAACCACCTACCAACCCACAAACAAACCAGCATGGTCTTCACGATTGTTGTCAACCTGTACGCCAAGGACGGCAAGGACGTCGAAGAGCAGCTGCGCACCAAGCTGACCGAGGCCTCGCACACCTACTCCAAGGACGCCAGCGTCCTCGGCTGGCACGCTCTGCAGAACACCAGCGACCCGCGCAAGTGGACTCTTGTCGAGCGTTACGACCAGGAGAGCGTACGTATCTTGCATCATGCAATTGTTACTTCCTGCTAGTTACTGGTGTTGGCCGCTGGTGCCAATGACCGATGCTCGAGACCGTCGTCAATGAGTTGAGACTGATCTTGTTCCTCGATGATTTTGTTTTACAGAGCGTGGCGCACCACCGTGAGCACCCGGAGTACAAGGCCTTCGCGGGGTTCTTGCTGCCGCTGTTGGAGAACGGCCAGGAGAGCCTGGATGTGCACCAGTTCAATGAGCTGGCGTAAGCAAGTGCACAACGGACCCTGCGTGATACGAGTGCCTAGCGGAGGACATCGATCTTGCACCAGTCATAGAGTTACCGCCGCTCCTGCTTCAGCCTCAGCCTCAGCCTCAGCTTTAGCCTCAGTACAATTGCTCGCAAAATGTACACGCCTCGAAATTCGCAGAGTAAAAACGAAGACAAAAAGTAACATACAAACAAACAAAAACTCGGCTGAGCCAAACGTTTTATCTGCCTTCAATGGAATGAGTACTATGCTATGGATCCGTGCCCCACACTCATACTGTCCGTGCTTCTGAGGGTAGTAATTATTACCCCATGCCTTTTCAGTCCAGATATGCTGTTTCTCGACCATCACAACTTGCTCGTGTCCAACTCGTTATGCTGGAGAAGCTCCGGCTTCTTTGCCAATAGCGGCCCGACCGCGGGTCCGAAAGTGGGGTAGTACGGGTTCGCCATGTGAATTTTCAGACTCTGCTCAAAACATCAAAGACAAGTCAGTCAGTGTAAGGTCAAATCAAGCGCTCAAAGTAGAACCAAAACTCACACTCTTGTTCTCATAGCGCTCGACGATAGTCCACTTGCGTGGATCGGTGTGGTCCTGCATCACGTGCCAGTCAATGGTCTCGGTGTCTTTGCTGTAGATTTTTGAGGCCTCAATCAACTTGTTGCGCATTTTCTCCTCAATGTCCTTGCCTTCCTTGGCGTACAGGTGACATACGAACGTGAAGACCATGATTGTAGAAGTGCTTGGATGGAATGCACCGGGCTATTTCTGCCAACTTGGTTGAAAAATGACAAGTGACGGTTTGAAGATTGTGAGTGCGTGGCGTGGTTGAACATGCAAAGTGTTTACGAGACAGAAAGTGAGACCTGATCATTTTGACGTGAATCACCCACAGATTTTCAGGTTCTCAGTATCTTTCGTTGCCAGACTACGTTGGATAGCTTTATTCTGGCACTATTGCCGCAAATTTTCCTCGAGTTTTGGCACAATATCGCTTCATCACACATAGCAACACTCATCTAGAAACAACAACGTTGCAGGGAAACATACTTACTTTTTGTTCACATTTCTGATAGCATACGCTCGTGATACGACTCGAATGCACTTGAACACTTACTAGGAAGACCCCACTGTCAAGACTGTGCTGTCAAACACAAGACTTCGACAATGAGGCCCGCTACTCTTCCGCAACCTGGAAGGCTAGACGTTCAGCTTAGATGCTGAGCATAGTTAGCTTGACATGGCTTAGGTCTGTATAGCTTATTCCACGTGCACGGGCTTGCTCGTGTCCAGCTCGTTGAAGCGGCGCAGATCCATCGGCTGGTCCAGGAGCGGGATCACGTACGGGTCGAACGTCTTCCAGTACGGGTTCTCCAGGTGGTACTTCTGGCTCTGTAGATCGAGAAGGCCGAAAACAAACACACCACCACATGTCAGTAACAGAATTCCCATGCAGCAACAACGATAATACGCTACGCTATGTGCACGCATAGCGACAACTTGGCAGCTTGACAGCAGCAGTAGCAGTGACAGTAGCAGTAGCAATAGCAATAGCAGACTACATGCAGTTTGTAATACGTACGCTCTCATGCTCGTAACGCTCCACAATGCACCACTTGCGCGGGTCCACGTGGTCTTGCATGACGTACCAATCGATGGTCTCAATGTCCTTGGAGTAGACCTGTGAGGCTTCGATCAGCTTGTTGCGCAGCTTCTCCTCGACTTCCTTGCCCTCCTTGGCGTACAGGTGAACGACGATCGTGTAGACCATTCTGGTGGGGTTTCAAAGGTGGCGACTTGGGAACTTGATAGGGAAATGAAAAGTGAGCCGACGAAGGTGACGGGAAGTCGCTCGTGGTGCGTATCAGGAGGGGGTTCCGCTTGGAGTGCAGAGGTCTGCCACGTCATTGAAGTTTGGGGCGAGCATCATGGATACGCAAAAGGTATGCGGTTCGGGCTGAAGATTGAGTTAACTTCAGACTTGAACTTCGGACTCCTCTCCAAGCAGATCCCTTTCCAAGCAGCCCACTCGGTTGCCTTTGCCTAGACAGTTTGCAATAGCGTTTCTTCTGTAGCTGAGTCTCCAAACAGATTGTCTGTTGTATTGGATACAGACTATGCTTATCGATAGCATGTATTCCCAGAGGCAGATAAATCCAAGTTGATTTGCAAAAGCATTTGCTAATAGTAATTCCCTTCTATCCTGTATCAAATCTCCCTGGACCTCCACACGCCAAGCAGCTGGGGTCAGCTTGCGGAATGCAGCCATGGCTCACGTCGGCATTGATGGCACCGATGTGCTACAGTACCTGGTATGCATACTATCGGTAGAGAACCCTATTTGAAAGCGTAGAGCATTGAAGAAGCACAAAGTATTGCATTGCAGTGTTGAGCGGCGGTTCTTTGACCTCCCTGAGGGACTTGGCACGTGCTATTTGTTGCCGTTGAGCCACTCGCGGACGAAACGAGTTGAAGACTCTGTTTTTGTGCTTTAGCACTGTTGTTAACACGAGTCAGCCAAAATGTTGGCCCGAAAGAGTGGCATCCATTCTCGTGCGGTGCTACAACGCTGAAGTTCAGTGTTCTGCACCACACTAAGCGCTTTGTTTGGGGAGTTTAAAATGGAATCGGCGATGTGATTTTGTATGTGCACGCTGCGAGTTCGATTTGACCAGGCACATCGCGACTTGCATACCCGTTTCTGTGAACACCTATGCTGAAAATTGCTTGCACGACTGGCAAATAACAAAAAGAGGGGCCCACACAATCTTCAACTCGTTTCGTCCGCGAGTGGCTCAACGGCAACAAATAGCACGTGCCAAGTCCCTCAGGGAGGTCAAAGAACCGCCGCTCAACACTGCAATGCAATACTTTGTGCTTCTTCAATGCTCTACGCTTTCAAATAGGGTTCTCTACCGATAGTATGCATACCAGGTACTGTAGCACATCGGTGCCATCAATGCCGACGTGAGCCATGGCTGCATTCCGCAAGCTGACCCCAGCTGCTTGGCGTGTGGAGGTCCAGGGAGATTTGATACAGGATAGAAGGGGAATTACTATTAGCAAATGCTTTTGCAAATCAACTTGGATTTATCTGCCTCTGGGAATACATGCTATCGATAAGCATAGTCTGTATCCAATACAACAGACAATCTGTTTGGAGACTCAGCTACAGAAGAAACGCTATTGCAAACTGTCTAGGCAAAGGCAACCGAGTGGGCTGCTTGGAAAGGGATCTGCTTGGAGAGGAGTCCGAAGTTCAAGTCTGAAGTTAACTCAATCTTCAGCCCGAACCGCATACCTTTTGCGTATCCATGATGCTCGCCCCAAACTTCAATGACGTGGCAGACCTCTGCACTCCAAGCGGAACCCTCCCTGATACGCACCACGAGCGACTTCCCGTCACCTTCGTCGGCTCACTTTTCATTTCCCTATCAAGTTCCCAAGTCGCCACCTTTGAAACCCCACCAGAATGGTCTACACGATCGTCGTTCACCTGTACGCCAAGGAGGGCAAGGAAGTCGAGGAGAAGCTGCGCAACAAGCTGATCGAAGCCTCACAGGTCTACTCCAAGGACATTGAGACCATCGATTGGTACGTCATGCAAGACCACGTGGACCCGCGCAAGTGGTGCATTGTGGAGCGTTACGAGCATGAGAGCGTACGTATTACAAACTGCATGTAGTCTGCTATTGCTATTGCTACTGCTACTGTCACTGCTACTGCTGCTGTCAAGCTGCCAAGTTGTCGCTATGCGTGCACATAGCGTAGCGTATTATCGTTGTTGCTGCATGGGAATTCTGTTACTGACATGTGGTGGTGTGTTTGTTTTCGGCCTTCTCGATCTACAGAGCCAGAAGTACCACCTGGAGAACCCGTACTGGAAGACGTTCGACCCGTACGTGATCCCGCTCCTGGACCAGCCGATGGATCTGCGCCGCTTCAACGAGCTGGACACGAGCAAGCCCGTGCACGTGGAATAAGCTATACAGACCTAAGCCATGTCAAGCTAACTATGCTCAGCATCTAAGCTGAACGTCTAGCCTTCCAGGTTGCGGAAGAGTAGCGGGCCTCATTGTCGAAGTCTTGTGTTTGACAGCACAGTCTTGACAGTGGGGTCTTCCTAGTAAGTGTTCAAGTGCATTCGAGTCGTATCACGAGCGTATGCGAAAGTATTTTTATAAAGCAAAATATGTGTGCGACTGTATACTTGTACGAATCTGCGAATCTGCTTGACTAGCACTTTGCATCAGTTTGTATCTTAACTCACAGTTCCCAGCCCCGACACACAACTCTGGTACTCCTCTGACGTCGTCCACCAGTGCAATGTACATAACCACTTTGACTGACACGTGACATCCTCGCACGACGACTGTAAATACGACTGAGCCTTCGAGTTGAAATAGTACTGTTCCAGCAACGTCGGGTCTGCAGCGGCGCGTTCCATGAAGCCATTCATCTCCGATGTCCGCAGCGAACTCACGCCGTATTCGGTGCTGGCCTTGAAGAGCGGCCGCCAATTCAGTTCCTGGCTGTCGGACGAGATGTTGGTGCCGTACACTGTGAAGTCCAGGACCTCATAGGTGGTGGCGTCAAAGTCCCAGACCATGAACGCTGGATTGTTGTTGAAGATAGGTGAGATCGCTGCCGATATGAACAGCGGCACGAGGTCAGCACCTTCGGTTTCTTCTTGTGCGTGCTGTTCTGCAGGAAGAGGGACACGGAATTCGATGCTGTGGACATGTGCGAAAAACTGAGCCTTGATGATGTCAGCGTATTCACTCACGATGCTCTTGTACACGGCGATGTAGGAGGCTTCCCACATCTGAGCGCCGCTGTAGGAGTCGATAATGGGAGGGATGTGTCCAACGACGTAGGCGAACTTGCCGCTATTGCGGAGACCCAGGAGAGTTTCGTTGAGCCATGCGAACTGGTCGAAGGGATCTGGTATGTTGGTCGTATCCGGAGTGTGGCTTGGCTGGATGGCCAACAACGCGGCAGTGGGGTCAGTGGTCGGAGTTTAGTCCCGAATTACACAGATGGGTTGCTGTTACGAATAGCTGTTGCATCACGTACCGAGTAGGGCACATACATTCAGCTTCGTGTCGTTATCCGCAGTCGCGTAGTAGTCTGCCATCGTCTCAACGTTCGTCAGCAGTAGGAACTGCTGAAGCTAGAGCTGTAAGCATACCAAGACGAAGAGAGCACGGAATTTGCATCAAGGCAGCACATTCCCATGAACAAACAACTAAATTGAGCTAAGAGTTGTAACTACTCCATTTCTTTGGTTATCGATTGCATCGAGTATTTTCGTACGCTTATCAGACCACAGTGCGACAACCATGGGAAATCGAAGCGAATGGCTCTCACAATTCAAAGTGGCCACCACAGCCAATTGACACACAAGAATTCAGGACCTACTCCGGCGCAGTACCGATGCATTCTAGCTTTTTGCTGACAACCCTTGCGTTTGTGAGTGTAGAATTCGTCTACTCCTCACACCTGCGATCCACCGACAGCAACACCCCACGATACTTGAGCAGTTTATCCACCGACAACATCAAGCATATCATGCACTTCTCGGATGTTCACTTGCGCCTCGTCGAATCCTTGGATGTCACCGAATCGGAGAATATTCCATTTGGATATGGAGAAGACGCGACTGTCACCATCCTGAATTCAGCACTGGAATATGCCAAGGTGTTGGTCCCCGATCCGGCCTTCTTTCTCTACACTGGCGACCACGTTGCTCATGCTAGCCAGGTGGGAGGTGGCGATCTGTCCGAGGAGTATGTTGCAGGCACTTTGAAAACGAATGTCGAGATAATGTCTCGCTACTACGGCACAAGCTTAGAAGTTTCAACTCTCATGGGGAACACCGACACCAGTACGTCTGATGCTTAAGCAACTATGCAATATTCTTGAGCTAACTTACCTCTTCTGTGTGGACGCCTTGCAGCCCCAGACTACAACATGGACGTGACCGACCCGGCCACTGAGGTGAACCCTCCGCCAAATTGATCTCAGCGGCATGGAAGGACACGCTCTCCACGTCTAGCCTCGACTGGTTTAACCACCGCGGCTATCTGTCGTACGATCTGGACGAAAACTTGGTCGTACTCACGCTCAATACGGTGCCTTACTCAGTACGTCACCAAAATCGGTTTATTGCGTTCGCTTCCCAAGCAACACAGCCCTGATCGTATTCCTTTTTGTCTGTGCAGCCAAGCCACACTCCGGATACGACCAACATACCAGATCCCTTCGACCAGTTCGCATGGCTCAACGAAACTCTCCTGGGTCTCCGCAATAGCGGCAAGTTCGCCTACGTCGTTGGACACATCCCTCCCATTATCGACTCCTACAGCGGCGCTCAGATGTGGGAAGCCTCCTACATCGCCGTGTACAAGAGCATCGTGAGTGAATACGCTGACATCATCAAGGCTCAGTTTTTCGCACATGTCCACAGCATCGAATTCCGTGTCCCTCTTCCTGCAGAACAGCACGCACAAGAAGAAACCGAAGGTGCTGACCTCGTGCCGCTGTTCATATCGGCAGCGATCTCACCTATCTTCAACAACAATCCAGCGTTCATGGTCTGGGACTTTGACGCCACCACCTATGAGGTCCTGGACTTCACAGTGTACGGCACCAACATCTCGTCCGACAGCCAGGAACTGAATTGGCGGCCGCTCTTCAAGGCCAGCACCGAATACGGCGTGAGTTCGCTGCGGACATCGGAGATGAATGGCTTCATGGAACGCGCCGCTGCAGACCCGACGTTGCTGGAACAGTACTATTTCAACTCGAAGGCTCAGTCGTATTTGCAGTCGTCGTGCGAGGATGTCACGTGTCAGTCAAAGTGGTTATGTACATTGCACTGGTGGACGACGTCAGAGGAGTACCAGAGTTGTGTGTCGGGGCTGGGAACTGTGAGTTAAGATACAAACTGATGGAAACGGGTCGAGCCAGCTAAGAAATAAAAAGATACTCGAAGTTGAAGTCACCAGGCGACGTGAGCACTGATCACTATTAGCGCATCAATCTAACTTCGCCATTAACACCGGAATCCACAGTTTTTATTTTCTTCTACACTAAGAATGACGAAAGCGTCAAGTTCGTGTATCGAACTGTTTTTGTGCTTATTCTTTCGCCGTGCGGCTCAGCACACGGCCAGTTTGGTTCATCCTATCGATGCGCCAATCCACATCTTCAGGTTCGGTCACGAGCGACACGAAGCGCATCCTACACGCTACTTGAGATTCTGTCACCACATGCTTCACATTGTCAACAGAAATTGTCTCCACACTCTGCTCAATATTGAACAGCGCCTTCAACTGCAGTCGCTCAACTTTTGTTGTCTCGTCCTCCGGGTTAACCGCCAACTTTTTCTCCACTTTTTCCCAACGCTACTCAACTCGCCAAGGACATCCCACGCGTTCACTTCCGCTCTGTTTTTTCGTCTCGAAGTTTTAGTTGCAACCCCGTCACACTTTCCCCAATAACAGCTCCGTCGTCTGCTCCCGTTTCAAGTCTGCGACCGTAAGCCGTTGACACTTGACCCCACTTAGGTACACGCCGGTGAAATCAAGTTTCTGGAACTCGATATGTGAATAACGTAGTCGTAGCCTCGCCGCGTGACGCAGTAGCTGATAATGATAAAACACTGGCTCGAACATGGCTTCCATTTCCTCCGCCACTGGGGGTTTAGAAACAGTTTCAGCGCCTTCTGTTGCCTTGGAGATTGCGCCAGCATAGTCCAAAAATTCGGCCGAGTAGAGGTTGGTCATCACCTGTTCACAGGCGAATCTCGCCCCGTTGAGGAACTCGACAGCGTCGATCTCCGTCTTGGCTGGCAGCTGCAATTGTGCATAGAGTAGATAGTTGTGCAGCCACGAGTTATCGGGGAAACATACTGTGCTCCCGGTAGCGTTCCATTTGGTCCGTCCGTTGGATGCAACGATTCACATAACCACGCGTTGATTCGAAGATGCCGGGGCTGGAATCGGACGAGAAGTGCTAAGCATGAAAAAATGATGCTGTTAGATTAAAAAAACTATAGGTAAAGAGCGCTTTTAGATACTCGTTAGACATACCTTCACCCGTCTTATCACTTGTTGCGAGTTCGCCGCTCCTCGTAAACTGCCTAAACAGCGAAGCATGCTCAACTTGCTCCTCTCGAGATAAAATACCGTACACACTCTTATTTATAATACCGTAATCCACAAAATAATTCACCACCATCACACATAATATTGTGTTCCAAACGCTTATTTTTGGGTATCACTCTCGGCAATGGAGGACATCGCATGGAAGTGCACGGCGGCGTTCCTGTTGGGGGCAGCTACGCACTATTTTATCTCGTCACAGCTGCGCAGTGACAGCATCCCTGCAACCTCCAAGACATCCAGCAACAATGACAGCGAGTCTCGCTCTGCAGCTTCCTCCAGGTCGTCGTCGGGCTCCTCTGACGACTGGGAAGGCGCAGACGAACAGAGCTGGAAACCCCACAAAATGGTCATGTGTGTGCGTACCGACCTAAAAATGGGCAAAGGTACCTACAATAATATTGCATTGGTAATGCGCTTTATTACCGGTATTGGTGCTTACAACTATATTGCTAAATTATTGACAGGTAAAATCGCTGCGCAGTGCTGCCACGCAACGCTGGGAGCTTACAAACGTGCACTTAAGCGTACCCTGATGCTGTCCGAGCGTGGAGATGCTGGGTCAAGCCAAGGTTTGTCTGAAAGTGGACTCGGAGGAGGAGATGCTCGCCCTTGCAGAGAAGGCTGCTGGCCATGGACTTGTCAACTATATTGTGGTATGTTGATTGACTGAGTGGCGACGGCTCTTGGTCTGTTGATGAGTGCTAAAACTGAACTGTGTTTTGTATTTTTCTTTGTGCAGACTGATGCTGGGCGGACACAGATTGCGCCGGATAGCAAGACAGTATTGAGCATCGGCCCGGCCCCGTTGGCTGCTCTCGATGAGATCACTGGCCACCTCAAACTCATGTGAGCGAGGCGAAGCTTTCGATTTGACCAACAGAACAAGAGTAACTGAGGAATGACACATGCTCACTCAACTGAACCGATCCGCGGCGTTGTTGAGCGAGCCTGTGTGTTTTATCTGGTATTTTCCTCTTTTGTTCTGTTAACGGGATGCAGCGTTTCTAAAGCGTGGACAACACATTCTGGTACTGCGCACGTTTTTGAAGATACCGTTGCGCTTGAGTAGTTGCATGATCACAGCGACACCAGCTACTGCCGTAGCTGTCGCTAGTGCAGTTGATCCAATCGTCATGAAGACGTCCTTCGCCGCCATTTCCTGTTGCGAAGAGGAACCGGACGAGGATGAAATCGCTGCAGCTGCATGTTCTGGGGACGCAGCTTGGTCGATGTCGGTTGCACGGTTTGCGAGCATCATCTGGGCGGTGTCTAAGCACGCCAGGAATTCGCCTTTTGTGGTCCACCACTTGAGCGTGCAAAGCGTCTTAGCGTGGCACTGTGCATCCGAACAAGGCAGGGAATTGGGAGACCTCGCTTTCATGTTCCAGTAGTAGTCCTCCAGCAGACTCACATTTTGCTGAGTACGCTGCACAAAGTCCGTTAGATCCTTCCCGGACAGTGAAGCAAGTCCGTACACCTTGCTCGCCTGGAACAGAAGTTTCCAATTGAGTTGTGGATCGCTCTCCGCAATGTCACTGCCATACACAGCGTAATCCAATATCTCGTACGTCTCTGTGTCGAAATCCCAGACCATGAAGGAAGGGTTGTTGCCGAAAAGTGGCGAGATCGAGCCTGATACATACATTGGAAGTAATTGAAAGGCGTCGTCCACGTGCCCCACCCCGCCCAACGTCTCCACGGGCACGCGGAACTCTATGCTGTGCACGTGACCAAAAACTGCGCCTTGATCACATCGGCGTACTTGCCGACAATATTCTTGTACTTCACAATGTATTTGGGGTGCCACTGCGGGTTGCCCCGTACGAATCCACAATGGGGGCGATGTGGCCAGCGATATAAGCAAACTTCCCGGCCTCCTGCAGCTCAGCAAGTGTTTCATCCAACCAGGCAAACTGTCCAAATGGGTCTGGTTGCTCCGACGTGTCTGGGAGATGACTTGGCTGCAAGTGGGCAAGCAACAACAAGACATTACAGTTAGCTCCATTCACCAAATTTGTAAAACTAATAGGCTGTACTGAAACGCACTGAGTAGGGCACGGTATTGAGTGTGATCACATGCAGCTTTTTGTCCAGGGCATAACGTAGATATCCTCTACGGTTCAGCAAGTCCATTTTCACATCAGACAGCGAGTCTTCCCAGACCTTTGAAATTAACTCAATGGTCGGGTTTGTCTCCGTTGCAGGGTCCGTCACCTCCATGTGATAGTCCGGATCTACACACAAAGCACATCACCATCATAAATACTAGTACGCACTCCTACAGTAAAACAAAATAACTCTTTTAAACTTGCACCTACTTCCGTCTGCATTGCCGATGATCGCTGTGGTCTCCAGTATCCCCCATCTTGAGTTTTAGGTGGATAGTAATTCTCCATTGCGTGGACATTGGTCTCTACCGCCTTTGCAATGTACTCGTCCGTAAATAATCCGTGGGCTGCATGGTCTCCAGTGTATAGAAACACTTCTGGGTCGCTTGTAACGTGCTGTTTAGCGTAACTCAGTGCAGACTCGAGTAGTGCCAATGGGGCGTCCGAGAAGTAGCGGATGGGGATGCGAGCAGAGTCCTCGGGGTTCAACGTCTCTGAGATGTTTAAGTGAACATCGGAGAAGTGCAAGATGCGGCCAGGGGCTGCTGCTGCTTTCCCGCAAGCAGCAGCATCGAACCGAGGAGTATCAGCCGCATGATTGAACTCTAATTGTTAAATGAACTGAAAACTTACAAAATTCTATTAACTGGATGAATACAAATGTCAAGTTTAAACCTGAGTACACCATAAACAATCGTTTATATGAAACATATTTGAAAGTTACTTGTTTCAGTATATTTATCGACGAACGATACCGCCCGCTCCCGAAATTTTAAACCGAATCAAAGATATTGTGGGACATCTCGTACTACAGCGGATGTAGATAACGCCCACCCACATGTTACGCAATATAATTGGCTTACAAAACAATATTTGAACCAATAAAAGCAAATACAAAATTGCTCAAATTAATTAAATGTTTGCAAACGATAGTGACTTAGAAAAACTGCTCCCAATCAGTTCTGCAGGCATACTCTCCCACACCGTGATAGTTTCTTTTATCATAACTAAACGTTTTTCAACAGCAGATTGGCTTTCGTTTACATGTTCTAGAGGCCATTTTGACGAAGCTTGTCCTCAATGACCCCATCACGCCGACGTCAAGTGGCTGACACACTGACGTCGCACTAGCAGACAAAGGGGCCAATTGGGGAACAACTCCCAATGTACAATGGTCTCTGACTCCTCCGTTACGTGCGTATCGAGGTTATCCAGCAGTATCACCGATAGGCCGTCGATCTCATACGCCAATAGCTTGAGGAGATAGTACTTCCACACCTTAATGTTCATCAAGGCATTTTTCTGTACTGCATACACGTGGCCTTAACGGATTTTTTTTAGTTTAAAGCCAAATAAAATTGATTACCTTTGGGATACTAATGCATTTCGGTCTTAGTGATGATTCCTGTCGGTGACCCCTCAACGATGAACAGTATTTGCAGTTTCGAACCTGAATCATTTTTGCAATTAGTAAGCAATATTAGTGAGTACTTCAACTTATAAACATACAATTTAAATATCAAACTTACCATCCTCACGAATAGTCAACACATCGGTCAATCTTGCGGGGTGCTTATTTGAGTGTCGAATTCGGGACGACTCGCCCCTCTTTGCCCAGATCGCACAGGGTGGCATGTCGTAGAGAATGGCAGTTTCATCTACATTGTATATGTCCGATGCTGGATAATGTCCGTACTGACTCCAAAATGTTGCGCTAAATTTGTCCCGTTTTTCGATCAAGGTGCTACTTATTTCCTAAAACGATTTTGCATAATAAAATGTGTAAAAAGAGTATTTCAGTAAAAAACAATTCGAATTCAATGAAATTACCTTTCCGGGATTTGGTTTTCACCGGGAGAAGTCATGACGATGCAAAAGCGTTGCAACAGCTTTATCAAAGCTTCATATACGCTCTCCTAGTATTTTAGTGTTGGCCGCATACGTTTCTAACCTGTCGTCGTGGTGAATCTTGACGCAGTACATCAGGTGGACAGTGCACAACACCTAAAATACAGTAAACGACACAAGAAACACATTACTTCCATTAGTAAATAAATAAGTTTAGATACTATAAACAATCACAAACATTACCTTTTCCTCACGCCGCATATCTTTCATGAATGCAATGTGACGAAGTGCAACTCCTTTTCCGACTTGGCCACGACTTGAATAAGATGGATTGAAGGATCAAGGCCAATCGACTGGGATGTCTAGGGTTCCTGACTCAGACTTATCAGGTTAGGGTTAGGGTCAAGCCAGAATTGGATCGACCCTATCCAGATCGGCATGAGTGCAATCATTTTGGTACAGATTGTGATCTGATCGACTGCGATCTAGATAGAATGACACAATCATTCCGACATAGGTATTGCCTTTGTGGTATGCATACCCAACAAGATTCGGTATAGCTAGTGAGTGGTGCAAATCAGGTGATGTGCAAAAAGAATACGAGAAAAGATCGAAAAAACGCTAAGGCATTAACAGAGAGAGAGAGGAATTTTTCCTTGTAAGACACAAGTAGTGTTCACATTTCGGGGAGGGGGGTATATTGGCCCACCCAGCGGCCCAAGAGCTCACTAAGTCGACCAAGGAGAAGACACAGAGGTCCCTGGATAGCTTGGCCAGGCCGTGATCCCTCTCTCCACTATCAAGACCCCGCTAAAGGAAGCGGCAAGCATCGAAAATACACACCCAAGGACACCCCACCGTAGATCGGCTCCTGCTCAAGGCCCGATCTACTAACCTGGTGACCACGTGAAGAATTCCCGAGTGGTTGTCCCTCAATCAATCCCACATGCCGTCCACACGGTCCCGGTCGACCACCACTGACATCCTCGCTGAACGTTGGAAGGACGTAACCCACCCTACCGACGGGTACACAAGGTGAGAACAAGTTCAACATCTACATGGATCAGCGAAGCACCTCCTCCGTTATTTGGTAGTCCGGGCAACCGTTGACGAATTTGGATCGTGTCAGTAATTTCACGGTCCCTTCCTCGCCACACCCGTCTGTTATTTAACCGGCGAAGTGCTTGGCAGATTTCGTCTGCCGAGATCGGGCATGATAGTGGTTGTGCATCGGTGTCCGGTGTGACTGGAGTCCGTGACGGAATGGAGAACTGATCTTTGAAATAAGAACGAACAAGATTGTTAGTCGTATATTGGTGCAGGGTATGCTTACCGTATGGGCCGTAAAGCAGTAGTGGCTGCGCATGCTTGGGTGTGATGGCGCGAATGGCTTCGAAGAATTGTGCTTTGAGGCAGAGGCTCTCGATCTGCTTGGTAGTTTGTCAAGAGTGATATTTTGCAAGGTCACGGCATCTAAACTGGATTTAATGCATGGTCGCGTTGCGTTCGCGACGGAGGGCGGCGGTGTTGGCGGTACGGTCGTTGTAGATGCGACGTTGAAGGGCGTGTTGTCGTGCTGTGAATTATGTGAGAATGACACTGTCGTATTTCGTGTGCCTAGTAGGAGAAGTGTTGGGCTCCACGGTGGTCTCTGCGGTGCGGTGGATTGTCTCAAAGGTTTCTTCCATTGCGTGGAAATGGGGCGCGAGTCCGCTCGGTTGCCAGTACCGAGTGCACACTGTAGGGCATTGGTAAATTAATCTCGTGTGTCGTCGTCGTGAATGAGCCGTTCTCGTGTGAGCCGTAGTTGTTGACTGGACTGGGGTTGGGTTGGGTTGGGTTCAAAAGCGGAGTCTCCGCTACTGTGCGAGTACAAAACCCGCGGTTACTAGCTTGTGCTTGGATGCCATTATCGCCCCACCCCACGACTATGTGTCGATGCAGAGCCGACGGCAGTTCTGTGAGTAAAGGGTGTAGTAGATCTGATTGTAGATACAGTAGCTGGTCCTGCGTTGGCTCGCCGACTCCGAAGTATCCTGAATATCCACTACCCCGGCACATTGCCAACGCGACACTCTGCAAGATCTGCCACAAACGACCACTACACCATCGAGTCATGGCTGCTAGGTGGGGGCTCTAGAGTCACATTCTCAGGTGCCCCGACATTCCAGCGTACACACAGATGTCGACAAACTTCGTTCCCAGCGACGCGGGCAAGTGGCGCAGCCGACCGCGCACAATACTGCCAGTTGTTCTCGACGCTGATCTCGTTTCTAGTGGCAGCGGTCACCGACTCCGTACCGACCAAGATCTTGAAGAACTACGACGGCTCACCACTGACCAGGATCGATGAAAACTTCTTTTTACTGTTATCACTGACGCGCTGCCCTCAGTGGGAGACTCGACGTATACCGACACCACTTTATGCCGCCGACTAGCAAAGTTGAGTCTAGCGCAGGTATAATTTGGCTACGCGAACACGTAAACCATCCATTAATTCCTTTATTCAAATAATCGGTAATCGAATCATCTATCTAAGCCTCTCATCCTGGCTGAGGGTGTGCACCTTCCACCTAGGAAGTGTGTGTCGCTACCGGGGCGGTATGGCACCGACGTCTGGTCGGTATAGCCCCGTGTAGTGTCTGATCTGAGTCGCCTTCTGTGTGTGCACGCAACTGAAATAGTAGCTCCAGTCACAATGGCATTTATTTTACTTGGCGATTTTTGTGTTCATTTTTGTAAGGTTCGACTCAAAAATGTTTTGTACAGTCGTGAATGACCAAAAGACGCAGACGCTGACAAAGGATCGCAACTACGGCGGGAAGAAGTTAAGCACCACACACGATGCTACAAGAAAGCTTAGGTGTCGGTGGTGAATCCGCCGCTAGCGCAAAGAAATTGTTGGCGCATGTACAGAAGATGGCACAGCTCGCTTCTGTCAAACCCAATGCACTGACTCTTCGTGAATATCGCGAAGCATTAGAGGTTAACTACTTTGAATGCTGTTCTGGTTAAGTTGGGTATTCTAACCGTATCGGTGTCGTGAATAGGAATGTCTGAAATCAGAGGGTAGCGCAGCCATGAAGATTCTTGGCTTTCAACTTGCAGGGATCGCACCCAGTTGCTCGACACACGAAGTCTGGCGGTTCATCCTGGAAGCGTGTATCACAGAACTAGGAGGTTCTGAGAATACGTCAGTATTAACTGTAGCAGTTCATGTGCTTGGACTCATCCCAGTGCCTCTTGTGCTGGGTTTCCTGCTCTCACCCGAGAGGGAACCCATGAACAAGCTGCGCACAATATTAACGCACGAAGACACAGGAGTGCGATGTAGCGCTATTGAAACGCTGTCGAAGCTGACAGTCGACGTGGTCATCAACGTCGCAGGTGACGGGCTTTTGTCTTCCCGTTCGAGTCACACGAGGCGCGAATTTGCTGCCAACAAGACGTGGAAACGATGGTAAATGACTGCTGGAAACTTATTTTCCACACACTCTTCCTTGACGGTCAACCACAGAACGCCGATTGGGTTGTGGGGGCTGCGTTCACAGCCTTAGCAAACCTGTTTGCACGATCTAGTTCAATGGCACTATTTTTCCCAAGTATCCGAGAGGCTATCCGTGCCCAAGCGGCTGTGGACGACGTGACCTCAATGGTGTACAAGCACGCGTTCCCGCGTATTCGCTCACTGATCACTGCAGCGCAAACACTACCCATGAAACAGCAACCAGATGCAATATTATGGATCGGCATGCTGCTTCACATGATGATGGAGCGCAGTGGTGCGCGATGTCCCAGTGTCAGCGTGCCGTATGTTGAGATTGACGTGATTGACGAGAATAACCCCGATGGAGCAGATGATGACGACGATGAAGAGGCTCAATCCTCTACAGAGCCCGTTCGAGTTGATGAACTTGTGAGTGACCTGCTTGAGTCTTGGATCATGCCTGCAATATCGCGGCAGTATCACTTGCGCAAGCCACCAGTATGTGCCGTGCCATCTTTATTTTGTTGGCACATCCTCTACAATCATTCACTCGGATGCGGTGGGCTGCGCAGCTCGCTAACCACCTTATCGCGCAATGCTACCTTGTTAACAAGAATCCTGGTAACTGCAATGCCGGACAATACGAGTTCAAACTCGAATTTTCCGTGATGCTTGTGAAGACGTTTGCGTGGTTGTCTGGGGTCAACTGTCAAGCGCTCTTCGTTAGGACAACCGAAGCACTCTATCTTCTCGACCAAGAAAGGGATCGTCGAGATATTGTGCAAACTCTCATGGACACGATCATCGCGCACGTTGTGGCCAATCGGGACTTCCAGCTTCTCCAGGGACTATGCACGCTAACATTTTTCAGACAACCAAAGGGATTCTCCAGATTATCGCCACGCACTAATGGCTCCGAGGTGGCTCGCGCACTGTTTCAAGCTCTTAGCTCCACGTCTACATTTCCTTCACCTCCGCAACGCGGGGCTCTCGAGCGACAAGTGGCGCAGCTTATCGCATTAAGAGTGTTCCGTGGTTTACTGCTCTTGGAGTTGAGTGGCTCAGCTGCGACCTCGCCCAAGGCATATCGCCGATCATGTGAGATCAGCGAGAATGTCGTTTACTACACAGGAGTTTTGACGACGCATTTTCAAGGCATATTTGACAGCCCTGAGCTTGCACTTCGAGAATCGCTCGATTTTTTCAGAGTGAGCTTTTTCCAACTATGCCCCAGGTTGCATCTCAAAGTGCCCGACTTCAGATACTCTGGATTGGTGTGCGTCTTCACCGCAATTACGCACCGCATGTACCATTTGAAGCTTTAGTGAAGGAATTGCAGCATGAGACTGGTCGACTTTTCACCGCTATCTGGAACGATGATGACGAGATGGAAGGCGCGACTTTCGATAACGGTTTGCTCGGTTGCGGTGGTGCTGGAGTAGAGGAGATGCCTGCGGCCCGTAAACGCGCAGGGGATGCCAACACGGTTGACGCATTAATGGTGCTTGGTGACTGTATTGCTCTTCTTGCCCAACTTCAGCCTTACACGCAGCCCCAGTTTTTGAAAATGTGCGAGCAAATGATAGCGGCACTAACAGCATCGGGAGGCCCTCCAGCGACCACGTCTCAACAGTATCGCATGTACGCCAAGTTCTTAGCGCCTTGCCCCAGACTACTCGTGTCTTATGACTGACCTACTTTTTCTCATGTATTGAACAGCATTGAGGAGGTAGTAGCACTTCTTTCAGCATCCCCAGCGACGGATTCACAATCAGCACCAAAACCTCTTTACTCAAAAGAAATTTTTGATCCACAAGATATATTTCTGCCAAGAAAACACCACAGTGATGTTGATTGCTTAGAAAAGCCCCAAGATGAAAGCTACCCGGAGCCGACTATCGTCACGGGTAGTGCTGACCCAGTCTCTGTCCGCGTCTCTCACTACCACCCGATGATTGGCAAGGAAGAAGTTGTTTCCCTCGAGGTTAGCTGTTGTAATCTCACTACCTGGTCGCTAACCGACCTGGAGATCCAATTACGTCCGCTTGGAGGCGTGGGTGTTGTTCAGTGTGTCGATTCCTCCAAGGATTTGAAATTGCGATTACTTCGAGCCGGGAGACTGTCAGTGTTGGTATAAGCGGCGGCAGCAGCAGTTTGGCTCCATTTGGAGCAATCAAGGCGGAGAAACGTTTCCGCGTATGCCGGTTCACACAAGCTACCTTTATAGTTCAAGCAGTCTTTGTTCATGAAAACCAAGGTGACGGTGGCGAAGCTGCCGAAGTTGAATCTGCCACACCAATTCGGCTGGCTTTCAGTGACCGCTATGTGCTACACTTCGACACACTACTACGACTACCGCAGCCTCAATTTTCAACTGCTGCTTTCTTTCAGCACTGCTGGCAAACGTACGATCTTTATTTTTTGTTATGATTTGGCGAAAATTGGTAGCATGCAACTAATTTGTTGTGTTCTGCTTTAGTGCCAATTCGAGTGTTTTGTGGCACGTCAACTCACGGAGCGAGTTCGATTCTAGTGGCGAGCAGCTAACAGCATGTCAGCGTGTGCTTCACGACATGAACGACATAATTACAGCTGTTCCTGATCTGCTCCTTGAGCTGCCGACGCACATGCATGTACGTTGTCATCGATTTCTCTGCTTCTGTTCCGTTATACTTACTTGCTTGCCAATGCCGTGTAGGTTGCTATGCTGACTCAGACGCGATGGGGGTACTATGTGTCCGCTTCACTCACAATGAGCGTCGACTCCGATACCCCAACTGCGGCGAACTGGTCCGGTATCCTGGAAGTCCGCTCAACTCGTGAAAATATCCGCGAATTTGAGCGATGGCCGAGATACTGCTCGCATCTTCGTCGGGGACCACGTGCGGATCTGCAGCGCGCCGGTGTTGGTATCAGGAGCGCGCGACTCAGTGGGGCCAATCAGTGACGCTATCCCGTCCTCCATGCTGTCATCTTCAACCCACAACTCTTTTACAGAATCGATCCCAGCTCCAATGCTTCCGATCGCAGTCGGAGACAGAGTGGCAAGTGGGAAATCATTCCCTCAGCAAGTGCCAAATCCAAACTTCGCATCGGAATTCAGATCAACTGGAAGCTTTGATCCAAAGACCACCACGATTGACCGAATGCCATCATTTACACGAACACAACCTCCCGAACAAGTTCGAGCACCGGAGACCATCACTTCACCCAACGAACCATGGGGGACATTCCTCTAATAATGACACAGTACGTTGAAGTTTACCTCAACATCCACATCTTGAATTTTATTCAACCAATCAGCTCTCGTGTCCCTTCAAATACACTTTTCCTATTGGTCAAAACTCCTTTTTCTGAGTTAGTTAGATCCACTTTTGAGCAGCTCACGAGAATGCCTCGTTCCGACGGCCGTGACAGGCGCCGCGGAGCTTCCTTACCTCCTCTAGGCGACGAAGAGACGGAGGAGGACCGTATATACCGCCCACTACTCTTCCAGTCCACTGGATATGCGTCTTCGGAGCTGTTCCGCGACTCGTACGAGATGCACTCGCGTCTGCCGGTAACGTCCGCCACGGCGCCACTTCTAGGGGTTGAAACAGGGTCCAGAGGGTTCATTGAGAGCCCAAAGAAACGACATGTGTTTGAACCTCAGATCCGCTTAGAAACACTGTCTTCACGGGCTGCTACAGCGGTGTTATGGGTCACTTATGTGGCCTTCTTGGTGGCATTGACATTGCCGTATTTACAAAGCAAAGGATATTTAGAAACAGTAGGGCAAATGGAGTTTTTAAGGGTGATCAGTGCAATATTTGATTGTTAATATGCTTTTTACTGTTGTTCTATTTTGTAGGCGGTGGAACTTCCAGGAGGTCTTTGTAAAAAGGAGGACAGAGTGAGAAGAGAGCCGTGCATTGACGTGGACAAGACTAGGGATATTGCACAGTGGACAGCATATATCAGTAATGTGTCGCGGTATGCTGGGTCTATTGAAATCAAGCTTGACGTTCGAGAACAAGTGAACACTTCCAGTTCTGCGGAGCTGATGTCGAATATGGTAGAGAGCAACACGTTGCAGGAGCTGGAACGTGTGGGAGCAGCTTGGACGATGGATAGAGACGCAAACAGGGTGAAACGCACAGCTAAACAGGAGGCCTCGAGTGTTTCAGAGATTGAGAGCGGAGAAATTGAGGAAGTGGGTTTTGTTTTGCGCTATGATGCCAGACTTTATGGCATTGACCATGATGTGACTCCTGTCTCGAAAGATCTCGTCGCTGATGAGCAAAATCAAAGCGTTTGGATTGAATGCCGCAAAGTGGACCTTGCGACCTTGTGCGCCTTGTGGAGATAACACAAGACATCGATCGGCTGGTACGAATAGATAGAAATCTGCTGCCACTGGGTGGTGTATTTCGTGATTCACCAACTTGAGCCAGAGTTTTGATAAATGGGTGTGTTTTTCGCGTAGGGCGGCAGCGGATACGATGCATACTTGGCCACTTTAACCTTTAGAGGACTGTATCCGAACGTTTTTGGCAAGGATGTGGTGTATCAATTCGCGTACACGTATGTATATTCTATGGCTTCATTGACAAAAATTACGTGGAAGTGGGTTACTGATTAGTTGTGTTCTTCGATATATTTTACTGCAGAAAACCAGCTATTCACGTTGGTGAAGTCGTTGTGCGCACAGCGTTGGTTCTTGCCTCCATTTTAGCGCTCCCGTGCTGGCTTATTTCGATACTAAACTTTCACGGAGGCTCGTGGAGCCAAGTACTCACCGTACAAAAATGGTTGCTGGGCTTGGGTGTTGTACTGGTTCTCTGGCAGAACCCGGTGTACGCAATATCTGAGTTATACACAAATGTGAGTATGCGCACGCGGTTCGTGTCAATCACGTGCGAATCCCTTGCAGAGGCCTTCTTCTACGTGTTTTGGTTGAACCTTATGGATCAGCACAGCAGGGATTTCTCGTCGCGGAGATGCGCATTTTCCTCGAAGCTGGTGTTTGGTTTGGCTCTTTTCGGGGTGGACTTGGCTATGATCGTGCTACGGATGCCGAAGTTATTTTTCGGAGCAGAGGTAGTGCCGTCTTCCACAATTTCACCCGAAGAGCTCTATGTGCTGCTGGGATTCATCCGCACTGGTCTGGTGCTTGCTTGGCTCGGGTGGATCATGGCGGTCGGGGCACGATCGGGGCGGCACCTGAAGGAACTGCCTTATATGGCCACTCGCTTTAAGCAGCTGTCGTATAGATTCCTCGTGCTGCAGACACTGCTCATTCTCGTCTACGTGTTCGTGCTGTCCGCCTTGCAGATTTTCTATCTGGTCGAAACGTGGTACTTCGTCGGGTACAATGCCTTCATCAAGATGCAGTGCACACGTTTGCCAAGCTACACGCAGGTCACTCGTCACTGGGCAAATTTTTGTTTCTTTCGGTATACGTCTACCTGGTGATGTTTGTGCACATGCCTCCGCTTGCAGGTAATAGCACCGGACTTCTGACGTCCACAGCCTTCCACGTGGACGAGAAACCACGTGTGGACTCGTACGGCTTCCTCACATCCGACTCAAACTTATTCTGCGTGGAGACGGCTGGATGGCTTCTGGAGATGGCATACCAGGCTTATTTCGATCCTCAGGGCGTCCATCTCCGTCTGGATATGGCGAGCTTAACCTTGAGCAGCACGGATTCGAGTTAATTACGCACCTCCGGAGCAGTTTGACCGACACGCACGTAGTCGTTGCATGGAGTCAAGCGGACCATCGGCGATTGGTCATTTCCTTCCGAGGCACAACAAGCAAAGAGAACTGGAAAAGTAATATCCGAGCTGACCAGTACGTGCTATGGATTAAATCCCGAGGGCTCCGTTGGAGAAAAACGTGTCTCGAAAGAGTGAAGGACTTTGCAGCGAAGATACCATTGATCAACATGGCGCTGCCAAGAGTTCATAGAGGTAACTAGCTTCTATTCGACATTTGCACCTGGAGACTCGTCTAATGCTGTGTTCCAATGTCATTCAGGCTTTTGGCTTGCGTACGAGTCGATTCGGGAAGAGCTAAAGGTAGTGACACGGCTCATCCTAGACGAAAACCCGGGCGTGTCTGTATACATTACGGGCCACAGCATGGGCGGTTCCCTGGCGATCTTGGCTGCCTACGATCTTGCGGTGAATTTCAGTATCAAGGTCAACATGTACAACTTTGGTGGGCCTCGGGTTGGTAATCCGAGTTTTCGCCAACACTATGATCGTTGTGTCCCCACGAGCTATCGTGTTGTCATGGACGGAGACATTGTGCCGGGTGTTCCAAAATTCGTACGTGTACTTGCAATTGTTGTTGTTGATGTTGTGTTTATTGGAATGCTAACAGCATTTTTGTGCAGTGGGGTTATATCAACACGTAGGAACTGAAATCTCTCTCGACGTGGCGGGTAACCTGATTGTTGACCCGAGTTTCGTTGAGCGCCATCTCCACAATTCATCGCGCCGTAAGTCGACAATGCATGGCACCAACGTCTACCGCGTGTCAATCGCCAAGTGTCTTGAGAATTTGACGGATTCGTAGCAAGCCTCCATGTTTGACATGACGAACTTGGGTGCGTTATTCACCACTAATATATCTATCGAGCGAACAAACGCAGATGAAATGCAGCAAACACTTCTCGAAAGTGAAGCGTCGCAATCCGTTTCACGAGGCGAGAAGCACTCTCAAAGTTCATTTGCTGTGTGAATCGTGACAGGAACTTGTTTCAGCGCCATGGATTACGACGACCAGCAAGCGCAGGAAGGAGTTATTCGCTCGCATGTAGAACTCGCGGAGGCGGCGGCTAATGGCTCTCGCGCGATGGTAAGTGCTTAGGCATACGAGTGCTTCACATTGTCAGCGTGACGGATTAACAAATGCCCTTGAACAATGGTCTGTTAGGTGGAGTTTTTGTTGGACAATGGCGTGCACATTGACTCGCCTGGAAAAGGTTGGTTTGCTTTGCACTTGTTGAACATAGTGAGTGTTGGAACAACCGAAAAGGAGCTGATACAGTCTGCTTTGTGTTTTTGTTTGCCCTACAGATGGAACAACGCCATTGTGTGCCGCAGCTCTTTGGGGAAACAATACCATGGTCTCATATTTACTGGACAAGGGTGCAGATGTAGCTGCCAGAAACGAAGGTATTAAACCATCTCGTCAAACAATCTCATGATGTTGGACAGTGTCAACGCAGTGAGAATGCATACATCTAACACCAATTGTGTTGGCGACAGGCACGGGGTGGACAGCTCTGCATGCGGCCACTTTTCAAGAACATGGTAAAGTTGTGCAGATCTTGCTAGGACACCAAGCTGACCCGAAAGTGGCCGACACGGAGGGACGTCGACCAGTGGACTACGCCAGTATCTCCGAGGCCATTTGGCCCTTCTTCGCTGGTAAGCCAGGCTACAATCTTGTCGAAATACCTACTCCGACCTAACTTGTTGTTTTGTTGGTGCTGCTAACTTAGCTCAAGGCTACAGCAAAAGCCTAAAGTCGGATCTGATCATAAAAGGAATTATCCGCAAGATTCCGGACCAACCCGAGCAGACTCAATCCGGCGACAAATATGCCGACAGTGTATGATGTCCCCTCTTTGCGTGGGTGGAGTATTACCAGTTGTTCCTGACCTCTTTGAATTGTGCTCGCTGTTGTTTTATCTGCAGATTTCGTCATTCTCACGCCCTGGATCCTCTTATGTTCGAGCACAAATGGCCCCACCACTGGGTCGCCGACAGCCCTCCGCCCTCAAAGTACGTCCTGGGGTAATTCTGTGAATTCAATAGCCGACTAACACTGTCGTGCATGTAGTCGCGTGACGGTCGAAATTTAACGGGACCCATCGACCCACTGGGCGATATTCCAATTGAATCAAACCAGAGACGTCCATCGCTAAAGCGACTCGGTCTGTAGCCGTGTCACCTCCACCGTCATAGCGCTGCAACCAGCATAGTGGTGCTATGCCAACATATCACAGCATAAGATCAAGAACTTCGTCCACTTGTTGCACTCGTTGAAGTGCGAACGCTAAAAAACGTGCGGTCCAGATTAAGTCTCATCTATTACCGGTTTTGATATCTCTTTACAAAAATCAAGATTAAGTAAAAACCGGTTTCATTTGCAAAGAAACGTCAAGAGGGGGCGCTTCTCTTCCTGTGGTGCGTCGCTGGCCGCTCACTTCCTGTATCTCCTCGAGTCGAGCACAGCAAATTCGTTCGGAATGGTAAGGAGACCACCAGAACAAGACAAAAAACACTCAGATAACTAACTAAAGACTAACATCTTACGTCCTTATAATGACCAATGACAGTCGCTTCTTAACAAGGGATCTCGCGTCATGGCCCAGTCGCTTCGCGCTGGTGCTCGCAACATGTCCAGCGCCTCCGAGCAGGAGGCCAAGGAGCAAATGCACCGATGGACTACCATCTCCAAGGGCATGATCGGCGTCGTGGCGGTCTTCACGACCTACACTGCTGTGGACCACATGAACCACGGCCACCACCACGATGAGGTCCCGGACTATCCGTACCTCAAGATGCGCAACAAGCCGTTCCCGTGGCCCGAATCGGACTGCGACTGGTTGGACCTGGACTGCCGCGAGAAGGTTCGTGCTGCCAAGAAGGGTCTGGAGTAAGCGTCATCAACTGGAGAGAGAGTGAGAGACTTTGTCTTTCTTCCATTTGATTTCGGGTGAGACTTCTCTGCTATTTCCCAAGTGAGAGCTCATACACCTCAATAATGAAAAAAAGAGAAAAAAAGAATTCTGAGTCTTCATAAATGAGTTTCTTCGTGTGCTGAAGACGTTCCCATAAAGAAGTTGTGATAGACGAATGCCATGTCGTTTGTTGTCCTCACCGCCAGCATGGTAGCGTTACTTCATCATGCTGCTATCGTTACTTTGCAGTCACGGACTATAATTTAATGTCTAGACTGTAATTTTGTAAAGACCATAATTTGGGCACTTTGAACATGGCCGACTCGGTGGTGAAGCGCAGTGTCGATCAGCGCCAGCCGCTGGATAGCGAGCCCGTGTGCATCGTACGCGTTTGGTTCTATCTCCTATCTCTACAATTTCTCCACTCTTAAACACTCATTTATACAATACAATTCTTGTAGATTTGCGGTCGCTATGGCGAATATGTGTGCGACGCCACAGACGAAGACGTCTGCAGTCTCGAATGCCGCGATATCTGCCTATTAAAGCACAAGCAGCAGACCCAACGGTCTCATCAACTACTAGAGGAAGAAACAAGGAGAGCCGACATTCTGCGGCGGAAATTGGGGATAAAGGTCATGCTCAAAACGGTCTCAACATCTGAGACTGTGGACAATTCCAGAGAGGGCCAACATTTGCCAATTCCAATGGTGGATTTTGCACAAGAACAAGGAGATACCAAGCTACCAAAGGAGTTATTGACGAATCTCACCGCCAACAACTTTGAGAGACCCACACCTGTCCAAATGCAGACCATTCCTTGTGTGCTGCAGGGCCACAATGTACGTGTCCAACAACTATAATTATTTGTTGATTGATTTTCGATGCAATGGAAATAATATTATTTTAGGTATTGGTAAGTGCCCCGACAGGTACGGGGAAGACGGCATCGTATCTTGTTCCAGTCATCGCGCAGGTTCTGCTCAAGCGTGAAGCTGAGGGCAGGGAGGAGCTATTGGCATTGGTGTTGGCTCCTATTCGAGAGTTGGCGATCCAGATTGAATCTGTGGCGAGATTTTTAATGCACGGCATCCGTGACATGAAGACTGCACTCGTGGTAGGCGGATTCCCCATTCCGACCCAACGCTATCGTCTCCAAAGTGGAGTTCAACTAATCGTGGCTACACCTGGCCGCTTCCTCGACATTTTCACAAACTACAGTGGCGGTGAAGCCATTTTGTTGGGGATTCATACGTGCGTCGTAGATGAAGTTGACATGATGCTGGACGTGGGATTTCGCCCACAGATCTCCCAGATTGTAGCGCTTTTGGCAACGCTACGTAAAGAACGCAGCGTCCAGATACTGTTTTTCAGCGCCACGGTTTCGGATGAGGTCGAAGGGCTAGTCCGGCTGGTCATGAAAGGCCAGCATGAGCCAACATATATTCGTGTTGATGTTTGCAGTAACGACAGCAAGACTCTTGCAGCCACAGGAATGACCAGTTTCTCTTTGAATCAATTGTTGAACACCAGGTTCGGTGGGCTGAAGACAAAACGAAAAAGAAAGCTCTGTTTGACTTCCTAGAGGGAAAGCACGAAGAATCAACGGTACGGAAATATTATGCAGTGATACATTTGGTTTCAGTGCCTGACATTGATTGGTGACATCGTCGTTTTCTGTTGTTGTAGCTGGTATTTGTAAGCTCGAAAATTGGTGCGACTATGCTGGCAGAAGCGATCCATAAGCGTTGTGGAATTTATTCTGCCTCGATTCATGCAGACAAAAGCCAAAAAGAAAGGCTTGCCTTGTTGGAGGCTTTTATTAACCTGGAGATCTCTGTTCTCGTATCGACCAATGTGCTGAGCCGAGGTATGGACTTGTTGCATGTTCGAAACGTGGTGATCTACGACTTTCCCAAGAAGGTCGCGGACTATGTTCATCTCATTGGACGTACTGGGCGGGGCGACGATGGTATTGGGAATGCCCTGACACTAGTGAATCAGGGAGATCGCTCGATTTTCCGAGAGTTTATCTCGGTGCTACGCAGTGCTAAGATACGGGTTCCCCGAGAGGTGTATCAAAGTGTACACTCTGAGGATGCTCAGCAGCAAGCTCGCTTCAGCAATGTCGTCATTGACGAATCAAAGCGAGCTTTCCGAATTCGGAAGCAACTGATTGACGAAATTGACGTGCCAGCTTCAGAATGGAAGGGTTGGAATAGTCACAAGAGTAAGCGGCGGCGGGTTGGGTCGTAAATGTGAGTCATGAAAACTAGTTGTCGTAGCACGGTGCTACTAGCATCACATGGTGCAAGGAAAATTGCCAGTGATCATCCAATATTTACTGCGGCTGAATAGCAGTGAGGGCATTTGCAATTGTGGGACCACGGCTGTTATGAAGTGTGACAGGCTCTACACGGCCCCGTCGACATATTCGCTGGGGCTTTTTCTCCTGGCCTGTACTAGCTGTGCCAGTCCGCGAACGTCGCTTCCCCGCTTGGCAAAATAGTTGTTGTAGCACACAGAACCCCGCAGAATCGTCATTTCCATCTTAGACGCAGTGTTCAAGCGCCAGATCAAGCGCGGACACCACAGCGACAGTGTCACGACCCGACTGAAGTAGAATGGTATAGCTCGAATGATCAGTTGGCGCTCCCAGACAGCGCCTTGGAAGATAATGGCATCCTGTAGATCCTGGTCGCCTATGAAGTAGAGACGACTCATAATGACAATATGACCCAGAAGCAAAAGTGCAACAACGGGGGCTGCAAAGCGTACGCGAAAGCGACATTTGTCTTTCATATCCGGCGTAAGTGCATCAAGTGTGAGGGCCCACTGGGACCATATCCACCATGTGAGCAGCATGAGACATCGTGAGTATTCCCAGTTGTATAACTTGCCGACACACAAGTTAGCCATGGTGATCTGGAAGGCGTAGAAAATGAAGTCGAACGATGTAACGAGGAATCTGAGGAGTTGCCGCTGATAAAGTGCTGCGAATGGAACCATAAAAGCTAGTGTGCAAACCACTGCACACCACGCTTGTACGAGTAATACACCACGCTGAGCACCGTTGAAGCCGTTAACAAGAACAGAAAATGATAGAATGAATCCAATGGTACCCGTGGCGTACAAAAGGATGGCAATACTGCCATGAATCCGTAGAGGTAAAACAACGTGATTCGAGGGGAATGTCTGCGGATATTTGATAAACTTCATTTGCTGGACCAAAGTCGGTTCGAGCGTCGTGCTTCCAGTTGATTCAAAGGTAGAAATACCACGATGACCCGTAGATGTGTTCCTCGATCGAGTCCTTGGGTTAAGCACGGCTGTCGGGCCGTCGATTTGATTGAATTTCAGATCGCACCGGTAGATCACGCATTTAATCATTGATGAGTTTTGCTGCAACCGCAGTGCCTGCCGCTTTCTAACCACGATTTTTATGATGAGTAGCGAGAGAGTTGTCAAGCCATTCTCGATGACATCCATACCGGAGAGACTGAAGCCCCATGTTTGTTGTTGTGGCTCAAGATGGAAAACTTGGTGCATCCATCTAATCGGTCCAGTGTTATCCAGATCAACATGAAAATCAGGGGCGGGGTCCCTAGCACTGTGATGAAGGTAAAAGCACGAATTCCTCGCACCTGCCCGTCGATAAGCACAAGGTTGTGGAACCCGATCCAATCGATGATCATCCGACAGAAGCGAAAGTCCCAGAAATACACCGATATCATTAAAGCTGTTAATGTCGTCGTGCAGGAGAAGAACCAGAAGTCAAATGTTCTCAGCAGCAAACGCACGATGTCATATCTCATTGTACTTAGAGCACCGAGACCCAAAGGAAGCCACAACACGAGACTTATCACCGAAAGAATTTGTCCAGTTGGTGCGTTAACTGCCGTTACGGCAACGTTAAGCAACATGGCGGTCATGTTCCCCAGCAGAAGTGACGTATTGTACTTAGCGAGAAAACAATGAATTACTGCGTGAAGTTTTGCCGGAATCAGCTCTCCTCGAACTGACTTGGACAAGTCAATGTGCGGAAGCGGTCTAGCTGGTACAAGGGAATACACAAGACCACAAGGAGTACTCATTTCTTGAGTGACCATCGTTGGTAGACGGTTTTGAGGGTCAACAACGATGGCTTTTTAAGTGTGAACGGTGATCTACGCTGCATGCACGAAGAAGCTATATTTGATTTGCTCGAGCACCATGAAGAGGGTTTGCGACACCCATCGACTAACTCAAGCCGACATGGTTAATACGACTCTCTACTTGGGAATATTTCGGCTATCTGGACAAGCAGGTAATATCTGATTGCCGCTCGATCCAGACTTCAGAGTTTTCCCTTCGGCTACCATTTCTAGCTGTGTGCTCAATTGTCTTCCATTCGCGAAAAAATTGTCGTAGCAGACTGTGCCACGAAGAATCGTGACTTCATCAATGGACGACGAGCCCAACCGGATAATGAGGCGAGAGCACCACAGTACAAGCGTCAATATGCGACTGGCGTAGAATGGTACGACACGAACAACCAGGTGCTGGCTCCAAACGGTTCCCTCGAATATGACCGAGTCCTGCAGCTCCATATCGCCGACGATGAAAATTCGGTACATGATAGTAATGTGGTCGACGAGCAGGAGACATACCACAGCGGCGGCAAAGCCAACGCGGAACTTAAGCATACGTCGCATCACCGGAGTCAACGCATCCAACGTGAACGCCCAGTGAGCCAAAAGCGACCACGACAGCGCCATGAGGCAGTGGGAGGGATTCCAGTTGTAGAATGTGCAGACGCACATATTGGCCGACGTGATCTGGAAGGAGTAGAAGGCAAAGTCGAAGGAGTTGAAGAGCAGCTTGAGCAACTGACGCTGGTAGAAAGCCACAAAGGTGGCCATAAATATGAGGGTGCACACTAACGCGATAGAAGACGTCACCAGCAGGACGTGTTTGTGCCACAAGGAGTCCTTGGAACCGCCGAAATCGTTGACAAGCGTAATGTGTGAGAGAAATATCCCTGCAGCTCCGATCGTATAGATAATGGTGAGTAGCCACGCAGGAAACTCAGCGAACACAGCGCATTGTGCCAGTCTCCAAGGAAGGAGAGTCTCGGTAGCGTCAAATGTCCGCGGGAACTTGAGGAACATCAAATGTTGGACGGCATCTGGCTGCTTCAACGAGTCTTCTTTGAGCTGCGCTTAGATTCATTCCCTGGCCACGCATTCGCTAGTTTTGGCCCCTCGATCGACTCTAACTTCAACCTGCACCGATAGACGACACATTCAGCAATTGATGGTCGTAAGTTTCGTTCCCAGAACACCTTGCGTTTTCGGAATGAAATTTTGGCGAGGAGAAGGCCGAGTGTTACGAGGCCATTACCAATCACGTCGACACCGGATAGTTCAAAATGGTTGTGCTCATTCTCGTACTTCAGAATCGTGAAGGTGGAACCTCCATCAACTCGCCCTAGGGCAATCCAAGTGAGTAAAACAGCAACCGAGAACATTCCGACAATCATGATGCATGTAAGGCTTCTGAGGCCAAATACGTGCGCATCGATACAAATGACATGGTGGAACCCAAACCAATCGATAACCATCCGGGTCCAGCGCAAGTCCGAAAAATACATTGAAGTCGTGATAACAATCACGCTTGTCGTAATCGAGGAGAACCAGAAGTCGAAAGTTCGGCAAACTAATCGCACAATATCGTACCGCAGTGTAGTCACGCTGCCAAGTCCGAGCGGAATCCACAGAAGAACACTCGCCAAAGCAAATATTTTCCCCGTTGGTGCTGTCACCATCGCTATCGCGATATTCAGGCAATACGCTACCATTGCGCAAATCAAAAATTGTCGATCATACTTGAAGTAATGTCGGCGGATACAAGTGTGAACCTTCGCTGGCAGTATTCGGCCTTTGAAAGACTTGGACAGGTCCACCTCGGGTAGGGGTTGAGCCGGAACGAGCGCGTAGACGGTTGTGGCAGGTTTTGGTCGGTTGGACATTGATTCGAGTTACCACGTCAGTGCCCGACGAATGTTACAAGCCCAACGTGCTTACTTAGCTCGGAGTTATCACTAACGAATTTGCTGCCAGCCAACAAAAATAAGCTTCCGCGCGGTTTCACTATCTTTGGCCAGCAAGGTTGTTGCTTCATAGACTACACTCGCCCTATCCGATACGGACAGGTTGTGTGGTGGGCCCATGCCCTCTGAAACCCACTGCGGCTTGAAGAAATCAGCATCGTTAAGGTCGGTGCTCTCAGACCCTAGCTCAATCCCCGACACACCTGCAAGCCCGGGCATTAAATCACCCAACCGCCTGCCATTCTTCTGGAAACGAAGGCGCATGGTCATTCCTGCAGCAATACCTCTATCTGAGCAATCAACTAGCACTGCTATTAACGCACCAGCACTGCCATCGCCGTTTGAAAACGACTCCAATGACAATATTATCTTCCTCAACAACCCCACGGAATTCGATCTGCGCTCCATTTTTTCAGACGTCCAAAGCCGAATTCCCTCCCAGGCAGTCTAGACAGATCTGTCGCGAGTTACGGGAGTTCCACTAGTAGCTGTCGCAGTCACGCGCACGAGTTCACTTCCATAGATACCATGAACAAAGACACTCCATCACAAGCAAAGCAGACGCTGTCAGCTCGACCACTGACGGATCCGTAGCGAGCCAACGAAAACGAAAACCACGACGAAGGTTAAGGGCTAAGGAGGAGTTATGCCTTGTGCTTCCCCGGTCTTCATCCAACAGACGAACGAGTTCGCAGAAGTCATGGTTCCTTGGGCCAGGCCTCATCGGTTGCGAGCCAGGAGAAGGCACTATCGTCGTCACAAAGGACCCATCAATGGACGCTGTCCATGCTGAAGTTTCTGTAGCAGGCGATGATTACCTTGTGCGTGACGCTCAAAGTACGACAGGTACTTTCCTATGCTTAAGCACTTGTTCCAGACATTATCCTCAACGAGATGGCTTCCGTCTGCGTCATGGCGACGTCTTCCGTATTGGACCATCGACTTCTATACGTGTGCTGGAGCTTGGGACCACCACTGCTACCACCACCATTAGCTGTGTGCGAAATGATGAACTCAGCCTTACGAAAACCGACCGTCCCAAAACAATCGTTGAATTCATTGCCAATGCTTCTCCATGTGTGCTGAAGCGACCGTCGACTGAGGAAGAGTTCCGTCTCATTGCTTCCGACATCGAGGACGAATGCAGAGGTATCGTTAATGATGCTGATACTCGATGTCTCGATGCTGTAGCTCGAAACGAAGAAAATGAGACTAGCCCAGCAGGAGTTCACCGCAGTGTTCAATTTGTGGACACACCTCCTGTCATGTCGGATGGATCCGTATTCCTGGGCAGTCGCTACCTGCGCCAGGAAAGCAAGAATCGGGATTTTAATGAGCCATCAGAAGTGGAAGATGAAGATGACGACGTGGTCAAACACCTCATTGGACGTGAGCCTCAACTTCCAGAGCAATGTGCTAGAGCTTGCGCACCTCAAAGCTGTCGCCCCGCATCCGTTCGCCTCCTTATCTTCCAACACGACCCTGCTAAGGCTGCTGATCCTCTTAAACCTCACAAGGCTCGCGAAGTGATGCTGTCTGGTCAGAATACATATCTTATCGGATCCTCACCGACTTGTGATGTTCGCGTTTTTCCATCGGAGGGTATCGAAGTGCAAGCTGTGCACTCTCGAATCACATTTGATGGTACATCCTTCGTGTTGCAGGACCTGTCATTTGAGCGAAATCTACGACGACAGACGCGCGTGTTACTCAACCAGCGCGCTGTTCGAGTTGTTCGTGGGGATTGGTTGCTGCTTGGAGCATGCGCCTTGCAAGTGACGACAGTCACGAAAGCCTTCGGCTGGGACCGCCGTTCTGATATGAAAGAAGCTGCCATACGTTTGGATGTTCTGCGGCTGTCAAAGCGTAAACCACGAACCCGTGGCATTTTCCTTCCTGTTGGCTTCCGGTTGATCTCCACGTCGGGCTCGGGGGCATCCAGTGGGAGTAACGGTTGGGGTGGTAGCAGCGGTGGACCAGTGATGTTCGGCAAGGGCCGAGACTGTGCCGCCCAAATCTTCACAGCGTCTTTAGCTATTGAACAGTTTAGCGTGCAACTCGAGCGCGGCACTTGCTTGCTCACGCCTAAGGCCACAGGAATCAATGCCGGCACGTACTTTCTCATCGGTCGTGATGACCCTGGTCTGCCTTCAGTCAATGATAGGAGCGGCGATACACTAAATACAGAGCGTACACAAAAGCTGAAGCAGCTGACGTGGTCAAATGCACAAGCAAGCCCCTCTTGCTGTCTGAAAATTGCGTCTTCCGGTGCGGTGGGTGTGAATTGGAGGTCATCTATGTGAAGAGCACAGCCATACCAACAGACGGAAGAGCAAGGCAGCTATTGAAGAGCAGGAGCATATCCAGTTGTTGAGTAATATACCGTGGTTGCAGCCGATCACCCACGACCGGAAGCTTATCGTGAGCCTTGTGCGGTGTGGTCAGAGACAGCGACTCGTCGCTGGCGACGTGATATACGAAATAGGCGATTCTGCCAACTTCCTTTTCATCGTGATCGCGGGTGAAGTGAGGCTTCTGAGCTTGAGCAACAGCGACGACACAGATGACATGCAGGCACTCACAGAAAGAGTGACAGCTGGAGGTTTTTCGGAGAAGTGAGTCTGCAGAGCCCATCCGGATTATACAATTTGGCGCCTAGCTCTGGTGGTCTTGAGTATACAGAAAACGCGACTGCGACCACCGTCTGCGAAATCCTTGCGTTTGCCAAAGAGGATTTCTGCGGGTATTTGGAGATCTACATGGATGTAGTGCGTGCTCATCTGCGGTTTGTGCAGGCTCAGGATAAACTCATCCGAGTGGCAAGCAACGATGTGCCATGGCTGCGCGGTATTTCACTCCAGGAAAAGCGTATGGTTGCTGAAAACGCCGAAATCGCTCGTTATGTGCACGGGTCTGTCTTGTTCGACGACGGGAAGCTGTTTGTACCTACAGCATCTTTCCATGACAGCACACCACAACTTCGAGGGGGACTTTTGGTACTTACCCGTGGCAAGGTATGCATCATTCGCAACAAGAACGGGAGGCAGCGACAGTTTAAGCCCCTCGAAAATGAAACGAGTGAAGAGGAACAACAACATCTCAAAGGAGTGCCGGATGTCGAGGAAGAGGAAGAAGATCTGGACGAGTGGTGGAATCCAAACGACCCGGTGATAGTAGTGGGCTCGAGCTCGTCTCCGACAATGTCCAACATCTGCGACCTGTCGGTCCGCCTGGAGGCATACTCCACAGTAGAGTGCTTGTTCATCGCAGAAGCACACATCGCTCATCTTGTGCCAGGCGTGTCCAAGCAGGAACTAAGCAATGACCATCCAGCAGTGGTCCAATACTCTACTCCATTGGCTAGTGGCAATTCACTGGTGACACAACGTAGTCACCACTCTCAGGTAGTCACCAGTGGCAGTGGAGACGATGACAGCGATGGAAGCGATGATGATGATCACCATCCACTGGGCAATTCCGATGGGAAGGGTGGTCGGCGTCGCTGGCGGCGCAAGAAGCGCAATAAACAACTTCTGGAACAGACTGTGCTAGAGACGCAAAACGACGCACAGATACCGAACGCACTGGTGCTTTACATGCTAGCAGGTGCACACCGCGGGGATATTCACGTGGTCCGCAACGTGGCAACCATAGGTGGATGGCTCAGCGAGCGGGTATTGAACTCAATGATCGGTACGTCTCCCGGTCGCACGCCATAATTGAATACCATGACAACAAGTACTGGCTGTACGACAGCGGCAGCAAGTGGGGAACCTTCGTGCGGCTTGAGGAGGAGAAAGTTGTCGATGTCCACCCTGGAAATGTCTTTTTGGCTGGCGAGGTTGAGTTCACGTGTCTGGGTTCGTTCCCAGAGCGCAACAAGTCCAGTATATGCTGCATAATGTAAGTGAGCTGTAAATCAAAAGTCGCAGCAATAAACTTAAAAGATTTGATTGCACCTTATTCGAGAGCCTTGCAAGATGACAGTGAGGGCGCAATGAGTATGTGCGCAAGCACAGCGGCCGTTTCAGTAAACTCCTGGCCTGAGCGAATGTCTACGCAGACAGCGCCACTCAAGGCCTGAAGACCACCCACCACAGGCAGGAACTCGACCCATACAGTTTTCGTCGTCTTGGCGTCCAGCATACCGAGATTCTAGCCCCAGAGAAATAACAAATCCAACCCAAAGAGTCAGCAACAAATAAAAGTCACACAGGAGATCAACAACTACAGTAATGTGTGAACATACCTGATGAGATGCGGATGAACACACAATACCACGCATAAGGTCCTTCCGAAACTGCAGTTGTAGTGCCAGATTTCGCGTCGATTTGTTGGACACGCACACGGATGCGAGGAAGGGCTGACCAACCACCACATCCTTGGGCACTTCGCCGACTACAACTGTAACGTCGCTGTTTGACACCAGGCCATGCGCACCCCTCCGCCACCGGAGCCACCAGGTACCTTCCTCATCACTGGCTGGCTTTGCACAGACCCAGCCTCCCCTGTAGACGTTTTCCAGCCCACATGAAGGCGACCAAGATTTTGGGAACCCTGACAAAGCGCTCCAGTTAGTCAAAGGAATCCACGCTTATACAATTATCATTACTCCCAATGTTACCTGCGTTGTCAGCAATGTCGGATCCGATGCCGGATCATAAGAGACCCGGAATACACGTTGAAGCTCTTCCTGAGGATTTACGAGCGTCTGGGGCCCGCACGTTAATGCAAGCAGGTCTTGAATCGACTGCCGCGCACCTTCTTGCTTCTTCACCACACTATCCACCAGCATTTCTTCCGCCATAAACGGCGCCAATGGTAGAAACTTGATACTGTCCACAAACAGCGGCAGCTTGGACACATTCCGGATTTGTGCTTCTACCAGTGCTTCTCCTTGTTGCAGCTGCGTAGCCACTGCATTTTGCTTGAAAGTGATGACCAATGGGTTTTGCACTGCAAAGCGGTAGAATTTGCGGAGCGATTTGCTCTCACTAGTGACAGGGTCCACGTAGGAGACTCCTACACGTAGCACATGATTGCCGACTTGATTGAGTGGATAATCCACCACCATATCAAGACTGAAGCCAGCAGGTAGAACTGCCGCAGGGTTGGGAGGTGGCATCTTCCCAGTGCGAGCGTAGCGATTGTCGTGTAGCTCCACTCGGTCATTGGCACACTGAATGTTGGCAGAGAGTCCTACGTCTCTCAATTCACATGAGTACGGGTTGATGACACTGATGTAGCTGCTGAAGGTGTTGCCCAGGAAAATCTCTCTGATAATGACAACAATATCAGCATAAAGAGGTCAGTATGCACCTTCATGTATCTGTTTAAAGAGGTTGCATCTATAAAGGCCGATGTACCCGAAGCTGTCAGGCAGGATCAGCATACTGGACAGCGCGAACTCGTGGCGTGTGGCAGTAGCTTCAGACAGCGTCGTGGGCAGCATGGAGCCCCCGCTAGCCCCTTGGGAATACAACTTGGGTTTATATAGCCGCATAACTGGACATAACATTACAAATATATAAAATAGAGATAAATAAAGACAATAATGACATGGTTCCGCACCTTTAAGCGTAGGCTGCACAGTTGGAGGGGCGGGAAGCAGCAGGCGGGGCGCTTCCGCCCGAGGAAGGTGGGCCGCTGACGAGGTGCGAACTCATGATATGATCTCTTTCAGATATGATAATATTGTAAAACGTACATCTAGGGTGGACCACATAACTTATTATTTTGACGCAATTTTGTATGCCAATACAAATTTGAATATAATAAAATTAAATTGTGCGGCTTGGATCAATGCTTTGCCACTCAGTAAGTTACGTCAGATTGGAAGATGCTTGCTCGCTCGCTGTTCCGTGCCGCTTCTGGCGCCTCAAGACGCCATCGATGGCCGCTGCCGCCGCCAACTTTGGGGCGATGCAGACTACAAACTTCTCCGATGCTCCTACTGTAATAAAATTCACCCATTCGGTTGTTTTAATTGCAATTTTAACGTAAAACCCTGACATTTATGCTATATTTTCTGGTACTTTTAACTTTAGATGCATGGCACGACGATTCTGTGCGTCCGCAAGAACGGCAAAGTGGTGCGCCTGATATAACTATTAATTATGCGTTGCATGAGCTATTGGGGCTGATCTGAGGTGCTCTGGTTGTGATGCTACGACAGTGTCTGATCGGAGACGGGCAGGTGTCGCTGGGCCATACTGTGGTCAAGCCTAACGCCAGAAGGTGCGCCGTATCGGCGAGAATATCGTGGCGGGCTTTGCTGGCTCCACAGCAGATGCCTTCACGCTCATGGAACGCCTGGAGGCCAAGCTGGACGAGTACCGGGACAACTCACGCGCTCCTGTGTGGAGCTCGCCAAGGCCTGGCGGACGGAAAAATACCTGCGCAATCTGGAGGCCATTCTGATTGTGTCGGATGCCAAGCAGTCGTACACACTGACTGGAAACGGCGACGTGCTGGAGCCGGTTGACGGCATTATCGGAATCGGCTCGGGAGGCACCTACGCCCTCGGTGCGTTCTAGGCTTGCTGGGGTCCGGTGATGTTCTGAGATGACTAATAACGGGGCTTGTACTTTGTTGTTGCTGTTGCTGATGTTGTAGTCGCTGCGCGGGCACTGATTGACCAGCCGGATCTGGACGCGGAGACGATTGCACGCAAATCCATGAAGATTGCGGCTGACATTTGTGTCTACACGAACGGGAACGTTGTTGTCGAGATGCTGGAAGAAGAGGGGAAGAAGCTTGAGGCTGAGAGCGAGCAGAAGGAGTAACTATGCAAAACAGCGTAGAAACCAGCTTCCTGTGGATCTGTTGCCGCCAGGCTCATCGAGCAAGTGCGAGATAGAGTACTAACTAGTTAAAGCTACATGACGTTTCAGCGGAGCATTGGAAGCCTAAAGCGGCGCTGGAATGAATAAAAGTGCTGGACTGCTCTTTCCTCCCAGAACCATTGAGTGTGATGTGGTGCGCTAGCGTAGACCAAGCGCAAAGACGGCGAGACATAAAGCTGAAAGAAAGAAGGCAAATATGAATATCATAATCATAGGGCGCGTGTAGAGGAAGATAGGAGAGCACTATCAGCCGTCGCGGAGGCGATTGCAGCGCCAAACTTCAGGTGAACATGAAGACATCACCTCGACTCGCAGTTCTTGTCGGCGCCAGCTTCTCCGTCGCTGGCACCGCGGTCCTTCCACTGCTACTCCTTGGTCAATCCGTCCCTTTGTTCGTGGAAGGCGTGTGTGTATAAGATGTATTGATGCGTCTGTGCGCTGTCCTGTTCTTCTGTTGGCGACTAAATGTTGTTGGCGATGACGGAGTTGTACTTGTCGATGTTGCGCTTCAGAATGTTTTCTAACGGCCCCATAACCCTCTTGAACGTCTTGCGGTCCAACGTGAGGCACTTGACCTTACCCTTCGCAGTCACAGTCGCCTGTCGTGGTCGAGTTGTGAGCAGTGCGATCTCGCCGAAGTACGCGCCCGATGTGAGCTCTCCCATCTCCACCGGCGATTCTACAGGTGAGAGCTGCTTCGTACAGACTGCCGAGCCCTCTTCAATAATGTAAAACAGGTTGCCGTCATCGCCCTGGGCGATGATGACCTCTCCGTCGCTGAACGTCTCTGTTTTGAGAGCGTCGGCAACCGTAAGACGTTCGAATTCGCTCAGCGACTCTAGCAGCGGCACGCGCTCAATGAAACCCTTGTGTGCCTCGCGTTTCTTGAGCGTCGTCTCCATGATGATAAACTTGAACGTCTGACGATCCAATGCCCATGCCTTCGAGTGCTGTACCGCCTTCACAGTTGCTGCACGCGGAGAATTGTACATCAACGCTAATTCACCAAACGACATTGCTTCTGTGCACTGCATCACCAAAACAAAAACAAAACGTTTAGAAACAATAACAAAACCAACAAAAATCTAGAAAAAATGCAGATAAAACTCACCGTTTGCACGAGTTCCCCGTCCTTGTAGACCTCACACACGCCACTCTCCAGAATGTAAAAGTTATCTCCGTCATCTCCCTGCTTGATAATTATGTCACCAGGCTCAAATTCCTTGGGGAACATGGCGTCCAGTACAATGTCGTGCTGCTTTTCATCCAGGGACTTGAACAGGATATTCTCCACTACCATACGGCCAATGCCTTCACGTTCCTCTGCAGATTTGGGGTGCACCACGCGCTCAAATTGTCTAGCACTGCAACGTCCGACAAGACGATGACATAATTCGTTAATTAAGCACCTAAATTTCCATAAATAAATGAACCACTCGGTACCTGAGGGGGTCGATGGTTTCGGCCGATACAGAGGTGCGCCGTCCCTTGGCCATGATCTTGGGCGGCGGAACTGGGGCAGTGATTTCCCCACTGCGTCTGCACCTTCGTCTTCGTCTTCGCTCTCGGATTCGTCGGAATGGTCTGTTAAAATAGAGGTTCAATTTCTCCAATCAGTTCATCTAGTCTAAAAATAAAGACCAAAATAAAGCCAAAACGTACATTGCAAATGCGGGGTTGCTGCGGGGTTGTCTACCTTGCCTCCGCCTGCTCCCGCTTTATGGCGAGGCGTGGCTTCTTCCGGATAGTTGGCCTGCAAGTACTGGATGATGTGTACAATCGGGTTCTCTGGCTTGGCCAATAACAACGACTCCACCAGGTTGATGAACAGCGTGTTGATGCCCTTCTTGTGGAGATAATCCTGCAGTTCTTGTTGCACGCCTTCTGCGTCCGTCATGTTGTCAAGTCTCTCAGTCTTTGAATGGATCTGAAGAGCTTTTCTTTTGGGTTCTCTGTCTCTCCTCTGCTGCTCTGAAGACGGAACTAAACTGAGCCTGGCGCCACCTACTTTGCGCTCCAAAATGGAAGAAACTCCTGTGTCGTGTTTTCGGAAAGGAAGCGACTAGAAACAGCAGTCGCTGAACCCACACTCGGCCGAAAGATCGCGTTCCCGCTTGTCGCGCGCTCGACCACGTCCCGAAATAGAGCTCTGTACAACTACGTTCGTTACCACAACGCCTGCGTTTGTGGTCTTGGACAGAACCTGCGAGCGTGGGGTTAGTGTCGATGGCTATTTACGGCTGAACACTATTTATAGATGCCGCCTCTTCTTAACAGCGCGACCCTTCCGGCGCTAGGCGAAATGTCGCGCTTCTCCAATTCGTACTTAATCGAAGCAATCAGATAATTTGATTATGTGCACCACATTAATTCACATCGCGATTCCGGCCAACCAAACTTGCACTTGCATCACAGCAACATGGCTCCGACGGCAGGTGCGTGATCTCGGCTTCTAGACCTCTTTGGACGATGCAACTTGTATGTTTAATAATATATGTATTTTACACTGCTGTTCTGTGCTTTTATCGTCTTAGGAACGCGTCTACGCTTCAAGAACGCGCATGTCAAGAAACCACACCAGGCGAAGAAGGTGCCGTCTCTCAAGAACCGCATCCGTGGCCTGAGCGCTTCCTCATGCGCGGGGTGCGTAATCTACAGAGTTGAAATAAAGTGCTCAAGGAGTAGAGGCACTGACGAGGTACTTTGTGGACTGAGTAGGGTATTCAAGATTCCACAAGGAGAGCCAAGAAGGCGGAGCTGGAGCAGCTAAAAGAAGAGGTGAGTGCTAGCAATGGACGGCTGCGTGAGTAGTTGCAATCTGCTATGGTTGATACTAAACTGGATGTTGTTATTGCTTGATGACTTTATAGCACGAGAAGAAGGACCAGGTCGCGACGCAGAAGAAGAACGCTGAGAAGTACAAGAGAGTGAGTGGATGCTATTGGCAGCAATGTTTATAGAGACCGGCGGCTGATCTGATTGTTGTTTGCTTTTGCTTTATCAGCCGCGCTTTTTGAACGGGTGAAGGTCATGCGGAAGCTGCGTCAGACTAAGACGCTAATTGAAAAGGTGCGTGGGGTTTCACAATTATTCACGCTTGCAGTATTTTCCTGTTAAGTTATAGTAGGCTGATATATTTATTGGTGTTCGTGTTGTCGCGTATATAGGCTGCAGATAAAGCGGAGCGTGCCAAGCATGAGAAGAAGTTCCAGACGTACCGGGAGGAGATGAAGTACATTTACTACTACCCTAAAACTGAGCCATACCTCTCGTTGTTCCCATCGGCACCTCACTCGGGAGAGCAACAAAAGCGCCAGAAGGAGATTCGTGCTGAGGCTCTCGCTCGCTTCGAGAAGGAGCAGCCTACTGATGCATTTCACCGGTTCTGCTTCAACGATGATAAGGAGAAGGGTGAATCAAGCGCTGCGACTAATGCCACAAGACCCGCAGTGGAGCTGCTATTGAAGAAACCAACGAAGGAAATGGTGAAGAAGCAGAGGAAGTCCCGCAGCAAACTCGACAAGTCGGGCGAGAAGGCACGGCCCACACCGGCACTTGTCGACCAGGACGACGATGAAATGCCGGATGCCTCAAAGGAGGAGAGTGACAAGGAAGGCGAACAAGAAGAAGAGGATGACTTCTTCATGTAATTCACTGTTGCTTTATACACATTACGGGGTGGAATATAAGGCAGCCAAGTGCACCTTATGAGACCTTCATGAATACGCTCAATGTGCTCAAGGTAGTATGGTTCTTTCGGTTTATTACTATAAGTGATTTACGCTCACGCTCATAGGGAAGTGTCTTGGTCGAGAGGGTAATGAGAGGTGAGTAGGGAACAAGCAAGGAAGAGGTATCGTCGAGTTCCGGACTCGTCTAGATGAGAATTGATGGGCCGGACGCAGTATTGGCTGCTTGTGTGTCGACGATCATTTCAGCTTCAGCTTGCGAAGCAGCAGCGAGAGCGTTCATGTTGGTAAAGCTGAATGACCTGAAGGCATCTGAGAGGCTAGAATCTTCGGGACTACCGTACATTCCGCTGGGGAACCGATGGTGACTATTGTTGTCATCCACCTGCACCTCGTCGCCCATGTATTCTTCTAGGGCTTGAGGTGCTGCACTCAACGAGTTTAGTGCTCCAGAAAGACCCCACGACATATCCACGTCTGCAGTTTCTGCGTTACTATCGGTATTGTTCTCAACAGTATCGCCGTCTTGCCCTCCTTTCACTTCAAACGGATTCGGCAGCGAATCATCGCTCTCAGGACCAGAGTCAATGTTGTTCTGACTGCTGCTGGTAGAACGGGAGTTCACGTCGAACTCGTCGTCGTCGATGAAAATGTCAGTGAGATTGCGGTTGTTAAAGTAGCTGGTGTCATTTGGCCCCTCCAGAGTTGGCACGAATGGAGGCACAGATTCCAAAATCGTGTCCCAGTTGACGCCTTCGAAGAAAGAGTGAAACTGAATATCTTCCCAACCCATGCGGGTGGCCGGATTTGGGTCTAGCAGCTTATCGATTAAATCCATTGCTTCAAGAGACAAGCATTTCTCGCCATCAGGCCACAAAATTTGCCGCTCGAGAATATTTTCGAAGATTGCGTCCACGGTATCGTCGTTGAAAGGCGGAAGCCTACCAACATCTCATAAAGGATGATACCAAGGGCCCAAAATCCACAGGCGGGCCATGTGGTACACGAAGGACGATTTCAGGTGCCAAGTAATCCGGAGTGCCACACCGGCCATACGTGTGAAACGCAGATTTCTTCTTGGAGCCTTTCTTTGAGGGACCATGGCGCGGGTTGTCAAACCTGAGCGCTGTTGATGCCTCATCCAACAGAGTTCCAGGCAATAATTCTGACTGGTTGTCGTGGGTCATTGACTCATCGTCAGGCTCCGAATCGGTGTCACTGAGTGCGACCGCTTCCTCCGATAAGCCGAAATCGGTCAACTATCAGAAGTAAAGCAAAGCACGACATTAGGATAAACTCGCTTGATGTATAAATTATGGCAAAACTACTGGACGTACCTTGATATGTCCGGTTGATGAAAGTAGGATGTTGTCGGGTTTCAGATCTCTATACATTCGTATGCCAAAGACCAGACAAGTGGGATAGTCAAACGCAAATGTTGAGCATAATTGCGCGATTTCAATTGAAAATAAGCAAAGCTGTTTTTCAAACCTGTGGACGCATCCTTTCATGTGCAGGTGGTTTAATGCGATTGCGATCTCTGCAATGTAGACGCATGCCACCTTTGTACGCATAAGTTAACATTAATCGGCGATACTGCACACAGATAGAGAGCATTTACACAAGTTTGCAAACTCACCTGCTCTTCCAACTGCACAATACACTCCAGAAGGGACATGAAGTCGCCTCCAGGAAGATACTCCATGACTAAGAACAGGTTACGCCTGGTGACACCAACATGACAAATTTCTCCAGTGTAAGCACCTACAGTGTGACAGAGCCCACAAGTATGAATGTCCCTGCTTACTTGGTTTGGAATGTCCAGAACAATTTCACGACGAATGGGCTCACCACACTGGCCAGAATATTTCTCTCTGTTTCAATTTGCTGAATCTGTTGGCAATAAACAAAGGGACCACAATGGCATACACTCAGTAAACGGCACCATGGGCACGCTGCACTACGCAGGTCGTGTTGTACCTGCTTCTTTCGAAGTAAGTGCTCCTTCGCGAGCACCTTAATCGCATACTGGTCGCCTGTGGTTTTTTTTGGCCAGGTATACCTTGCCGAAAGCTCCTTTCGAGATCGGCTTTATGATCTGAAAGTCGCGAATAGAAACACGATAGGAAGAAAGCTTCAAACTGCTCCGGCGACGTGGTGTTTTAACCCCGCTGTTAGTCTCGAGCTCCTCCAGTGACTTGGTCCGCTTAAAAGGTGCACGCATGATCTCGCCCGGGTTCTGCTGTAGCATTACCTTGTGCGATGCACGCATCTTGCTCATCTTCGTATGGATCAAGTTGCGCAGCTTGGTGCAGTACTTGACCCCTCGCTCTATTGCATAGTTGGGCGAATCTTTTTCCTGCTCCCGTATCCGGTCTATGATTTTCACCAATCTGGAGCATAACGCGAACGAGTCCACACTTGTGACATCACATGTAGATGCTTGGATCGCTGCCACACGCAACGCATGGTAAATATGCATCTCTTCCTGACTAAACATGGGTCTCATGGCCTGTGTGTCCAGATTCGCAGAAATTGACGCCGTCAGTTTGGCCAGCGAATTGTTGATCACATCCGCCTCCAACTCCACTCGTTTCGACAAGACACAAAGTTGGTGTGTTCATCCAAACTGTTTGCATCCACTTTGGTCTCACAGAGTTTGCAGACCACTGACTTGGCAGATTTTTGGAATTTCACAGTCATGGGGCGTTTACTGAACTGCAAATTATCCAGTACGTCTTCAGGTGACATAGCGCTCATATCTTGTCCATTCACAGCGTCCACTGCCAGACCTCGTACCAGATTCACTCCCGGAGGGATCAGCATTATTGCATTCGAGCCGGAATCATTCATCACATTTTTGATCAAAATCTGGTTTTTCGCCGTGTCAAACACGAATTCTAGGCCTAGAAACCCGTCTCCGAATGTCACATCAAAGGTCTCAGTTCTCGGACGTCTACGAACAGGTCTCCGTCCTCAAGGAACAGTGGAGCGTCCATAGAGACGTCTTCACCCAAAGCTTCCTTCAGTTCGTCCCCACTGGCCGTAAGTCGTCTCCATTTCACCTGATTCTTCTCCCAGCGGTCCAGAACGTCCTCTGGGACACCTGAAGACGTGTCTGGCAGTCCACTGCGTGTGATGGAGCTGCTAGTGGGTGGGACACTGAGTGTATACTGTCGTTGCAGCTTCTGCGGTTTGATCTCCAGCTCCATTTCTTCGTGTAGTCTCTCCAGATCGCTGCTGCTGGCGCTGCTGACGCTGGTTCGTCGACTGCTGTCCATGGATGAATCGAGTTCTGCGACGCGCGCTAAGGCGAGTTGTCGATCGGCCATATTGAATGCCGGCAGGACCACGTACTAGTAGCAGAGTAATTTCAAGTGTGTGAAAAGGGATGAGGCAGGCGATTGTTGGCGTATTTTGCCGCTTTTTCGATCTTTTTAGTTATTGTTCCTTTAGCGGCTTTTTGAAAACACTTGGAATTTGTATGCACAACTGACTGACGATCAAGCCATCTAGGGCATGTTAGCAGTATGTTATCGACCGGTCGCCTTAGAACTTCTACTGGCTTTTGGTTGCGCCTTTCCGAGTAAATCTATATCTATCTTACCTTTACAAGAAGTACAGGTGCTCCGTCCAAATACATTTGGCACTCGGGTTGCGACTCAAATGCCAATTTCCGGCTATAAATTGTAAGCCAAACGCCACTAACTTACTATCGGATACTTAGTTAGTGCCCAAGTCGAAATCGAAGCATGTTAGATCAATGTGAGTGGAAGTTCACTGAACAGCCCTCGGCCGTCTATCTTGCTTACTAGATGGTCGTTGTCATTGCCTCTTGAGAGGATCTGTAGTGTCAAACATGTATCGGTGCTTGTCGACCTTGTCGACCGAAATAAACGCAAGCGACTATCGGCATGAACGAAGAAATCGCTGATTCCTAGCCTGGTAGTACCTATGTTTGGGTATCCACAGACTGACGAAGTACGGCTTATGGTATCGGTGTGAGGTCGTCATCGTTCGTGGGGGAGGGGGGTGAAAACCGCATCGTTAGCGCCGTTACTGTGAGTGGCAGCACCGGGTTCGAAGCGTCAGATCCGAATGGTCCGTTGAGTAACAATCGCTGCTCTTGTGATTTGTGGTATTTGCAGTCTGTCTGCCCAAAACTGATCGATCAAGCGTTCGCTGGTAAGCTTCCGCTCGTTGCCAAGACCACCGAGTTCAACGGCTGGAACCTTCTTTCTGCAGTTCTGAGCACGAAAGGCGCAACGGACTACCGGCTCGAATCCAAAAGTGACGATCTTCAGGAGATTCGACTAGTCTGAGTCAGCGAGAAACGATAAAACATGCAGTGCTGATTCACGTTACACTCAAGTAGATCGTTAGTTGCAACCTTACTGCGTGGTTGGCACTGCTCTACAATCATACGCCATACGCCGCACGCTTGAATCCTCGTCCCTCTTTCCATGACGAACAATTGTCGTCGTCCAGAGGCTCTCGATGTGGTCCACAAACTCACGAGTTTGAGCAGGTCGTTGAGTTAAGGTTCAAAATCCACTCCATCGCGTCAGTGAACCCTTTGGCAACGTATGAAGGTGAAAGGTCTACAAGGGACAAAACTAGTAACAGTTCAGTATAGTCATTGCATCGTCAGAAAGCGAATAATAGCAACACCAACGCACCAACGTTGCCCTCGTTACCGCTCCTGTACTTGCCCGTCTTCACAAGTACTCCTGCATTCCCAGTACCATGGTGCCATGGACATCCTGTTGTCATCGCCGATCATCACAGCATTCTCCGAAGCAACACCCTTAGTATATCCGAATCAATTTGTAACACGTTAGCACAGCCACAATGAGCCGGGACATCGAAATGACAAGAGCAAATGCCCACATGTCCTTCAGCGCGGCATCAGTTTACCCAATGATGATGGCCTCGACACCACCGGAGAACTCCAGGGCCTTCACAAATGGGCCCGGACCTAAGTACAATCCGTCTTTCGCGGCAAAGTACCGTGGTTCGTGAAGTGCGATCAGCGAACCTCCATCCAGTAGCACGCGGAACGCCTCGTTCAATTATTTTTATGACCATTACCCGGATAATTAATATTGGTTTCCGTGATTTGATCCAGTAAAAACCATACTTTGCTGTAGTGGAATTGGTCGGGGGCAAGTCCAACGACTACAGCGTTTGGGTTGGCGCAGTCGAGTCCGTCGAACTCTTCTTGCAGCGACGGATCAGCCAGCAACAAAGACCGAAGGTTCTGCTGCTGTAAAGACTGCGCGGAATGCCTCCAGCAGTCACGACGTGTTCCGGCTTGATAACCGCATGCAACTGCTTGATCTGTACTGCGCACCACAGTTACAGTCACGGGAGCATTGCAACCATGAATCTGAATGACGTGCCAAATCTCGTCAGGACTTCTTCGTGGTGTTGATAACTTTAAATGCAAAGCAATAAACATAGTTACACGTGTACTCGCAATGATCGACAGCAGTTTTTCTTTATAGCCACGCGCCAAAGCGCACCGCTGAGGTCGATGAGAGCACCGCGAATGCTTGATTGGCATCGTGCAAAAAGACGCTTCTGACTCTCCTTGGATATACAAAGACTTGGCAACTGTAACCCAGTGATCGAAGTCGCGGCACTTATCCCTGCCCGGAGACTGCAATGCAACACCCGGTGTGGTATTTCAGCTTAGACTGCGCAGAATTAACTGCCTCGCACGTTATCCCAGGACGAGATGGTGAAAATTTCTTCATTGAAAAGCATTTTGACGGCTCCTAGAGCTCCTCTTTCTGAATAACGTTTGTGCAATAAGATCATTGCGATATCAAGACTTTCCCTAGATAGCAATGCATCGCTTCGAGTTAACGCCCGCTTGCGTTTCGAGCAAGATGACGAGGACGACAGAATGGCAACTGCAGCCATCATGTTCACACCATCGAAAAATCTTCCTCTTCTCATACAAAACAGCACAAAGAACGATCATTATAAATTCGACCAAAGACATCCACAGCTCTTCTTACCGCCACCGCAGGGATTCCCTTGTCTGTCCGTTGACTAAACCACCGGTAGGTTTGCGTGCTTATTCCTTTCAGCGGGCCTTATGGTGGCCTCTATGGTGGTAAGCCTGTCGAGACACCTCCATCATGCGGCCGTTATAGTCACACGTCCCCAAATAACCCCTACGTGCTCATTGTAATGCAGGGTTCTTGCAAAGCCATGCAGCTAACATCTGTTGCTATTGTGCCATTTACAGACTAGAGGAACGCAAGGAATTCAGAGTCTTTTAAAGTTGTGAGACGACGTCATGCCAGCTTCAAGAAGCGGATCCAGAACCGCGGTACACTCAACGTCGGCACACAGCAGGTGCCGGCTGAACTGCGAGATTGGGTGCACATTTGGCACGGAGTCCGTGTCAATAATGGAGCTGAAGACACCTCTATCTTCCATACAGGGTCGAGAATCGAGGATATGCCGTTCTGGAAACAATTCATCCGACTGCCGTCAAACTCGCTCTTCCCAAGAGTGTTTACGACTGACAATCCAAGAAAACCATACAAAGATTTCCTCTATGTGCTGCTGAATATGCGCTGGCCTATGCTGCTGACAGTGCTGTTGGGCGTGTTCCTGGTTAATATTTTCTTTTCGCGGCACTCACGTGCTTTGCATGTGGAGAACCGACAAATTTCTTCGAGGCGTTTGATTTGAGCTACCAGACTTTCACGACAATTGGCTTTGGGGTAGTGTACCCCATGCACACATGTTCGAATATAAGCATGTCGGTGGAGTCATTCGCGTCCATGATGATTGTGTCTGCTATCACGGGTCTGGTGTTTGCCAAGTTTGCCAAGCCGCAGGCCAAAGTAGCGTTCAGTAAAGTTTGCGTCGTGCAACCGTACGGCAAAGTATTTGGCACTTGTAGTGCGGGTGGCCAATGCTACGCAGTCACGTGATGTGACCCACGATGTGATCATGGAGGCTGTATTCAAGGTCAATTTGTTGCGGGTGGAGCACAAGACAAAGCACGTTTGGGATCACGACGAAGAGGTATCGGAAAAGAGGAGACTATCGCGTGGAGCTAGCGTTATGACGATGCAGCATGGTGAAGATATAATGGACGAGGCCGCGTACTCGCGCACGAAAGTTCTGACGTCGTATAATCTCAAGCTGCTGCAGAACAATTTCATCACGTTCCGCATGGGCGTAGCTGTGGTGCATGTGATCGACGAGAGCAGTCCACTTTACGGGATGTCAAAAACGACATTGCACAGTCCGATATGCTCGTAGAGGTTGCCATGTCTGGCGTCGACTCGACATTGCAAGACACGGTTTCTGAGCGCTACATCTATACGGCAGCCGACTTGGTGTGGGGCTACCGTTTTGCAGAATTGCTGGAGTTTAACGAGAGAAATGCAGAGGTCATCATGAACTTTGCGAAACTCAGTGCAGTGGATTCTGCCCCGATCGATGATGCGCGTTATCTCAAGCCCAAACTGTCCACGGGTTTACCTTCCGACAACTACGAGAGTGCAAAGAGTGGATGCACACACGATGTGGCTCGCCGCCGCTCACATAAAAAATCGAGGGCACCTCACGACCAAGAACAAAACCACCCATACCATGACGAGGTAGTTCATGAGGTCCCTGACGAATATTCGGAATCTTTCATGATGAGCTCGAGGTCGGATTCCTCGGATACACAGTCATCGACGGACACCATGGAACCAGCGCAACCGCATTCTTCGGTGCTAGCACGGAGTAGAACTGGGCCTACAATATTTGCCATGGGTCTCGAGCCGCTGTATGAGCCTTTGTTGCAGCAATCATTCGGAACGCAGCGTATTCCCAAAGCTTCTTCTGCAGAAAAGCTTGCAGCCCAGAGAGGTGGTTTACGTATCTGGCGGACCGACAGGGTGGATGGTAAAAGCGATCAGTCGGAGCTGGAGGGAGGGCATGGTAGGAATAGTGGAGGAGTACACCGGTTATCTGGAGATGATGGCGCAAATGTTCTTGCCCGTGGTGGCAGTTCATCTAACAGTGGTAGTGAAAACGATGGTGATTCGGCGATGGTTGCAGCCCCTATCCGAGAGAAAAGACTGCTGCAAAGAGAAATGGCAGGATCTGCCATTGTCGAAGACGACACCAGCACAATCTCCCAGGATGAAGCGCACAAAGACGAACTTGATGACGAAATTGAAAGAGACAGTGATGCAGAGGACGACTGCGAAGATGCGGAGGCAGCTCATCAACACCGTGACCGGACGACGCTATCTGCCGTATCGATCGAGGTAGAGGATACACCTCGCTTCTTGCGAATTTTGCCCGTACACATCCCAAAGTCTTTCAGCTTCTTGCGCTTTTATCAGAGTGCACTCCACGTAGGCTGGCCAAAGATTACCTTCGTGTTTGTGCTGGCGTTTGTCGTGATCAATTTCACCTTCGGGCTGTTGTATTGGCTTCACATGGGCGGTATATCGTCATATAGTGACGAAAACGTCTCGCAATTCGAGTTGGCTTTCTATATGAGCGTTCACACGTTGGCCACTATTGGCTACGGCTCCATTGCACCAAAGCCTAAATCGGTCTACATCAACATCGTCGTGTTCATTGAGTCGATGGTGGGGATCATCACTGTGACGATCATCACTGGCATTGCCTGGTCCAAGTTCGCCCGACCCCGGGCGCACATCCACTTTTCGTCGAAGATGACTATCGCGACAATCTATGGCCACCGTTGCCTTGTTTTCCGTGCCGCTAACACGCGTCACTCTGGCGAAGTGCACGAGAATTTTTTCCGTATTGGCGTGATCCTCACAAATCGACGCACGGGTTTGCGGCAGATGTACGATGTGCCCCTCGTGACTGCGGAGTGGCCGTCCATCAAGCTGCCCGCGACGCTCATCCACGTCATCAACGAGAACTCGCCATTCTATAAGTTCCACTCGATGAAAGAGCTCTCTCAATCGCGTGTGGCAGTCATCGCACTGTTGACTGGCCTCGACACGACCTTCTCGGAAAACGTGTATGCGCGGAAAATGTACTTCTGGGATGATTTCGCGTACGACATGCGCTTCGAGGACTTTGCCGTTATCGAACGCGACCGTGTCGTCGTGGATTACGAGCGCTTTGACCGGCTTGTCCCCGAGGACCGCGACGAAGAGGTCATGACAACGCCAGTGCTCTCAGTGAGGTCGTTGTTAGCTGGTGACTTAGTATAGGCTAAACCGTGTTGTGTACGCTGTGGGTGAGACCGCGACGTATTTCCACATGAAATCAAACAGAATAGGGATCCCACGTGACGCCGTAGCTTACGATGTCAACCTGTATGTCCTCACTTTCACCAAATTTCCTCCAACTGAATCTCAGCCTTTGATCTTGGCATTCGCACTACCAAAGCCATCAGCGACAGTTAAATCCAACACTTCCTGCTTGGCGACTCTTTTTTCATGCCGACCAGGATGTTATATCCATTCTTCCCTGACTCTAGCCGCGGCTACACGTGGGGTCGGTACATGACACGATAGGTTGGCCCAGCTTCGTCCAAAGCTCTTTAAGAGGAGATTGGGGCCTTGGACATGGAGTCAGCGGAGGGACCGGCCGTGGCTTAGCTACTGTTTTGGGCACCTTCACCATGGTACGATTGCGCGCCTCTCTCCATATCGCTAGAAGTTTATCTAAACAACTTGTCTTTGGTTTGGTTGCCTTGGAAATCGTGTGACGCGGCTGTTAATGGGACCTGTGCGCGGAACTGCCATTGCACTTGAGTCGAGTGGCAAGGGCCTTGGCACTCACTTTCCTTCTGGTCGTCCTGTGGATAATCGCACTGGTCTCGGATCGTGTTGAATTGGGGCGCGAAATTCTTGGATTGACAACATGACTCAGTCCTGTACATCAAGAATGTTAATGGGCAGGATTTGGTCTTGGTCTTGGGTCGAGGTGGTGGTCGAATCCATAGTCCTCGCTCCCCGTGGAGCTGGCGCCATTATCGTCCAGCTCCATGACGACGAGGGGCCAAGTGGAGGGTTACGATGGATGGATGGTTAGACAGTAGTGTAATAATGTGTCTGCACCATAGTCAGATTGCATGCATGAAAAGAGCAAAAATCAACGCTTCTAAGCGAAAAGACTAGTTTTTATTGCATGTTATTAGATGGGGAGACACGCGGTTCACTGACTGCCATGCTCAACCCGATAGCCACCCCTGATGGATAGTTACGTCACATACCGAACGTTTACCAACGGCCACGGCCACGACCGCCGCCACCGTAGCCACCACGACCACGGCCACCGCCGCCGCCACCACCACGACCCACAAGCGCGCGTAGCTCACGCGGCACTTCTTGTTCGGCTTCTTCCATGATGCCCACCAGAGGTGCAGCCAAGCGGCTGTTGGTTCCAGGCGTGAAAACGAAATGGATGTACCCTTGTTACCAGCACGAGCGGTACGGCCGATACGGTGAATGTAGTCCTCGATATTTTTGGGCATGTCAAAGTTGACCACATAGCGAATGTCCTTGATATCCAGACCTCGCGACGCCACATCCGTAGCTACAAGAATTTGCGTTCTGCCTTCCTTGAACTCACGCAGCACGTAGTCACGCTCTTCCTGCGACTTGTTACCATGAATAGCCTTGCACATGTAGCGGGTGTTACGCAGGTTACGGCTCAGCTCGTCGGCGCCACGCTTGGTCTCACAGAAAATGATGATACGGCCACCCTCGTAAATATCGCGCAGGTGGTCCTGGAGCGACGAATACTTCTGGTGGTCATCCATGACTTCCACGATCTGCTTAATCCTCTTGTTGGCCGTCAGGTCAAGTGATCCCACCGTTACCTGGATAAAGTCAGTCAGGAAATCGTGGGCTAGTGTTACGATTTCCTTGGGCCAAGTCGCCGACCACATCAGAGTCTGTCGGTCCGGACGAATCTGGCTCACGATCTTGCGCAGCTGGGGCTCGAAACCCATGTCAAGCATACGGTCAGCTTCATCCAGCACCAGGTACGTAACACGACGCAAGTTTGTCTTGCCCATGCTCAGCATATCAATCATTCGGCCGGGGGTGCAAATGCAAATCTCCACGCCGCGACGCAAGTCAGCAATCTGACCACCCTTGGGCACACCGCCATACACACATGTGTTCTTGATCTTGGAGCTAGCGCCAAATTTGTTACACTCCTGCTGAATCTGCACAGCCAGTTCACGCGTCGGGGCGATCATCAACACAATCGGACCATCTCCAGGTTGCAGGTACGGCTGTATGAAACAACATAGCAAAACACAATATGTTAGCTCACACTACACTCTACCAGGGGGCACAAAAGCTGCTCGAGAAAGCAAACACAAGCGAGCGCCGAGGGATTTGAGGTGTTCGCATGCTGCTCTTTCTTCTTGTCACCGTCCACGCACCAATGCAGATATCGCACCGATCAATTGCCAGGAGTACGCGGGTGGTCGGCAAGAAAACAAGAAGCAGCTGTACACATGTCGGTCGTGCCAGACCAGTCTGTCAGGATGGTTGATAGAGGAGTCCTCGCCTTTAAATACGCGACGCACGGAGCAAAGCGCCACGCACCCTTGAGCAAGCTCCATCAACTTGACCGGCACTTCAACACAGCTAAACCGCGACGAATCAACAGATGTGACAGAGTGCACGCGAATGCCGCTCACCGAAGGACCATCAACTGTCCCTCACAAACGTACATCCACGTGAATCGGCCACGTCCCGAAGACCGTTCAAATCCCCACGCCTAACGCGTGTGAATCGCTCATCGCATTCAAATGCATGAACGAACGTCGTGTGCAGACACAACTTTGCTATCCCCATCAGCGCATCAGCGCTGTGGACCAGTCGCCCAACAACAAAAAAGAGCCTATATATGCTCGGTAAAGCGCCTGCTTCACACTACGAACCTGTGCGTTAATGTGCACGATAGCGGGCAGCAAGAAAGCCAGCGTTTTGCCTGATCCCGTCGCTGAAATGCCGACCATATCACGTCCAGAAAGCGCCATGGGCCAGCCCTGACACTGAATGGCCGTAGGCTTGTCAAAGCCCAGACGCACCACTTCCTCCAGTACGTACTCCGGGAACGAAGCCTCCTCGAACGACAGCACACACTTAGGAACACCCTTTCCGGACACAATGATCTGGTTTTCACGCTTCCAGTTATCGTACTCCTCCTCCGAGCGACGGGTCACGTCCGGGTGCTCATAGTAGAAGTTCTTCTCAAACACTGGGAGTTTCGACATGTCCCACTGGATGTGTGTGTCCAGGTTGGATCCAAGGTCTCCATTGCCACCAAATCCGCCTCCTCCACGGCCGCCACCGCCGCCTCCACCGTAGCCGCCACCTCCGCTGTAGCCACCGCCGCCACCACCGTAGCCGCCGCCGCCGCCGCCGCCGCCGCCTCCATAGCCACCGCCACCTCCACGGGAAGAGTAACCGCCACCGCCACCGCCGCCGCCGCCGCCGCTGTAGGAAGATCCGCCGTAGTCACGACGTGAAGAAGAGTCGCCGTATCGATCACCGCCGCCGCTGTACATGATTCAAAGAGTGATGGTGTCTTGGTTTCCTACTGCGCACTCCTGGTCGTTTCCGCAAATGACTGAAGAAAGGGTCGAGAGATCGCTTTGGTCTGGTTGGCTGGCGAATTTCCAGCAATCAGATGTCGCAACGGCCAAATATTCTTCACGATTCGTTGAAAATCGAAAAGATCCGGAACGATTGGACGAAACGGATGAGGGGCATTAAGCATGAATTTACAGTAAACATCAATTGTCATGTTAAACGTTGGACTGCGGGGAAAAGCTGCACGCAGAAAAACGGAGGAGCGTGTTTAACCGTTGGTGATCAGGCCCGGTCTTTCGTCTTCATGGGTATACTAGCTTGGCAACCGCTTCTGCCTTACGCCATGATGGTTCGCTCGTACGAAGCAAACTGCTGGTTGGCCTCCGAGATGCTCACTTCTATCTTCCGCGCGCCACGCTCCTGTAATTGCCATCACACTGTTAGCTGTCTAGGTTCGAGTAATGTGGAAGTGATGTAGAGGAACGTTTGCTTACCAGGAGTGCGACCATCGTGAATGCGTCGATGAGTTGGTTGCTCTGTTCAATTGCAGTGAAACAAACTTGAGTGAGCAAGTGTAGGTATGCGACTGGAAGCTAGCAACAGTGCACGTACAATGTAGATGGCCAGCTCTTCAGCGGACGAGTGCACAATCGGCAACAGCGAACAGTCTGCCTTTGGAAAGCTAGAGTGCATGGCATAACAAACACATAGTCCTGGTTAGAATCCTCCTGTTTGTTACCTATGCAACAATAGCGTCGATCTTCGAACCTAAACTTCGCCATATCTTCAGTGAGAATATGCACATTGGTCTCATCAAAGGAAATCTGCAGCACACAAGTACAACCGTAAGAATGGTTAGAGCTCAAATCAACATGCCAAAATGTACACATCCACTCAATCAGAATTAGTTAGCTGCGCACCTTCAGCGCATCGCTGTTCATAGGCACGAGGAACGACTCGTTCAGGTCTTTGCAGATAACCCGTGAGATCTTCTTAATCTCACCAAAATCCACCACATAACCATCCGGTCCAACCTGTCCAGTGATCGTGACCGCCAAGCGGTAGTTGTGACCGTGCAATTTCTCCCGGAAGCCCTGCAGCATCCCCAAATCCACACCATGTTAAGAAGGTCATTCAATATCAGCTGCCTTGTAAGAGTTAACTGGTGTCTCACCTTGTAAGCGATAAAGTGCGCGGCATTGAATTTCATATAGTCTTTCGACACGTGCACCTTGAACACTTCATTGTAGCAAGTGCCCATTGGGTTGACCGAAGGTGCACTCAAATGAGTGGTGGTGGTAGAGGGGCGATAGGCATCACGATTCCAGCAGTAGGTGTATGTCCACCAGATAAGTCCAGTGTCTTCACTGGTGGTTGGATGACACGAACAGGGTCCTCAGCAGGCGGGGGCGAATTTCCTCGAAAGGGCTGGATCTGGGTCTTGATATCGTCGGGGTCTTAGCACAACCGCGCAGATGTGAAGCCCAGCGATCAATGTTACGGGACGAGATTTCTTTGTTGCAGTAGCTGCACTTGACGGCTCCTTCAGCGATGGTGCGAGTAACGTAGTTTTTAACGATGGCTTTCTGTTCCAGAGTGAGCTCCTTTCCCATTCCGTTGTTCGATCCGGTGGAGTTGCGCTTGCGTCTCTTTGGGTGTCTGTCGTCCGTCTGTCCGTCGGTCGACTGCACTTGAGAGATGGCGCTCTGGTCTGGTTGAGCGGCGGTGATCTGTTGATTGTTCTCCTCCAGGGCCGGCATGAACTTGCTGCAGATGAGAAGCACTGGATGCACTGATACCTCACGGCAGAGATTTTGGTTGGCTGTAAAGGAGAGAATACGAAATTTTCATTGGTCGAAAAGCACTGTGCTTTTCGACCAATCCTTTGCGAAATTGAAGTTCATGTGGACACGAACCAGCGTCTAACTCGAACCTGCGTCTAATATTGGACCAATGGAGCGTTGTGGACAGGATGCTTAACACTTGATAAGGCGAGGACAGTACAAGGCTAGGAATATATATAACGATGCATGCCAGCAGCTCGAAAGAGCCTTTGTGCACGCGCGAGCGTAGCTGGCAGCGGTGCTCTATTGGTCAGAGACAGCACGCGGCACGACACTCAAGAAAAAATTCATGCTAACGCCAAGCAGCAGGCCGACCTTTGCTTGCGAGGAACCGACCGGTCAAGAAGCTGGTGATGCAACAGCAGAAACAGATAGTTAGCCACAAGATCAATTTGGACTGAAACAACCACGGGCAACCGTACCATAAGTAGCATAAATACACCAAGCAGGAGTCCCATCAGAAACCCCCACAGAAATTCAGTGCCAGTGCCTTCGTTATCTGCAGCCAAAATCGAGTTGTTCATGCCGTTCATGTCAATCTGTGTATCCAACGCGATCCGAGCCGTCGGCACAACATTCAGCGCTGCAAGCAAGAAACGATCCAAGTGTCAGTTTAAGCAACAACAAAAAAGAAGGATTAAAGAATCCGTAAAGACGCATACCGAATTCCGATTGTGGTCCTTGTGACGCCATCCACTCTTCTTCCAGACGGTATATCCGGTCTTCACTGGACTCTCCAGGAACACGATCGGCCTGGCTGATATACACCGAGAGCTGTGGGTAGAAGTACAAGCGCAGCGCTTGAATCTCTTCCCTGCTTAAACGATCCCGGAGACGGTCAAATCCTCGTCTCATCGCCGGATCATCTCTGTCTTCTGGGTCACTATCAGTTGCCGCAGTTATCTAAAAACACATTCCAAAAAACGTTAGATCTAACACTACAGCAAACATCTCCATTTTCCAATCTAAATACCTGGTTAACAACAGTCTTGGGAGGAGCAGAACTGATGGCGCAGTGGATAAAATCTTCGTTCTTCACCTTGCAACTCTCCAGTGTCGCCTTGTCGTCCGAGAGCATCTTGCCCTGGTGGATCAGCCGCAGAAATTTGCCCTCAGCGTTCGCTTTCTTCTTCACGAGGTCCTTCAACTCCGCCACGGAAGCGGACGGCACAATCTCCAGATGTAGCGGCTTTTCGCTCAGCGTCTTGATTTTTAGCAGGATCTTGGCGTTGTTGTCATCATTAATTGTGATGCCTACCGACTCTTCCGAGAGCTGGCAAAAGAAACGCAAAGAAAAAAGGTTATTAAGGAAATTATTGCAGTAAGAAAAAACACTGAAAGGGAGACCGTACAAGAGGCTTCTCCTCTGTGATGTTCTCTGGTTCCATCATGATGCCTGCTCTCCAAGGATATGAACGCCCACCCACCGTCGACGACCGCTCAGCGCCGCCGCTTTTTGGTCTGTGCGGTTTTCTCTCACAATGGCGGAACGATGGGCTTTTACGTCTCAACTGTTGTGATTCATAATACTGGAATAGAGAATATTATTCCAAATTTAAATCTACCCAAAAATACCTGTTTTCCTCATAAAACCTATCTTACAATATGTTTTAATCACCTCTCAATTACGTCGCGGTTAGGGAACTGCGAGCCAGTTGGATCTCATTCATCTGATTAGTGTAAATTCGTGTTCCTTTTCAGCCAATCGAACTCGCCATATTCAAACTTCCCGCGTAATGGCGGCGCAGGCGGCTCTAGACGTGTCCGGCAGCGTCTCCAAGCCCTCTACGCCAAGTGAACCCAGCCCTAAGACCGACTCCGTCCATGTGGCAGTACGCGTCCGCCCTTTAAATTCCAATGAGACCTCTCAAGGCTCAGCAACCTGTGTGGACGTGGTGGACAATAGCGTCTTACTTGCCGAAAAACAGTTCGACTTTGATGCTGCATTTCCGCCTTCTACACACCAGGTTTGGCCTTCATATTCTTTTTAGACTCTATTTTATATATAAGTAATAATAGTATTGTTGTGTTGTTGCTCTTGTGGGTGTAGGAGAGTATCTATGCGGAGCTTGTGGCGCCTATGGTCGACCAGTTCTTTGATGGATACAATGCAACAGTGTTTGCATATGGACAGACTGGATCCGGCAAGACGTAAGTGGTGGAGAGGTAATTTTGCTTTTGGCAATATTTTTCATGGTGTTCTAATGATGCGGTGGTTAATGCAACAGATACACAATGGGCAATGAGTTCGAAACGAGTGTGGCACCGACTCAACGTGGCATCATTCCGCGTGTAATGGACGATGTATGTCGTGTGTACAATTTGTGGCTGCAGCAATTTCAAAAGTTATTGCACAATCTGTGGAAACTCATAGATACTTTTGGTGGGCAGGTCTTCGAAAAGGTTCAAGCGAGCAAAATGGAGGGAAATATCGTGATTAAATTGTCATACTTGGAGGTGGGGGTGGGATTTCTGCTTGATGGTTTTGCTGCAGTGTCTTACGGTGGTTGAATCTTTTAGATCCTAAACGAAGAAATTCACGACCTGTTGGTGGCGTCTGAAACTGATGTACCTACGCCAGCAAGCACAGGGCTGTCAATACAAGGTGATAGTGAACGTGGCATCGTCATTTCTGGCCTGAGTGAACACATTGTCGAATCGGTTAACCATGCCGGGCATCTCCTGCGGTCCGGTGCGTTGGTTCGGGCTACTGCTTCCACGAATATGAACTCCCAATCCAGTCGCTCGCATGCAATTTGCACACTTACCATGAAGCAGTGTAAAGTTACTGTGGCGAGAGGAGGCACTGAAACACGATATTCCAAGTTTCACTTGGTGGATCTAGCAGGTTCAGAGCGTGTCAAGCGTACCAATTCTCAAGGAGAGCGCTTCAAAGAAGGCGTCAATATTAACCGCGGTTTGCTTGCATTGGGAAATGTCATTAATGCGCTGTGCGAACGCAACCGATCCAGTTCGGCAGCAACTCACGTGCCATATCGCGATTCGAAGCTGACTCGACTACTCCAGGACAGCCTTGGCGGAAACAGCAAGACGTTGATGATCGCGTGCGCCAGTCCTGCTGATGTCAACTACGAGGAGACTTCCAACACGCTTCGCTACGCATTTCGGGCACGTCACATTGATAATGAAGCTGTGATCAACAAAGTTAGAAATACCCAGAGCGAGGTAACGTATCTCAAGCAGCAACTAGAGATTGTACAACTGCAACTCTTACAACAGTCACGAGGTATACCGATGAGGATCAGAACAGAAGACTGCTTGGCAGGCGAGAAAAGCGATGTGTCACCTCTTGTGGCTGATACCCTCAGAGTGGAAAACAGGAGATTGAAGGAAGAGCTTCTCCTGGCAAATAATGCCAAGGACAAATGGGAAAAGATTGCAAGTGATCTGCTCAACAAAAGCAAAAATCCGGCTAATGAGCGTATAAAAGGAGAGTTATCTCGGCTAGAGCCGATCAATGTGACCCAAACGTCAACGTCTATAGCAAAGCACAACCAAGGTAGTGCAACTGGACAACAGTCACGCCTGGAGCAGCTTCGGAAGTTTCAAAGACAGAAGATGAAGTCGCAGCAACACAAGGAAGGTGCTGTAAAGCAGAAAGCTGATGATATCGACACATCAAATAAGCATAGGCGATCGCTGCTACCAAATATCAAACCTCGGGCAGGAAAAGCTTGAGTGGAAAGAAAAACTCCTTGCTTCCTTCCCCGAGTAGCAGCAGTCGATCTGGCAAATTTGATACCCTATCACTGGAAGACATGAAGAGGCTTTTCAACAAGCAATGGCATCTCAGGAGGCAATCTACGGCGCTAAAGAGGCAATCCAGGTAAATCTAGCCGACAGGAAAACTATCGCGCTGGAGATTTCCCTCTTGGAGAATGCAACCCCTTCAGAGAAAATGATGGAGCTGACCAAGTTGCGGGATAATCTGAACTGCAAGACTGCTAACATTCGGCTTCTTCAACAAAAGTTAGCGAGCGTTGAGAAAAACGCATCGCTACCGTCAGGACTTTCCTGTGAAAGTGGAAACTTGCCACCAGTTAATACGACACCTCATCGAGACTGCAATTGAAGGAAAAAAAGAGTGTATGGCATTGTCAAGATGTAGCAGCGGGTTGAATACAGCACAGGAGGAGGTTGCAACTCCACGAGACACTCACAACACTGAAGTGAGCACGTTAAAAACCAAGCTTGCGGAGACCCTAACGGAAGTGGCATTACTACGAGAGCAGGTTATTGCCAAGAAGAAATCTAGAAAGCGGAAAACTCGCGAATCCTACGAAATGATCGAGATGTTATTCAGTAGCAGTGACGAAGAGGACGATAGCGGGGCTGATTCGGACTACGTGGATGAAGTAATCCGCCGACGAGAAGGGCGCAAAAACAGAGAGGCGACCGAACGCTTGCCCCAACATCTTCCAAATCCAAGAGCGGGGATGTGATGGAAGAAATTGACGAGTTGTTGGATACTAGCGCAGCTACCTGTTGTTCTTGCCACGGTAAATGTGCTACGAAGGCTTGTGCTTGCAAATCGCAGGACCGCGTCTGTAGCAGCGATTGTTCGTGCAATCCGAGTAAGTGCTGCAATGCCGAAAATGATGTGATACCAGGTTCCAATGCGCCAGGAGAAAGTGAAGCTCTCCCGAACGACGTTCTCGCTCCTTTGACTCCGACACGATCGACCACAGCTTCTACTCAGTTGGTACCACCCAGCGTCAACTTTTCCCCTGCATCAGCAATCGAAGAACTAACCTCTGCGAAGGAAGTCACTGCGCCTGTTACTATAGACTTGATGTCACCATGATTTTTAATGTTACTAGTTAATCTTGTTGCTTGCCAACGAATTGGACGTGGATGCTAAACCGACGAACAGCGATGGCTAAACCGTGGGCAGAATTATAAGGTTGAATCATCTTCGTTTATTCATTTCCGGTGAGTTCGTCGTTCGTTAACTTGTGTCACCAGTGTTGTGTGGTGCTCACCAGGGGCGGCAAACGGTCTACAGTTGAACTTGTGTTTATGACAGGTCCCCAAAGAGGTCCATGTCGAGGGTCTCAGGTTTCTCCGCCATATAGTCGGTGTCGTCCTCCTCGTCAGTATCGGAGGATGCGTGATGCGCGGCGGATCCAGACTTTCCAGAGCGCCGTGTAGGCGTGCGAATTCGTACGCCATTCGAGTTCTTACCGTTGCTGCTCCCAACACTGCCACCTTTGTGCTCCTTTTCACTTGTCCTGGACCTGGTGCGAATCACCAGAGCAGCCTCCTTGGGCTTCTGGTACTGGTACGTGCTACTGCTACTATAAGATGACGACGAGTACTTTGCTCGCAGCGCGCGGGTTTTCTCCTCGCTCTTCTTCGCTAGGAAGCTCTGAATGAGCTGACGCTCGTGGTTGTTCATGTACGTGAGGTGGACATTGGTGTCGATGACTAAGAAGAGCTCCTGGTATTCTGTGTCCTTGTTCACGAAGGCCGCTGCAGGTAGGAATTCGTACGAAACTACTTCGAGGATATCAATCGAGTCACGATGATACGGGATACGTGCGAAGAGCAACCTCTCGACTGGAATAGATAGTGCGGCGCTTGCGGCGTCTGCCAAATACGTCTGTGGGCGAGTGCTTTCCTCTGAAGAGGAGATCACTACCTCGCGCCGCATATTCTTGACGAAGCGCCACGTTGCACGGTTCACGTACGCAAACTCGACAACGCGATGGTTGACTTCTGAGGTTTCAGGCTCCAGTAATAATTCGGCCACGATACTTCTTCCTTCGTATACAGCTAACTTCGACGCCTCTACGAGCTTTTGGCCATCCACTAACACGCTTGTCATGGTACTTTGACGAAGATCACGGAGGCGTACATGAGACGGTGTCAAATTGCTGTCATCCTTCACTAAATTCTTTTTCACCAACTCGTCCCAAACATTTTGGCGGATATTTTCCACAAGCATCTCCTCACTGATAACGATGTGGTTTACAAATGTCAGTAGTGAATCATCCTTCCCTGTCGCCACCAGCACATCATCAATATCAAACAGATCTGGGGTGTCGCTGCCATCCGCAGACGTGTTCGCCACAGTCGCTTGCTGGCTCTGATTGTTGCTATCGTTACTCGAAGTTGCTAAGTTCGAAGCATTCGGGACGGCCTTGGCGGGATGGTAGAACATTAGTCTGAAATTGTATTCGCCCGTGTTCAATGGGACACCTTCCAATGCGAAGACCGTATGATTAGAGCCAATGGAGAGCTTGGACAGAGTACTGTCAATAGCTTTGATTTCGACACCGGCGCTATTGATGCCGCGTAAAATCTTGAACTGATTCGGGGACAGACCGATCTTAGCGCTGATCTGCTCCTTTAACGTGCGGATTGTCTCTCTTCGGTCGATTCGAATGGGCTCCGCTACACGCGACAGATATTTGAAATTGACTGTAATCATGTTGGCCTCACGCTCGAAGAATACTTCAGCAGATGATGGTTGGGTGAGATCTGCTGTCTCTTCAAAATACAGCTCTGTCCCATTCACCAAATGCAAATCCATTTTTAATCGCAGTTTGCGCGTACGTTCTTCATCGTTTACATTCAGGATCTTGGCGGCTGAAAGGCTGTAAGTCGTCGCACTTTTCTTGATGAGGCGAATTTGTTTATCATTCGGAATGGAAAACTTCTTTGCAACGAGAGCACAAAGTGACTCTAGGTTGGCTTCATCGTCCACTTGGAGGCATTTCGCCATGAGTGATACCTTGCTAGTCTCGTTCGCCTCAGCTGATTCTGGGTCGACAAAACGGCGGATGAAAAGTTGTAGCTTGGTCGGATCATGTTCCTCCCATTGTTCATCATCACTCTTGACTTCAAGAAACATCTGCTGACCAGCATAAATACCCAATGACGTCAAGGACATGTCCTCCTTGCCGTCGTACGTATCCGATAGCAGACAATTATAGTCATTGTACCCGCGCAACCGAACGTTCTCTATCGATGGGACGACCACATCCTTCTCCTTGGCGAATTCCTTGCATGCCGTCTCAAGCGCTTCGCCGATAGTCGCAGTTTTGTAGACATGGATCGCCTTCTCCAAGCTTTTGGGTTTGTTACCCTTCATAAAAAACTTCACCTGCACCTTCTTGGCCATCTCTACACGCTCCTGCTCAAGCCTGCGAATTTTCTCTTCATCATCATGGATCTTATCTTTCAAATACTGCGGAATGCTCTCCGGCAGGATCACGTTTACGTTTTTGTCCGTGGACACAAGACGATACATTAGCATGTACGCACAAGTACTGTAACGCATGCTGTACCCAGAGCCAGTAGCACCTCCAAAGGCCGTCTTTAGCTCTGTGTCTGAGATTTCGCTCACCGTCGAATCATTAAAGTTGTACCACTTGCCGGTCTCTAGTGATTTAATGTATGCGTAGTAGTGCCCACCAAGAGCGCTGCCTGAGTGAATAAGCACCGAGTACAGCTCGTACACATGCGGTCCGGATCGCTTGATCATAACCTCCGGGTCAAACGTAGGACTCCATGTGTCAAACTCTGTGGTGCCGTCGTCCATCTGGTCAGTGTCGTCATCATCCTCATCATCATTGGCAAATGTCGTCGGCTGAGATTCATCCATGGAGGACAGACGCCGGATACGTTCGGTCAAGGCTGGCAATCCAGGCGCAAGAGGGGGTGAGATGGGTAGCGTCGGCATCGTCTCCTCAGGTGGGGCTGTGCTATGTTGATTTTTGCCTTCTAGCACATGGCGCTCCTCCGACATTTTCCTGGCAATTTTTCCACGAACACCGCCATTTTCATCACTCACGTACGAGTTCATGTCAAGATACTTAGGAAAAGTGACTTCGTTGTGCAACTTGATGCGATTCATCGTAGTGTAGTCAAAGTCAAACCGCTTGAGCTGCAACATCAGCACATAAGGCAACTTGGAGAACTTGAGTCCCTTAATTGCATCTCTCTTCACCTTGCATCTGTCACACATCCACTGGTTCTCCTTATTCAACAATTCTGGGCGCAAAAGAGCTCAATCGCTTCCTCCACTGTCTTCATCATCTCAGTCGAGCCAAACGGTCGGATCACCAATGACAAATCCAGAAAGTTATCAATCCTCGAGCTCTCATACTTACACTCACAGCACTGCACATAGTCCTTCAGAGCTCCTTGATACAGCTCATTCACTAAATTCTCATTCACTGTGTCTTTAAACGATCGTTCCAGAGCATCCAGTAGCACTCGGCAGAGCTCCTGACATCATGTTGCTGGAACACATCAGCACCAGTCCACCCAAAGCTCTTAGTTAATGCTTTTGTGCTGATAGAGTCCTGAGTCGTGAGTTGTAGCTTGCCAAAAAGTTTCTGGAGCTGCAACGGGATATTGTCTTCATCTGCCTCTTCTTCTTCACTCTCTTCCTCCTCTTTAGCCTCTTCCTTGGACTTCTTGATAGCATTATGGCACGTCCAGCGGTACAGTCCCTGACGGAACTCTGGCGTCATAAACATGCTCTGTAGTAGGCTGTTCATGTAGCACGTGGCTCCTTGGTTTGAGAGGCCTGTGAAAGCGTTCCTCAGGCGAGAGTACCCCCCTGTGCTACTATAACTGCTGCCTCCATTACTAGTGTAGCCTGGAGAATCGTAGGGGCCTTCAAATCCTGAGGATGAGTATGTAGTTAAGGTTGTGGACTGGATACTGGGACTGGAGGCCGTTAAAGCGTCGCCTTCGGTATCTCCTTCGTCGTCGTCTACTGGATGTGGCAGTTGGCTGAGGACGGAAGCGACTTGAGCACGGTGGTGTTGGCGAGAAGTGGAGAAATCATCGTCGTCGTCATCGTTGGGCTGCGGTCGATGCACGTCGTCGTCGTCGTCCCACGAGTCCATTACGAGTGGAGCTTTTCTATGGCCTTTACTATGAATGGGGAGGAATTGGCTCTGAAGATGACATGAGATCTAAGCAATGGATGAAGTGGACCACACCATTTTAGGACTTTTTGACCAATCGGTGAGACTGGCCTTATACAGGGCGACTACGACCTGCAGGATATGAAATAGGATGGCTACAGTCAAATACCCGGAACAGCACTATACTGTAACGTTGTTAGAGCTCAAATACTTGACAGACTGCACAGGACACACTAAAGCATGAGTAATGTATGCAAACAGAGCCGTTCGTATTTTATCCTGGCTATCTGACGTGGACAAGGTTGAGCATTAAACCATCCGTGGCGTGGGAGACATGTTTTGGCCAGCGGCAACCTCGTCTGAGTCTTCAGAGCCGTAGTACATCTTGTCCCGCTTGAGCGTGAACGAGTCGGACAGGAAGTCCAATTCGCCAGCACGCAGCTTCTCTTTCCGCCAGTAGACGTAGCACACACCCATTACAACTGCATAGAGCATTGCTGCAAACAGCGCCACCAAAACCACAAAATACACACACACATACAAAATAACCACGCACAAGTCAGTCCCCACTCAATCCCTAAACCGCAGCAGCAATCAAGAGGTAGGCAGTATGGATGTCTGCAGGACGCACCGGCTTCGAAGCAGGCGTTCGCTCCAGAGTTCGGCGACTTGGCGTTATGAATGTATAGAGGCTGTATCTTCAGCAAGCAGCCCACGACCACCTGTATAACAGTAGCAATCAAAAATAAATAATAAGCATATCAGTGTAGTTGTTTTTAGTATAAGGTGGAAATTGGTTGAGACTGACCAGGAAGACGAAGCCTGAGAAGCTGAGGATCAGGCCGAACAAATAACCTGCAGATAGTGAAGAAGAATATACAAGTGGGGAGGTGAGATAACGGCTGAGTATATTCTACAGAGAGAGACGAGCAGTAAAGCTTCACGGAGGGACACGTACATCCCCCGCTCATGACGGAGACTGGTCTTCTACAATGCCGGTCTGAATATGGAGTAAACGCTGAATCTCTCTCTATAAGAACAGCCGTCCGCTCAAAGTTTTAGGCTAAATTTTTTGACAAATGGAAATGCCAGAAACTGGATACGGTCAATGTAGTGGTACACATTATTTCGTTGCTTCAACATATCTTGCTAGTTGGCACCTCGATTAAGTGTCTTCTCACTCCGCTACTGTATAGGCATTAAAACGAGGGAGCTCATTAAAACGGCTTATGCTCAAATTGTTGACGTCAAACACCTGAATATCGCTTCCAACGCAATTCGTTCCTCGCACAACAACTTTGTTATACTTTGCTGCAATTGCAAATGAGAATGGCTAATAAATTGCGTATATTATGTATGCACGGGTACCGCACTAATGCCAAGATAATGCAAGACCAGACTCGTAGTCTTCGAAAGGCCCTGGAACCTCATGCGGAGTTTGTGTTCCTAAACGGTCCCATTGAAGCTGATGGACCTTCAGACGAAGTGATTGAGAAAATCTATGCAAACAACAAACCATTCTACGAGTGGGTCAGCTTCATCGAGCGCGAAAGGCCTCAGGACATTGACCCCAGCTCTGGAGAGATCGCGTACACTGACGGTGGTTGGTACCACGACTACAAGAACTTTGATACAATGGTCGAGTACATGGACAAGGAGCTCCCGAAGCTTGGGACAATTGACGCCGTGGTGGGATTCTCACAGGGCGCGCAGATGATGACGGCGTTGTCCATGTGGTACCTGCAGAAGCACAATACGCGCTGGTGGAAGTGCTGCGTAAGTGTCTGCGGACCTCGTGTGCGTGGCGTCCCCTTCGTCCGTTGTTCGAGAACCCGGACGGCACTCCTCGGTTGGTGCCGTTCCCGTCGATTCATATTGTCGGCAAGACCGATATTTGGAAGCGAGGCTGTTACGAAATGGTGGACATGTACGAGGACCAACCTGAGGGTGCAGCTCGTGACAAATTTGTATTTGAACATGATACAGGACACCGTTTCCCGTCGGGAGAACGGCACGAGAAGCTATACGAAGACGTCGCGCAGATTATCCGACAGCATTGCCAGTGAGTAAGGCGAGATAGGTAGGAATAATGAAATAAATGGTCACATCCGCGTTTTACGAGAACAATTGAAGGTTGCAGCGGAGTTAAATGGAGATGCTCATCGTAATACGGGCAAAAGATTGGATGAACCGCAAGGTGAATCTGATGCCCCTCGCACTTCCTGATTTGACGTGGCGATGGCATCATCAATCGCGGCGAAAAAACTTCGCATCTTGTGTCTGCACGGATACCGTACCAATGTGAAGGTTATGCAGGACCAAACGCGAGCACTGCGTCGCATTATGGAACCCCACGCGGGTTTGTGTTCGCCACAGCTCCATTTGAAGCACGTGGTCCCTCTGACGAGGTGATCGAGCGGCTATACGAAAAGGATGCCCCTTTACGAATGGGGGTACGTCACCAAACTGGGGCGCCAGTCCGACGGCAGTGACAATGGCTGGTATCACCAGTACGTCGGTTTTGACCGAGTCGTCGAGCATGTCGACAAGCAAATACAAGACCACGGACCGTTCGACGCTGCCATCGGCTTTTCACAGGGCGGCCAGATGCTCACTGCACTGTCGATGTGGTATCTGCACCAACGCAACAAGCGTTTCTGGAAATGCTGCTTGATTTGCTCAGGCACCCGCGTACGCGACGTAGGCTTACGTCCTCTATTCGAGAACCCAGACGGCTCTACTAAACGTGTTCCGATCCCTTCCATTCACCTCATCGGCAAGAAGGACCAGTACTACGGAACTTGCTGCGAACATACCAACTTGTATTCTGCGAACAACAAGTTTGTCTTCGAACACGAAAGTGGCCATCGATTCCCATCTGCCGATCGTCACCCAGAGCTGTATGAGAAAATCTCCGCCATTATCCTGAAGCATTGCCAAGCAATCGAGTAACGTTGATGATGATCAGCGATGTCTATTTAACGTTAGTCATTAGGTCTCTGAAATATCTCGAGCCACCGCGCGATGGGTGGTTCTTGCCGTCTTCGTACGGTCTGTAGCGGCAGACTTGATCTTCTCGCCTTTATTTCCATGTACTCGAAACTATCTAAAACTTGGCGCATTCGAATACCTTGCATCTTTGTCTCAGGTCGTTTGGAGTCTCGTAGCGCTGCTGCTCTCAATTGCCTCATCGTCATTTTCCATATTGCTTGTTGACTTTGTTCCGCTGTGATTTCTTCATGGCGGAAGATGACTCAGTTCCGTTGCATCCAAAGATCAGCCGTAGCAATACTGCAGTACGCTCACCACATTCGCCGTGCCACTTCCGCGTGGTCCGCATTGAACTCCCCATACAGCTGCGTACTATGATCCAGTAACTGGTGATTGATTGGTGGTGATACTCGTACTGCGACGAAGTACTAGTATTCGTCGAGGTGGTATTGTGTCGCAGAGTTGCCTGTCCAGTGCGCTATTAGCTCACCCCAGACCGCTCATGCCCTCGGATACCTCCAGAATAAGTGCTCTAGTGTTTCCTTCTTTTCTGCGCACTGAGGCATCAATCGGCAATAAAAACCTTGTTTTCATCCTTAGTGGTACAGGTTGAGCTGTCCCAAAGCGACTCGGTACGCCGTCCACAGTTGGAAGTCGGTGAGGGTCCGCTGTCTAGCCCAGAGTTCTCTAGGTCTTTGGTCCTGCGTCACCATTACCCACTCTGAAGTATCTCGACGTTCTTTCAATTTTTCCACTATGGGTCGAAGTTGTTTGCTGATTTCATGCCGCTAGCGTCGAAATGGTTGCCGGTTTAGCGCATTGAGCACGCGCTTATTTGTGATTTTGTCACTCAGTTCCTATGGAAATCCATGGAGAAGCGATGTGGCGTCCAGGACTATGCCTTCAGTCACGCCGTAGTCTCAATACTTTACCACGGTCGAGTAGTTCTCTGTTTCCAGTAACGTCTCCAAGCTGCCAGTTGATTCCTTCAGGTGCTCGGAGGATCCCTATCGTCCCGCTTGCTGCTGTGCCTAGTGTTGGCCGTCCTTGTACCCTGCCAGGTCCTGCTACTTCCCATGTGTAAGGTGTTGTCAAGCAATCGAGTATTGTTGCAGTGTTACAACCTGCTTCTGGTGACGCATCCACCTTGTTTTGGCAATAGAAATGTTGACGTATCATTCGATAAATAATGATTTGACCAATCATAAATTTATCCTCTAATTTTGCATACGTAAAACAACGTTGTTTTAATGAGACTTCGCCACAACGTCAGTGCTCAATTTATCCGTCTAGAATCATGAGTTCCAGTACTTCACCACCTAACAAACTTCGTGTATTGTGCCTCCATGGATTCCGCACCAATCGACAAATAATGGAGAGTCAGACCCAAGGTCTCCGTGATGCACTGGGCCCAAATGCCGACTTTGTGTTCCTCAATGCGCCATTCGAAGCTCGTGGACCGACGGATGAGGTCGTCGAGCGCCTCTTCGGTGACACTGCGCCGTTCTACGAGTGGTGGAGCGCCAGATCTCTGGAGAAGGATGAACGGGAGGTGATTGAGGGTGAGGAGGGCGCACCTCAAGGTACCACCAAACAGTGGTGCCTCGAATTCGAAGACATTGACCAGTCGTTTGAGTTTATGGACGAGCAGCTCAAAGAGCTTGGGGAGTTCGATCTGGCTGTTGGATTCTCTCAAGGCTCCATTATGCTTACGCTGCTGTCCATGTGGTACCTCCGGAAGGCCAATAAGCGATGGTGGAAGCTGCTACTGTGTGTCTGTGGAGTGAATCCTCAAGGTATCAACATCCGTGAGCTGTTTGAAACACATGACGGACAACCGATCTTGGTGCCGTTCCCGTCGATCCACGTCGTTGGGAAAAAGGATTCACTATACAGACAATCGCTAACTCTCAAGGATATGTACGTGGAACACGCTAAGGGCAGCCCACTCAAGAGAATGCTGCTGGAGCATGACGGAGGACACAAGTTCCCATCTCCTGGACGACACCAAGAGTTTTACCAAGACCTGGCAGCGACCATCTGGCAGTTCTTTGAACTCACCAGACAGAGCTCTGTGGCGCGACTTTAAAGTAGGCCACGAGACTATGCAGCATTAATAGAAATCGGAGATACTAACACGCCAACTTGATAAAACAAACAGCAACACGCGACTCGGCTGTCATATTTGACAACCTGCAATGCGACGAAGCCATTCTACACATTTTTGATTTGTAAACACTATGGCTGTGCTTGAAGCTGCTCAATCTCAGATGCTCACTCGACAATTTCAAGAGCTTCTCAAACGTACTATGGCTACTGAAGGTGCCAATCTGCCTACCCCGCTGCAATTTCTCCCCGTTCACTTGGACCATCCGAGAAACTTCGTATTTTGTGTCTCCATGGGTTCCGTACTAACAAACAGGTGATGATTGACCAAACCCGGGGACTTCGAACTGCTTTGGGGTCATCTGCAGAATTCGTCGTCCTGAACGGCACCTACGAGGCAGAAGGACCCAGTGACCCGATGATTGAATCCGCGTATGCATCAAGCGCCCCGTTCTACGAGTGGTTTGAAAACCAATTGGCTAATGGGCAACCGCTGCTCTACAATGACGCTGAGTCTTCAGCCAAGGCTCGTCTTTTAAGCGGTGCCGACAAAGGAGAAGACCATGCCTGGAGTTTGTCGTACAAGGGCATCGAGCAGTCTATGAAGAGACTCGACGAGGAGATTCGTCGTCACGGTCCGTTCGACGTTGTCATTGGGTTTCTCAAGGTGCAGCGCTGCTGTCGATCATGACCATGTGGTACCTCCGCCATGGCGGTGTACGTTGGTGGAAGTTGGCCATTTGTGTCGGCGGAGTGGATGTGAGTGCCGTCAATGTGAAGTCGCTGTTCATAGACGAAATGGGTCATCGGGTGCTTGTGCCACTGCCATCGATTCACTTGGTTGGCAAGACGGACCCACTCTTCCACGAGTCGCATCGCTTGGCAAAATCATGGACTGATGAGGCTGATGGATTCGAAAGATGGGTCTTTGAGCATGATGGGGGACACAAGTTCCCTGCGGCGTCAAGAAACAAAGAGTTCTACGTTGAGTTAGGCCGTGTTATTAGACAGCACTGCCGCAAGGGGGCTGAAACGATCGTGTCCAAACTTTAAGCGGGAATGAAAGCTCTGGCATGTACGCGGTCGAATTTGAGATGTTGATAATTTGACCGCCTCATGTAAGCCATTGCAGTGCAAGCTGCTTGTTGAGTGTATCGGGTTTGGCGTTGCTGTACTAGTCGTACAGCTTGGTGCGTATTGGCATTGAATCGCGAATTTACCTCACTCAGTATGTTTGAACTTACATTTTTCAATTCGGATTGAGATATCTAACCTCCTAACCAAGCAGGCTGGCCGCTTGTAGCGATGCTACCCCGTGTTGCGTCCGATGGCGTGAGTGCTGCCAATTGAAACCCTTGATGACAAAAGAAAAAATGACCATCATCACAATTGTGTCGCCGGATGGCGTGGGTAGACTACTTTACGCTTTTCAATAACAAATGTACTCTGCACATACCATGGGTTCATCGAGGGGTACATCGATGAATGTTGACAACCCATCGTCAATATTTCATGCTCTGTGCCGTTAGCTTCGCTCAAGCAACAGACATTAATATCACGCACGTTGCTCTGCCAAAGCTCAGTCGACAAATGTCAAGGCCACCGCAAGACCGTTCAACACCGTTATGGCGTCCAAGCTGCCTACACCTGTTACAATCGACCCACCACGCCCAATTCCGCCATCTGAAAAGATTCGTGTGCTATGTTTACATGGGTATCGTACCAACAAGGAGGTGATGTTCGACCAGACTCGCGGAATTCGAGATGCGTTGGGGTCGTCGGCAGAGTTCGTTATCCTAAATGGTCCATACGAAGCCAAAGGACCAAGTGAACCGATCATCGAAAGAGTGTACGCATCAAGTGCTCCGTTCTACGAGTGGTTTACAAATCAAACGGCCGATGGGCGACCGTTCTTGTGGAGCAATGACCCTAAGCTGAGGACTAGACTGGATCCTTATGACACGGCGAACACTTGGATTTTATACTACAAGAATATTGAACAAACAATGGCAATTCTTGACGCGGAGATTCGTCGTCGCGGTCCATTCGACATCGTGATCGGTTTCTCCCAGGGCGCAGCTCTCTTGTCGGTCATGACTATGTGGTACTTGCATCACGGTAGCATGTGTTATTGGAAGCTTGCCATTTGTGTCAGCGGGGTCAAAGCTCGTGGTGTTAATGTACGTTCGGTTTTCGAGGACAAGTTCGGGCAGCAAGTACCGATTCCTGTGCCTTCGATCCATGTCATTGGCAAGACTGATTCCGCCTACATCGAGTCGCATCGACTGGCTGAGTCGTGGGTTAATGAGGCCAATGGATTTAAGAAGTGGGTCTTTGAGCACGACGGTGGCCATAGATTTCCGTCGGTATCACGAAACAAAGATTTTTACACGAAGCTTGGACATGTCATCAAACAGTACTGCCGAAGCGAGATTGATGCGGCCGTGTCGAAACTCTAAGGAAGCCTGTTCATACGCTTAGCATTGAGTAAATCGATTCGACAAACAGCAATTGTGAACGACAACCGAACTGAATCACATCAAAACGAGTTACTGCATTCATGCGTGTGGTTATTACGAGCTACTGACACTTCCTTTCCTCGTAATTGTTCTTGTAGCGAGTTGGTCGTCCCTTTAAGCCGAAAGGCCGAGAGCCGTGCAGTTGGGCAGGAAACTCTCCGCCAACTCCAGCACATTGATCTTCACCGTGCCGAAGTCAATCACGCAGTCCGCTGGTTCCAGGGCCAAAAGGTCGGCGATAAGCGAGTAGCAATCCGACGTCAGGCACATGAGCAGGATCTGACTCTCGGTGGGGTACGCCGCGGGCGGCACGAAAGTATAGGTCGACGCAGTCTGGCACGTGTCGAGATACGGGTCAGCAGCGAGCGCCAGAAGCTTGACGGTCTCTGATGACGGGCATACGGTGGTCTCGTCATAGGCAGCAGTCTGGGTGGACAGGCAAGCGACAGCGGCGGCGGCGGCGAAAGCGAAGGTCTTCATGGTGTTGGAAAGAGAAGGGAGAACTGGAAGCTGGTGTTGGAGCTTGGTGGTGAATTGAATAATGAACTTCTTGACAGGACTTCAAAAGCGGATCGGAAGATCTGCTACATGGTTCTCCTACGGGTGAGAGCTTACAGAAAACAGCAAACGTTGACTATGCGTGGGCAGCAGGGAGCCACAGCACTTTGTCAGAAGGACGTAGCACTTGCCATGGTGGCTTCAACAAGATGAAGTGGTCCATTTCACCGTACATTTGACCAAGATTGTCTTACCAAGACGTCACTGGGTCTGACCCGGAGGGTCAAGAATTCGGCTGCACTTGTGACTACCGTAGCATGTTGTAAAGGCACCGAGCGAGCTTGCTGACTTGGAATTTGAGTCTCTCGGTGTCACGATGGTCGCTGCAACTTCAACTTGAACACAACTCCATCCCCGCTGATCCTGTCAACGGTGAGACTGGGCGACTTGCCCCTGGTTTCAACGGCGGGATGACAGAATTGCATCCATCCATCGTTAGGAGGAGCAACACGAAACTCCACGGCAAAGCTTATAGTTAGTGTAGTATCGACATCTCGGAAAGTCTACGGATGACGTCTCAATTTGGGAGTAGCGCCACTACTGCTTGATCTGCACCTCAACGCGGTCCAAACTCGTGGATGCCATTCACAGTCTCTTAGTCGCTTCATCGTTCCGGCGTTACCGTGGCCTTGGCCTTCCTGTCTCATTCTACCCTGTGGCGCACAATCTTCCTGCGATCAGTATTGCTGCCGTCAAACACCACAACATATTTTTGTGAGTCTTGCACGTCGACATCACGCTGTGTTGATTCGGCTGCCGTGCGGGAAACTCTAGCTACTCACGAGAGTCATTGACGTCCTGCAGACTAGCTCACGCCTGTGTGTCGACTGTGTAGAGCATCCATCCACGCTATGTACGAAGGGAGCGCTGCAGACATCCAAAACTGACGCTGTGTGGCTTGGCCATCATGACCCGGTTCATGTTCCACCTCAAGCTGATCGCGTTGCTGTCCACAGTCTCGTCAAACTCGTCTGCAGTGCGGTCACTAGACCAACTTCAAACACCACCATCACCACCATCGCCATCAAATTTTGATTCGACTGGAGCGATATCTCAATGCGACTTCAGACACCTGCACCCTCGACGCTATGCTGCATACCACCTACCTCATCCATCAGACATCACCATCGATGGGGTTTTGGACGAACAGGTCTGGAATGAGGTGCCTTGGAGTGAGACGTTCCAAGACATTCGGGGCCCGCAGTTCTGGTCGCAACCTTGGTTCACTACGAAAATCAAGCTGCGCTACGACGACCGATTCCTTTATATCGGTGTTTATCTAGAGGAGACCGAGGTGTGGGCCAATGTATCGAAGCGCAACGACGTCGTTTTCCATGACAACGACTTTGAGGTGTTTGTGGATGCCGACGGAAGTACGCACAACTACAAAGAGTTTGAGATCAACACTCGAAATGTCACTTGGAATCTGTGGCTCAACCGTCCGTACAGAGATGGCGGTCACGAAAACAGTTCGCGGGTAGATCCGGAACATGGTTTCGACATGTTGGGCAGTGGGATGCGCTCTGCCGTGTATATGAAGGGCCGTCAAGGAGATCCATGTACGTGATTGTGTTTTGACACTGAATAGTGTCATGAAGGCGTCATAACTTATTTCATTGTTTGTCATGCGGTAGCTGAACGTTTACACTTCTGGACGGCTGAGATCGCATTACCACTGGCACAGCTTGCACTGCATTCGAAGGCGACAGTTCCTCCCGTTGCAAACTCCCACTGGAGGATCAACTTCTCGCGCGTCGAGTGGCCTGTTCGAGTCGTCACAGATAGTAGTGGGAAGCAACACTATGTGAAGGAACTGGGCTTGAATGAAGAGAACTGGGTGTGGAGTTCGCAGTACGCAGTGGATATGCATCGGCCCGAGTGGTGGGGATACCTTCAGTTTCGTCCGCAAAGAAAGACACCTCCTAGGTCGACCGACACGAACGAGATTGTGCCGCTGGACCTAGAGTGGGGAGTGCGCTACGTGAGTTTCCAGTTCTATTACGCTCAGCATGACTTCCACAAAACGATGGGGGAATACGCGTTGACCATGGACAAATTGCGTTCGTTCTTCTCTTCGCCTGAAGCTTTCCAATGTAGCGTGTTGTTTGACATTCATGCCACGAAGGAATCGTTTCACGCACGGATTGGCCTAAAGAACGACACTAGTGACAACATGGATGCCGATGGATTCGTTGCGACTATCGAGGACGACGGCCACATAGTTGTGGAGAAAATGCACCGCACGTCTGCAGTTGCTGCTATCAAGTGAGTATGACACCAAGAAATCAGATTGTGAAGCATGACAATGACTGAATACTTGAGTTCTCTTACATGGCACTTCCGTGTCAGTACGACACTACCTACAACTTCTCGCTTATGCAAAGTAAATCCACATGCTAAACGTGATGGCGAGCGCAGCGATACCACTTCCAGCAACTAGAACATTGACCCACATAGGCTTGGCGAGCTCCGAGGCATCGAGTTTCAAGACCTTGTCCCAGTGGATCATGTATTTCCGCACCTCTTCCGAAGGGGTTCTTGTGTTGGGTCAGAAGGCTTACCACGACGCACACAACCATAGCCGTAACCCACAGGAGCAGCGCAAAGTGCTGGAAGTTCATGTAGAAAAGGTGTTCACGATTCCAGGTAAATCGCCGTCCATGCTGTCGTCCTTGATCGTCACGAAAATGAGGCGCGAAAATCCCAGTAGGCCGCCAACAATCATGGCCGAGAACGCGCCATAGACGTTCGCCGGTTCCCAGGCAACGCCCAGTACGAGTACAATACCGATGGGCGGTGTCAGGTAGCTCTGGATTTCCACAATCTGCTCGTACAGTCCTGTGCCGCTGCGCATGATTGGGATCCAACAAAAGCTCAACACAGCAAAGACTATGATACTCACGCGACCAACCCAAACGAGTTGCTTGTGCGAGGCATCAGGACGGAACTTCAGATAAATGTCGTTAGTGACGACGGACGAGCCGGCAGCGAACACAGACGCCAAACTCGACATCATAGCGGTGATGATACTGGAAATCATGAGGCCGATAATGCCGTGCGGCATCATCTCAGTGAGCAGTGTTGGGTAGGCGGCGTCGGTGCCATCCTCGATCTTGCTGAAGTCGAAGTAGATGCTAGCAATAATGCCTGGAATGACGATCAGGAACGGCGGGAGCACCTTTAGCATGCTAGCGAACGAGCATCCGGCCTTTGCGTTGGCTGTGTCTTTGGCGGACAGCACACGTTGCACAAGATCTTGGTCCATGCACCAGTACCAGATAGAGCCCAGAGGCTGACCGAAGATCATACCTGTCCACGGGTAGTCGGGATCGTCAGTGGGCTTCCATAAGTGAAACCAGCCCGAGCGGTCTTGGTTCGCAAGATTGTCCTTGATAGCTTCAAAGCCGCCAATCTGGCTAACTGAGTACGCGAATACCACAAGGCCACCAATCGTGAACACGCACATCTGGAACAAGTCCGTGTACATCACAGCGCGTAGACCACCAGCAACGCTGTACATGGCACTGAGAGCAATGCAGACACCGGCACCAAAGTACAGGTTCCACCCCAATGTAGCCTGGAAGACAATGGCAGCACCGTAGATACTCGCGCTCATTTTCGTCAGCACGTACATGATGATCGTGATGAGCGACAAGTAGTGACGACACGGAGCTCGAAGCGATACTCGAGGAACTCCGGGGTCGTGTACACACCGCAGCGGCGGTAGATAGGGGAGAAGATCCATCCGAGGCACAAGATTAAAATCGCGGCATACCACTCATACATCGCCACCGCAATGCCGCGACGAGCTCCGTCACCAGCCATGCCAATGAAGTGCTCGGCACCAATGTTGCTAGCAAACAGTGCACCACCGACAAAGTACCATTGCATCCCCCGATCGGCAAGGAAAAGTTGGATACCTCGTTGATTTGGTGATTCGGACCGTCACGAGCAATCAGTGAAGCTGACAGTCTCTGTTGAGAGATTGACGACCCGCGTTCGTCACCGGCGAATAACTTCTTGCCCGGGGTGGTCTCCGGGGCGAGGTAGGCATCGCCTGGCGATTCCAACACCTCCTGCTCATTGCGTTTGGCTCGATGAATACACGGGAAGAATTTGGCCAGGTTACTTTCTCCGGCTTGGATACTGGCAATGACGGCCACGACCATCGTGAAAGCGAGCACCGCAACGATGATGAGAATGTCGACGGCGTTGACTTTGGCACCGCCGGAGGTGTCGGGCACCGTCTGAGTATATAACTCAACCATGTCGACTTGAACTTGACTTTGCGTTCACGTGAGCTTGAGACGGACGGGACCGATTGGGATGAGTCGGTTGTGCTTGAGATGGCAAATTGGATAATGAACTGGACTCCGGTGGTGACATCGACGACGGTGGTGCATGTAATGGACATCACACATGGTTGTGGAACCTTTCGAACATGATGAACACTACAATCCCCAATGCATCGAGTCCCACGTAGCAGCATGATATAGGGGGATCTACTCGAGTAGCTTTACTGTGAACGCAACAAACAGCAGAACATGGTGTAAGCCAAGGATCAACCTTCGAGAGCTGTACCCTGTTAACGAGTTCGACAGCCATACTCTACAAAGCCAAACCAAAGCCTCACCTAACCAGCCCGCCAACAGAGCAACAAGCGATGAAAGACGGGGCAACGCTGCTCCAACCGCTGGCCCCGTTGCGTGTCACGACAACGATGCCCTCTGCTGGAAGTTCGCAAGCAAGCAAAAAGCTAGAGTTCATTTTTTTATTATTATTGTGGGTCGAATGTGTACATTGATTATCCTATGGGGTCACAGATCTGGCAAAAATTGCTGATGTAATTGACGCATTGAGCTGACCGGGAAGCACGTAAAATTAGTCTGCGGAAGGCGTGGCGCCTCACGTGTAGCACATCTCAGATGTTCCTGGGTGGTGGGCAAAGACGATCCGCGTGATGCGCGTCAACGAATTTGGTACCAAATGCCCACGAATTTGAGAGCGCAACATTGCCATCATATCGACATGGTGGTAACTCGTGATTTACTTGAAGTTTAGGCCGTTGGTCGCTGTCAGTGTTGACACTATTGTACATTTGCTGGCCATTCTAGAATTTACGGTCCACAATTCACGCAAGCACTGCACACCACTTCAATGCGTGCGGGGCTTGCCCACTTCAAGAAGTCCTGTCCGTGACCAGGGCAGATGATACCTTCGTAACCCGCCGATAATCGCTTACCTTGTTTGAGTAAGTTCAATCCTGATAAGACTGCGTACCTTGCACTGTAAGTTCTCTGCATACATGCATTGCTTCAAAAGTAATAGCTCGCCCACTTGAACCTTCAGCATCGAGAACGAAACCTCGTTGATAATTCGTTGATGTGCGCGCAAGCTAATCTTTTCGGTGATGTTGAATACCCGCCGAATACATCTCCATCAATGCACGTAGGTTTGTAGACTGCGATTCAAGCTTTTATTTAACAATTGGTTGACTTCAACTGCAACGTTGAAGCGCTGAACTGGTAATGATAGTGAAATGGCTGCACCCGATGTCTATGCTCTTGCCCGAAAAGCGCCCATCGGCTGTCATCAATGTTGTGTGTGCATTTCAGTCATTGCTGTGTTAACCAGGGATTAGATTGGATTTGTCACCGAGTTTACCTAGGGATAACTGCTGTATATGAACCGTTAATCACCGGCAACAGCAAAATAGCGATGTAGATAGGGAAGAATAAAGTGATCAATGTGAGTGCAGGAACAATAGGAATTTACATGTAAACACAAAAAGCGGTCCTAGTGATACTGGTGTCACACAAGTTCACCGGTTCACAGCCATCCCTCTCCATTTTGGAGAGCATCAGTGGGTTGATGGAGCTGCTTGTTGTGCAAATCACACCTCGCAAGGGCACCATCACCCGATCGATACAAAAATCATCGCCTCCAGTGCATGTTGATGCAGATGGCGGTCAGAACGGCGCCTGGCATCAGGGACTTCAAGTTAGAATGATAACCAAACTCAATAGCAATCAATAGTGGTGTGATGGTAACTTCCAACTTCAAAATCGTTTGATCTGCGCTTGCTCTTCCCATCTATACTGTACTCTGCCAGTATCTCTAATACGCTGCCACACCGTGATGTGTCTTCGTGCCTTTTAGCAGATCAACTGAGACCTCTCTCAGGGAATCTCTGCTTGCGGACCGACAAACTGTCAGGTATGTTGCTGTCCACAAGTTGAATCAGGCATGCTTGCATACCGACAGTCCAAGCAACTTCAACTTGACACAGCACGAATGTCAATCAACTCAAATGAGTGGATTATAACCTCAGCAAAAACATCACGTGAGCTGCTACTAGCGCCGCCTTCGTTGGTGCCATTGCCATCTCACGGAGCCTTTCACCGAGCACCTGTATAACACGCGAATCTAGTTGATCGAACTGTCGTTGGCTGTGCCCCATCTCATTAGCCCAATGCTGTAGCCACTGAAGCACGAGCCATACGTCGGATGCATCTCCATCGAGGAGGGACAGAAATGCTGTACACAGCGCGTTACGCGCCGCAATCGACAACGATGTCATGGCTGGGGGCCTACTATTGTCAATGTACGCCGTAGTAGCTCCGAGTCATCTTCGAGAATACACAAACGGATTGCCAGTTCGTGTTCACCACATTGAGCTGCCTGGAAAGCGGCATCTGCACGAGTCATCTCCAAGTTGCCATCCGAGACCCCATTGTCAGTGTCGCCATCGTCATTTTGATTGCTGTGGTAATTAGGTTGAGCGCTCCGATCATCGTCGTGGTCAACTACAGGTATGTCAATATGACGAGATGGCCCTCGCTTTGGAAGGGAGATCTGAGGAACATCTTGGTAAGCGTGTCGAGAACGGGTTTTTGCTCGTTGCTTCGCGACGAACTGCGTTACATCTGAGACTGCTTGCATGGCTGTCGTTATCGATGAAGGTGGACGTTTTGGCTTTTTGCTGTTGTTGCAACTGGAAGCGTGGGAGCAACGTTCCAAGCACCCGACCATTTTGTCCCCGCGTTATTCACCTTGGCATCACCATTGCTGCTTCTGGCGTCTTCGAGTCGTAGGTGCTCTTCTTGTTCAATCTCATCGTCCGGTGCAGCTGCCTGATCCATGACCAAATCCATGAATTTCTCGTCATCTTCAGTAAGATCAGAAGTTTGAGGCAAAACTTCTGCTGATACTGCCCTGACGCCTCTAGTAGATTTAACACGGCCTATCTCCGTCAGTTTGCTACTGCTGATAGCTGCGGTAGTGTCATCCCCTTGTGGAGAAATATCCTCTGTCGGTAGCGCTTCGTCTCCTGTCGTGAAATCACTGAAGTCAGGTAGTTTATCCTCTTCCACTGACAACGGAATCGATTGAGAGCTGACACCACTTTCCGAGGAGATGCCAGCCTTTCGAATGTCGTTGACAGCTATTCGCCTGTCATTGAACGTGTAGCCCGGAGGGTTGGGTGGAACAAAGTCGTAACCTGTGCCAGGTGATTCAATGATGTTTGACCGAATGTCATATACTGCTTGCGGACACTGTTTCTCCAGACATTCAAATGCCATCGCAGCGGGTATAGCAGCTTCTCGGACAAGAGAGACTGAGTCGTGTCGACCAGCTAGCACGAGCGTCCGAACCTTTTCCTATGAATGCAACACTGGTGAGTCTTTGACTGCTGTCCGTGAGAAAGGTGACAACGTACCAAAGTGGATTGAAAGTACTCTTTTGCTGTCTCGATGGAGGTACACCAAGCACAATCTTGCAGCACGAATGTGTCGAGTAGAACCGTTAATAGCTCTAGCCCACGCTTCCGTACCACCCAGTCCTCACGAGGGGTGAACTGGAAGACATCCTCAATCGCCTCATAGATGGAGGCGATATACGGTGCAAAGTCGTCGCCCAATGGAGTAAAAGACGCTTTCTCATAAGCATCTTTCGCTAACTGAATAGCTGATATCAGCAGGAGAAACAGAGGTGAGAAGCTCGCAAACATTTCGCTACCATCCATCTTCGTAACGGTATCGGCTAGGAGAGTCTTGAAGAATGGACGAATGCGTGCGGCGTGAGCCAGTATTGTACTGGGACCAGGCACCGACACGCCATCAAAATCAATGGGGCGGAGCAATCCACAGAGACATCTCGTTGCTGCCTCACCCACTGCATTTACTTCCTTTGCAAACACGGCAGCTACTGCCCTGAAGGATTGATCAATGCTATTCACACCAAGTCGTCGCGGGGATCCGAATTGGCCTGCGGGGAGGGATACATTGGGGCATGGCATAACGTATAGTGCAATAGCTGACGCCAATATTACACAACCATCCGTCGTCTTAGTCTGCTTGTCACGAAGTCGTAGACATAAGTAAGCTAGGACCCGAGGCAGAAATTTGGCTGTTTGAATGGGGTGGCACTTGCAGATCGCGGCTATCAGAAGAACGAGCATACGTCGAGTTGACGCCCGCGCAGGTTTCTTTAAGCAGCACGATACAATGTAAACATACAAAAAAAGATTCATCCGCTACGAAACACGTACCTTGTTTTTCTCAATCAGCGCATAGACTTCCTTCACAAGAGGTGGATCAAGATCCGGTAGGGATTCACTACGGCAAGAGTTAGGTAGTTAGAAACGTGCCAGCCTGCTTTCAACGCAAGTGTCAATCACCACGCTGAGATTTCTCACATGAGTTTTGCAAACGCTTGCCGCTGAGTGTCTCGATCTTCTAAACGACCGATTAACAAGTTCAGATTGCTGATTTCTTGTACTTGCTGCTCTTTTGCCTTGCGGCCTTGCTTGCTCTTTTGATGGTACCCTTGGGGCTCAAACAGCTCTTCATCACACCACTGCTTCCAAGTTTCCCACCAGATGTCCGTCGTCTGAAATTGCTTTCCATCATCTTTGACGTTGTGGGCAATGATCACAGCAGCAGAGTGAGTGTCCAAAGCACTCGATGTCCTGCTCAGAGCGAAGTATTTAAAGCATCCAACAAAAATACTGGTGTCGATGTCTCGCTTAAAGGATGTGGTGTTATTTGGGTGTGATCATGGCAATGATAGCTTGACGACTCATTCTGTTGCCACGCAGCAGTATTTCCAACCCCACTTCCTTCCTTGCTGAGAAGTTAGTTCAGGTTCATTTGCGGCCAGATTCTTTCCGTAGTACTTGACCCGGGGCTGGGTATGGACGCTATTGGTACAATGGTCCAGTTGCGGTTGAGTCTGCGTACTGATCACCCTGTTCAACAAGGCCGTCAGACCACTTCCCTCCTGAACCAGTCGGATCCATAGGATCGATAGCTCCATCGCTGGGGCCAGATCGTTTGTGCTTCTTGTTAGTGTTATCGGTACTGCTCTGGGAACGCTTCTTGTGCCCCGAACTAGCTGCAGCGGATGCTGCTGGGTAAGAGCGCTGCAACGAGGAGCTTTGCACAATACTCGTTTTGGCGTCTGGTCTCACGTTTGCACTCGTCTTGGTTGAAGTGTTTCCGCAGCCTTTCAGAATCCCGTCCAGCTTAGCCTTCGCCTCTAATGCTTGTGCTGTAACAACAATCAAATAGACATTAGAACAGCTACATTTTCGCATCCAGCTACATACAGATTCCTACCTAACGACACGCTCCGAGCTGCCGGTCTCGTCCACGTCGTCTCGTTCGTTTTCCGATTCCAGTAGTAAACATCACCACTCGCTGCTTCAGGTACCTCTTCCCAACCACTGCACCATTAAGTTCAAAACCCACATATCACCGTCAACTAACATCTCAAACCCGACACAACCTACTGTTTGTTTCACGTACTCTTCCAACTGCCCTTCAGGAGGAGTCTTGTCATCAGCTTTCTCAACTACCTGATTTTACAATAGCACCACCATCAACCACAGACATTCATCAGTCTCTTAGACAATAATTTCCCTATCAAACCCACAGAAATGGAGTTTTCTGACCTGCTTTGACGCTCCTGGTCGCTCCCACACCGTCTCCTGGGTGTTCTGCACCATAAAATCACCACAGAAATCACGATTAGCCTTCTTACTACTCTCTCTACTCTCTAAATATATTATTTCCTTACCTCATTCCAGTAGTAAACGTCTCCGGAGGCTGGATCAACAGCTTCTTGCCATCCTAACGGAGGGCCAGTTTTTGTCGACCTCGAATCAATGTGATAACTCTCTGTCATCTGTTCTATCTGCTGCGTCTTCTGCAGCTCTTGGGCACGACGTAATGCCACAGCATGCAGTGTATTGTCTCTGATTCTTGGGTCGAATTTGTCGGCCGCTGTGGCAGTTGGTTGCGAGCCGATGACACGGCGTTGGGCAGTGGCTGACGTCGCATTAGTTGTCTGGCGCTGACGAAGTTGTTGCTGTTGTGCGAGTTCACGTTGACTGGGACCGCTACCTGTGGATTGGAGATGCTTGAGAGCTTCAGCACGCGCTTGTTGAGCTGTTAGCTCCTTCTTGAGCCGCTCTGCGGCGACTGCAGACTTGGGCGGCATTTGGATGCAGTCAATATGTCCTTCACGGTACTTTTCCTATAACTTGTATCCTCTCTATAGTTATAAATTAATTTTACTGTGTATGCAATATCAGCATTCCATTAAGGCTGGCAGCAGGGGCAAGCACAGGAGAAGACGTACGGGGCCGGTCGCCATCACATCCAAGGCGGCATCATTGAGAGATGACTGTGCGGAAAGTGCACTGTGGGCGAAATTCTAGTGTGCAGGTTCGGATACTACTGTGGAAGATGTCGACAAGCCCTTTTGATATATTTCACAACTCGATCATTCGGTCCAGCGCCAGTGGCGCTGCGCCACCACGTGGAGAGAAGTGTTGCGCATGAGGCCCCAGACTGGGACGCTGCATGCGTTATGACGACAATAACGGCAAGGATCACACATTGATGTCTTCCCAACTGGAATTCTACCGAGGGGTCGTTATGGCAGATTGGCACAAGAGCCGAGCTTTCGTGACGCTCGGTAGGAGTTGTAAGGTGCCGGTGGCCAACGGCGTCATGGATTGCAGACACTTCAATATTCCACACTGATCTCCTCTATTGGCCCTTGGGGAATTACCAGTACGATCGCTGAAAATACTCTCTCATGATAGTTTATTTTCAGGGTTCATGAAACCTCGTTGCCACACCTCAATGATCGTTACCACTTTGTAGTATCACGCTTCATTCTCCTTCCAGCGCCCGGGACCTCTAGACTGCGGATTGTGAATTCGATCTATTTGGCGTGGAGAGTGAACTGTTCTCAGCTCAGCAAAACTATGTTTCGAAGGTAATGATCCAAGTGTGTCGAAAATTTGTTAACCTTGTTACGATGGTTGTGAACTCATATTTTTGTTGTGTACATAGTGCTAGGCCAGAACACCACCATGCGCAGGATGAATCGTTCCCCGACCAAGTTACCAACCAAAGTCAGGAAGTGCGTCCAACGGCTCTGCCAGCGCCGCTTTCTGGTGCAGAGGTATGCTAATGTATTAAAGAGTGTAAACATTCGACTCGATCTCATTGCGCGAATATTTCGCTCTCTCTCTTTGCAGGCCACTCAGGCGTTGTTGAAAGCGAAAATCCGTGAAATCCAGTCGAGCCCATCACTAACACCGAAAGAAAAGGCAGAATCGGTGCAAAATCTCATGATGAAGGACTGGAATGATTCCAGAATGAAAGTGGGGGCGGCCAAAGCTGAGTGCGATGTCGATGGCGAGCGACGACAAAAGTCCTACCACGTACGTGACTAACGTATTGATCCGTATGACAACTCATTTTTCACCTATCTGTTGGCTGCTTCGTGTAGGATGAGGCAAAAACGATTTTCGGATGCAGTCATTACCAGTATGTGTTCGTCAAATTTCCGTTGGCACTAGTATCCTCGACTAAGGTCTTTATTTAATTTGCTCCAGACGAAAGTGCAAGCTGCTGGGAAAATGCTGCGGAAAATGGTATTCCTGCCGATTTTGCCATGGTAAGTCCGCGACGATATCAGCATTTTCAACCCAAACTAGTTGCTAATAGTGCATCATGCTTGTCTTTACAGACGACAACGAAGATCACCCTTTCGACCGCTACGCCACCGACACAGTATCGTGCATGAATTGTGACACAGTTCAGGTACACTTTCTGCCTCAACATCACGCTTGCCAATAAAAACCTGGTCACAAGTAACCTGGCACTGATGACTTGCTGCTTGATTAACAGCCGATCGGCCAAGTTTGCGTGAATGAAGCATGCAAGAGCGAATTCGGTCGCTACTATTGCGAGGTGTGCAGATTCCTAGACGACGACAAATGCAAGGAGATCTATCATTGCGACAAGTGCAAAATCTGCCGTATTGGCAAGGTTCGTCTTGAGTGCGTAGTGGACTAGATGTGCACATCACAAACTAACAATTAGAATTGTTTGTGAACAGGGCCTGGATATCGATTACTTCCACTGTGATCGCTGCAATGCATGCATGAGTATTAGCCTCAAGAAACACAAGTGCGTGGAGCGATCGCTCGAGTCGGACTGCCCGATCTGCCACGCGTACATGTTCACCTCGACCACTCCGGTCATGTTCCTCCCCTGCGGCCATTGCATGCACGTATCCTGCTACGAAGAGTACACCCTGGTACGTGAGCTAATGTCCATAGTGTTGGTATCACACCTTTGTCCAACCAGCTCACGTGTGTTGTATATTGCAACCGCAGACAAACTACATTTGCCCGCTATGCTCAAAATGCCTGGGGACATGGCACTCTATTTTGCCAGCATCGACGAGCTCCTAGAACGTGAGCGCATGCCCACCGAGTACCAGGACTACAAGTCGCTCATATACTGCAGCGACTGTGAGCGCAAGTCCACAACCAAGTTCCACTTCGTGTATCACAAGGTAAGACAGCAGATGACTTTTACTACCTGAAAGTCATCACTCTATCTTCAGGTACTCACGATAACCTGTCGTGCTGTTCTAGTGTCAATACGGAGAGTGCATGTCGTACAACACCAAACTGCTGCGCCAGTTCGCAGACCCCGACGAACAGGTTCCGTGCGGGCCCGTAACGCAAATGCAGTAGCAACCCGTACTAGGAATACTAGTGTCAGGGTGGAGGCAAAGTGCGCAAGGAAGAACTACAACTAGCATAGATAGTTTATACTACTGGCGGCATTCACACCATTCACATGCAATGTTCGATCACGTATGTACGACCCAGTTCTTGAGGAGTTTGACGAATGGGGAGCAATCGCCGTCCTCTACACACAAGAGTCCCTGAGAGATTCTCTAGCGCCCGTGAGGGTGGCACGTCATGCCTTGGCTCGGCAATGCTTTAGAGCACTTCTCAGCGCCCAAAGCAGAGACGACCCTTGCATGCGTGCCCAAATAATACCCACAGCGCAATATACTAAAGACACATCTAGGTATTGAATGTAATAACGTGCTTACAGCAGGTCGAACTACTGCACTGTGTAGCTTGATCGATTTCGAATTGAATTGACACGCACCAAACCGGCTCCTGTCCTCCATCCAATTTTATTCTGAATATTACCCAATGATCACCTCGTAAAATACCTTAATTAGCCAATCATCAAGGTGTATCTTTGAAACGATCATTTGTGACAGATGGCTATATGTATCCATGTTGGAGCACACTTACAATGACTTCTTGCCTTCTGGACGTTTGTGCTCGTAGCACCATAGCACATACTGACCAATTTTAGAGTGATGAAGTTCTTCGAGTCGCTCACGATAGGCTGGATGATGAATCGTGGCAAGCGAAATGTACGGCGCGATGAATTCGTGCTCGGGGAAGGACGAGCAACGCGACATGGGAACAGAATGCAATGTCTGCGGATGAAAACGTATCGCCAGCGAGAAAGTGAGAGCCGATTGGGCCGTCACCTAGCTGCTTCTCTGCATCTTTAACGATCTCTTCGATCCGAGGCCACGATCTCTCTGCAGACTTCTCGTTGATCTTCATCGCACGCAGCAGGATAAGCCTCAAGAAAGGGAATGCCAACTGCGCCAACGAACGTCGGATGAAACCATCAAGTGGAGCCGTCATGATCTTCCTCGAGGCATGTTCATCCTGGAACCAGAGGAAATAGGCTGCTCATGCGTTCAGCTGAGTTAGTCTACAACTGCAATGACACATACCTACGATTAGCTTACCGAAACGACGTACGTGAGGTCCCAGTTTCGCATCATAGAACTTCTCCAATTCCTTGGCCTTGTCATTTGGATGTAATTCTGGTGTCTTTTCGGCACAGAAGGCCATGATATCTGCGCTGTCGGCCAGGGTCACTTTTGGAGAGTCAAGTGTCAGCAGCGGAACAGATCGACCGCCCTTGAGAACGGTGGACGTGTATACAAACAAAGGAGCCCACTTTTCCTCGGTGAACGGAATGTTGGCAACACGCAAAGCCCATCGAGCTTTCTCAGCATAACTCGACGCGGGGATAGTCACCAATACAGATTTTGAGTCTCGACCTGGACTCACTGACGAAAAGCAGCATTTAGATGAAACACGCAGATTCGAAGGAGGCGAAGCAGCAGGGTAGAGAAATGTCGTTAAGCGTTTGGAATTACGGAGCATGCTTCTTGGGGTTAGATCCCTGTTCTTCTTCAGTACAAAATCTTTTATGCCGATTGCGAGATCATTCATGGTCTCACGCAATCTGTGTGCACATCACACGTCAAAATTAGGAGTGCATTCACAAGATCGATTAAAATGCAAGCAATAATCGATGGTAAATGCTCACCAAAGATACGATCTGTGTTCTCATTGCAGAAGGTTGTCCACTGACGATACTTCCTAAACCTCGTCACCACTTGAGTCCTCAATGCACAGGTAGAGTTTTGCGCCCACTTCGGAGGAAGCATTGCCAGCAACATTTTTTAATTATTTATCGTTCAAACCCTCGTTGATCGGCGTCAGGAATTCTTAGCTGCTAAACATTGGACCTGCATATATAACATTGTCCACGATGAAAAATTCCACGAAAAGGCCACCCACACCAAGGTGCAGCACGCATCCAGGATCCCAGCCGATGGGCCATCCATGTGTACATCCACCACCAGCACATCGCGCTTGCCTGAGTCTTCCGGGATTCGTAAAACAGCTTAGGATGCCACCCGTTGTACCGCGACGATACGCTTCCGAGTTGCCACTCCATCACGGATTTCAGGAAAGTCACTTGTTGCTTGTTCAGAGGTCCATTCTTCGCTTGACACGTCGCTACACTTTCCAGTTGATCCATCGTCGAGGCGAATATCTCGAAATGCAAGCCAGCGTCTCGCGTATAGCTACTAATTGGCCTGTATTCACCACCCGATGTGATTTTCTCAAAACTGTTCATGCGCAATGCCAGATCTCACATCCTTTGCCAGAACAGTGGGTAAGGATCTATCATACCGCCTGGGTACTCGCGCGCAAAACGGCGTCTACTGCCCTGCTTCGCGTGGAGCACTGTATCGTGGCGAAGCTGCGTAAGAGACGCAATTTGCGTATTCATTTGGCGCCACCGCCAAACATCCGAGTGAAAGGTGCGAGAAGCATTTAAAAATGGTCTTGACAGTGCTCGAAGCGCCCTGAGCCAAAGTGTGTTGATGCTCACGTTTTCACTCGCAGTACTAGTATCCTTGTTGTCGTCACCAAACTCACCGTCGATCACTTGGCGCAGTGCAACCAGATTGGACGCATACAGGGATCCTGTCTCTGTGCACCACAAATGCACTGGTATCGTTCTCATCTGTATTATCTTGGACCGTCATGGGGCTGGGCAATTCCTTCCCCGCTTCGTTGTTGCCAAACAAGGCAAAGGCGACGGCGACAGCGCTCGGAATGTGCCGGGCTTGTTAGTTTCTCCATGAATCACTTGATCATAGACCAGCCGGGTGAATATGAATGCGCTCCACACAAAGGGCTGGCCAAGCAAGGCGAATGAAGCAGGGGGGCAATTCCCCACGATTGCCTCTACCACGTTTCCACCCAACGAAGGAACAAAACGAGCAAGTTGGTGGGCTGAAAGTGACTCTGCTCCCAGATCGCCGTCGGCGATCAGGTTAGATGCTAACGCGTCGACTTTTTCTAAATCGTTCAAAGTCTGTGACTCTTGTAGGAAATTCACTAACAAGACCGCGCAGAGCAGCTCGTGGATATCTTGCTTCGGGTCCTTGCCGCCCCCAACCCGAAGGTCAACTGTCCCGAGCTACAGCATAGCACGAAAGTAGCGCTCCAGTTTCTCAGTTAAGGTGTAATATCCGCGTGGCTTGAACATTGATTTTCAACAACTTCCACTGAGGTCCTCAGTGGATGCCGTTGTCTCTGCCTGGACAGCCGAATACAGCACTTCCAGACTAGCACTATTATGTACAAGTTCTCCACGTAGTAAACTCAGCCCCATGAAAAGGAAAACCTCTACACCCTGCATAGCCCTCAACAAGTCAGCATCTCCCTCAGAAGTCTCAGTACCCATTGCAATACACGTGGAAAGAGCCGAGGATAATATTTTCTCCAGTGTCGGAGCTGCTTCAAATCGATCAGAAAAGCATCAAAACTAGATGCCACGCATGCAAAATGGAGTCTGCCATCACGAAGGTATGCAAGTTGTCCGTATATAGTCGATAGTAGATCTCTGCAAAGCCCTGAGTATGCCAACGTTTCAGCACTACCACTCCATTAGCTGCCAATTTGGCTTTCTCTTCGGGCTACAGACGAAAGTCGAACTTCTATTTATTTTTTTCAGTGGATGGTGTTGTTCGGACATTTCCAACTGCCTCACGTACTCGGTTCGATGCTGCTCTTGTGCTTGTTGACGTAGACGCCCCATCTCTTCTCTTAGCCTATATTGGGTCGGCGTCAAACAGATCGAAGAGCTTGCACTTCGCCAGTGCAATTGACTCGCCAGGGTTGGAAGACAGGAGGATACATCTACACAAGGTCTTTGGTCGTCAACGACGTGTCATTGCGCTTCAATGTTGCAGTAAATACGGTCCCAACGTCACCTCTGCCCATAAAAACTTTTGTCGGTTCTCGACTTGTTCACTACAAAGCAAATTGAAGAATGAAGCCACTTGAATGGGTTCAAAATCAACTATAGTGAGACCAAGTGAAATGGATGCAATTCTTTGAATTGAGATCCAAGTTGAAGTTGAAGTGCGCATTCTGAAGTGCGCATTGCGGTGACGAATATGGGGCGACGGCAACGCGAAGAGAGCGGTGCGTATGTGTATTAGTGTCCCATACTAGTCTGCTGTGTTGAATTGAAGGGGTCTGATAATACTGTGACAGATGTGGGCAATATTGAAGCTCAAGGGAGAGGTTTGTTTCGCTTGATACCGTGAAGACTAGGCTGATGATAATACTCATATTACTTTCAATTTGTAGAGCACAACAGCAAGCACGTGAAGCGCACGTGTGGTGCCCATGGCGGATGGGGAGCTTTCCTAGAGAAACTGCACTCATGTTTGGAGAATGGGACGGAGGAAAACTCATTCTCGTGGATTGGGGACGGCTCACAGTTTGCTATCGTGCAAACCCACGAACCCAGAATCGAGGCACTGCTGGGGCTTCGAGTCTGCTCTGTTCATCAAGCACTGGAGGTCTTGGGCTTTGAGTGCACACAGGAACTTTACTCTGAGTACTCGATATACCGACACAGAAGCTTCGTTCGTGGGAATCCAGGAACAATCGGCCAGATTCTGGCACATTCCATGCTGCCCCCAAGCAACGAGAAGGACCTGACAATGCCTAGGATCGCCTACAGCTCGGAGTTGAACCCTCTGGAGGTCCGGGTTATTCCTCGGGATTTGCACTCTCAGGCCTGGGAGGTCACCATTGCACCAAGCATTTTACCTCATCTAGCCATCGACAAAGGGGTGGGTGGGGGTGACTCAGTAGCTGCGATGTGGCATTTCGCGGAGATTACTCGTGACGAAAGCAGCCGGGAAACGTGCCGGGAAGGAATACTCATGGACACCGATCGATGGGGCAGCGACACGGAGATGGAGTCGCCATTGTGGTGGTCCCAGCGCAGTGACTTCTCCAGCATTTGCACGGACGACCTGTCCGACATGGACACTATCGCAGATCAGCACTTACTACGCGTAAGTGGTGATCATCACATTCATAATAGGACTCAAAACAACTAAACAACAACACGGAGTGAGTGAAAGCATCTATCAAGCATAAAGATTGCAAAGAGTCTTGCGTGCAAGCACCCTACCCTACAGCAGAATTATTCCAAGCAGGCAGTCAATTGATGTGCATATTGGGTAACCCATCAACCTTACACTGAGTTCTTGCGCTGGAAGGCGGTGGTAGTGTTGTCTAGGGTGCTCTCCCCACTGAGACTTTCATCCTCCGTCATCCCAACCTGAATTGAGCTGGGCGGAGCAGCCGGGGTGACCTCAACGGAGTCAAGCGGAATAGAGCCGCTATTCACATCGCTAGAGACATCAACGCCGTAGTAATCGTAGATCGTCTTGACAGTAACCTCCGAGTCCTTGTGGTTAATGTCCTTGTGGTAAGCCTCCAGCGTGACCCAAAAGAGCGGCACGATGTAGAGCGCAGAGAACACGTCCAGCGTGTAGTGTTTGCGCGAGGCCACAATGAGAAATGCAATCGCAATCTGCACACACACCATGATCGTGATTCCGAACTTGTTGGGCCAGTACTTCCAGACCGTCAGGATAAGCGACACCGTGTAGATCGTGTGGGAGCTAAACATCAAGTCACCGCAGCCATTCAGCGAATCCAATCGTGTGAACCATTCGCTAACAGTTGGCGGGTTAAATTCCGGGTTCGGCACAACGCACGGAACGGGATCATTGGGATTGGCTTCCAAGCACGTGTCGTTAAATTTCAGCTCGCAGTGGGCAGCTGGGGAAGGGAGAGCAGTCACCAAGAACGAGATGCAGCGGAGGACCAAGCAGATGCTCAACTGCAGTAGGCATCGCTTCAGGACAATCACCAGGTAGCGCGGGCGCTTCGGGTCTTGGCGGAACGCTGGGATCGTGAGCACCAGGAGGATGGCTGGACCGAAGATAGCAACGAACACCAGAATGTCCGAGAGATCGGCCGCGAAGCCACTGTAAGTACGAGCATTTTTAAATACAACAACATAGTCAGAATCGAGACTGTCTTGTGCCGTTAATCCACATAGTCATGGAACGTACGTCAGCTCCGGCATAAGCTCATAGCCCAGATCGTAGAGCGTGAAGCGCTGCTCCGTCGAAAGGTAGTTGCCCTGGATGTAGTAGGCCAGGTTGTGGAAAATTGCGTGGACGTCTGAACACCGAAATGGACCCAAAACTGTCAATACACTGCGTCCGCCACACGATTAGGACGTTGACAGAAGACAACGTACACTGCATGATGACACACGGCAAGATAATCTTCCACTCCTTCAGAAGGAGCTGAATCTCGATCTTCATATAGTTCATGAAGTTTTCCTTGTCACGCAGTTTCCAGGTTCTCCCCATGCTGACAGAGAGGGGTTTATTATGACGACGAGTGACTGTGTAGCGAGTTGGTGGATCGCTGAGATCAGATGGAACTGTACATCAGTCACGACAAGAGACATCATTAGCATAGCTCTAATTTAATCGCTCCACAAGCGTGCTGAGCGCACCTCAGAAGCTTCCGCTGCGTTCTTCAGTTCTGGTTACCAAGTGGAGGCCAACGTAGCTCTGGTTGGTCCTCTTCCGTGTGTGGAACGGCGCTGAACGTGCGTGGGCCGCCTGCTGTGGTGTTGTGAACGGGGCTTTCATCGCCAAAACCGGCCTTCCTAATTATACCGTCCAACCTGTGAAAACAAATCATTCATGTCCAGAACTCCTAAATAGTTGTTGGCTTGATAGGGCAACTGTATAATATCATACACTTGCAAAACAGGTTGCAAGCGTCGCAAATATAATGATTACGTTCTCCATTTTATCATTTTCGCCCACCTATCCCACTTCGAGCAGTCTTCAATAGTGAAACCAAGTAAAAAAGGTCCGATTTCTAATTACAAATTGGAACAAAGCCTGGATTTTGCCACAATCACATTTTCTCAGACAGATTTTAATGCTAGACTGTCGTCGATCGACCCAATCGACTTCGGTGCGCACCGTAGCCGATGGACACATGCAATCCACATCGCGTCCTGGACATTGAAGATGGCAGCCGTGTCGCTTGCTGCATCTTTGTATTGTAAAGCGGCTGTCCAGCAAAACACCGAGACGTCTAGCCGCCTATTGATAGCACTTACTTGCCATGGCTCTGCGGTTTCGAGTGTTCGATTGCTGCAGGTGGTGAAGCTAATTAATTGTCTGTGGAGCTAGCGACCAATGAAACGAGGTAATATTCAAGCCCCGGGAGACGATGGTGGGCAGGAAGAGCGAGGTGCGGATCTTAAACTCGCGCAGCGCCACCGGAAGATCGTCGCGGGGGACTTCAAAGGTCACAAGACCTTGGAGCTCGAATTTGCCAATCCTGAGTTGTGGGTAAGCTCGCATTGAGCTTCACTACTACTGGGCCATTAGCAAAGCGCAGCCGCATTACGTGCCAGTTTCCAGATCATGGCTGGGTCTTACCCTCTGACGCGTTGAATGCCGTCCTACAGCTTCCGTCGCCGAATGAACACGCGGTCAACTCGGCATTGCCCCAGGTGAAGGCACTTTGGACTGCGTCGACGCGGATGCTGGAGATGACGCTGTTAAATGATAGTGTGATTCCGGCTGACACGCCGCTAGTTCTGGTCGTGTCGGGTGTGTTCACACCGAGACAGCAACACCGCAGGGTGAGATCATCGTCACTACGTTTGATAAGTTGGCGGTTCGCAGCACAGTACCGCAGTCTACACGCGGGGGCAGATCATCGATGGCCCGACCGCATTCGCGATTCCAAAGATCGTACCAGGGTGCATTGAAGGAGCGAAGCGCTGGTCCCCATTCAATTGTTGTCCTGGCGCTGTCTCAGACGTGACGCTGTCGTTTATTGTCTGTGGCAAGGTTCCAACTGGAGGGAAGCTGCTCGTAGAGCTGCCTAGTGGATGGGATATGGATGAACAACCCAAGGTGTTACTTCGTACGCCGGTGTATCATAACAAACCTTTCACAGCAACCTGGGATCGAAAACAGCACACGCTGGAAGTTTGTCTCGGAAATGACAGCAAGTTCATTGCGACAAAGACGAAGGTCATTTTGACGATTCAGCGAGTTAAGAACCCCGACAAGGAAACGCTATTCTCAGCAGTAAGTGCAGTTAACGACACGTCTGCGGCAGCTAGACTCACAACACTATCCGCAAGTGGTGGTGTAATTGATGGCCCGAGCAAACTTGAAGTGGCGCGCATCAGCGAGCTGCGTGAAAGCGATTTTGAGATTATCATTAAAGTACTTGACGCCGACGCTGCAGAAAATGGGAGTACCGATGGTGGGATACTCATCGCCAGAGTCCCAGATCTCCTACGTCGAGCAGGCCTAACGCTTTCCGACGAACTATACCAATCGCTTGTGGTACCTTGCTTTCCTTCACGAGATACGGTCCTAAATGATGAGCAAGAGAGCGATAGCTCTCCTCCCGACAGCGCTACAACCGCCGACGCTCCTCCAGAAGGCGAAGAAACCAAGCTAAGTCCTGACCACCTTTCCAGAGAGGAGCTGCTGAACGTGTTTGCAATTGTCTACGCACCAGCCTACAAATACGGACAGGACCTCCGTCTCGCGTGCGGCCGTGGCCATCTAGAACTCGTGCGAGAATGGGTGAGCCGCGGTTGCAACCCGAATGCCGGAGACGGTTCCGGCTGGTCCGCGTTGCACTACGCCGCCGACTACGGTCAACTCGAAGTGTTGAATCTACTTGTCGAGATGACCACACCACCACCGGATGGAGATACCTCTGATAGCAGCAATGCCAACAGAAGAGCGTTGGAAATCAACGCTCGTGACGCTCACGGGTGGACGCCGCTCGTATGCGCAGCAGCAAATGGTCACGTGGAGGTCCTGCAGAGACTGCTCGAACTCGATGCAAATATTTCCCTACTAAGTATCGAGAACCGATCGGCTCTTCATTGGGCAGCGACTCGAGGTATGACTGCAGCAGTCACTGCTCTCCTTGCAGCAGGTGCAGACGTGAACCAAGTGGACCGCAGTGGCTGGGCACCTTTGCACTGTGCAATGCTACACGGCAACTCCGCCTGCGTTACAATTCTCACGGAGAAAGGAGCAAACGTCACAATGAAGGATAAACTGGACTATATGCCGGAATTCTACAGCGATGCCACCTTTTTCATTCCAGCTTAAGTCCCAATAGACCATCGCTTCAACTTCGATGTGTCCTTGCTTTGTTTGTTCAGGTGGTGCAGGAGTCAGCAGATATTAGTAAATATTATTTGACATGTTTCTTTCTATTGGCTAAAACACATCATTTCCTCTTCCTATTGGTAGAAAATCCGTTTGCGCAACCATGCGATCCAATGCCACAAGAATAATAGCAAGCACCAAGCAGCTCATTGCTGACCCTGCCGCATATTCCAAATCTCCGCCATGGCGACGTCTGCAGGAGCCAAAGTTTTGGCCGAGGTCTACCGCCTCCACCACGTCCCGTTGCCACCCATCACTCTCCAAGCGTTACTTAAACGCGGTCCGAAATCGAGCCCTGCAGTCGCTGCTTCGTTGGCCAATGACCCGCAAGCGCTCTCCAAGTGGCGTGAAGTGAACGCCCCCGCTATAGTGACGTCGGCTCAGCTCCTGCATCGTGAAGTGCCGATCCGAATTGCTCGTCGTATTGTGGACCTCGAGAACCTTCCGGACGAACTGCCCAATGCCAAGCCCATCGTGTCTCTCCGTGAGCAGCTTCTGGACAGCTTCGACCGCCTCATGAGCTGCCCGTTACCGGCCAATCTCGCTACTGAGCACGAGTTTATGGAGCTCCACAGGGACATCCGTAAACAACACGCTACGATGCACGGGAACATCGCAGAGGCAGTGCAAGCTTTGGAGTACGAGCCTCAAGGCCTCAGCGAATCGCTGGACAATTTCTACAACTCCCGGATCGGTATTCGGATGTTGGTGGATCAGCACATTGCAGCGCAGACCCCCACCGAAGGGTTCACAGGTATCGTGGCTGATGAGTGCTCCCCCGTGCAGATTGCACAGGGATTGTGAACAAGGTCAAGCCTCTGTGGCAGGAGAGTTTGAAAGGAGAACAACTCCCGGAGATCCAAGTCAATGGAGACGTAGGGGCGACCTACCGCTACATCCCGCAGCATATTGAGATTGTACTGACTGAGGTCTTCAAGAATGCAGTGATTAACAGTGTCGCTGCAGGCGCCTCCACCCCACCACCGGTTACAGTGTTGATTTCCGGCGGACCTCATGGTGTGTGTATGAAGGTCTCAGATCTCGGTGGAGGAATGACCCGTAAGAAAGCTAACGCCTTGTCCAACTACTACCACACTGCGACGTCCCCGTCGTCGAGCGGATACGACCCCGTTGCGGATGTGCTGGAGAGACGTGCCAGTGGATTGGACTTCTCCGACTCGTTCGGCTTGCGGATTGCTCAGCTGTACGCCAAGTACTTTGGCGGTGAGCTGGCCATCATGCCCATGGAGGGCCATGGCGTGGACACGTATATTTACATGAACTGTTTGACCGGCGCCTCTGAGCTCAAGTAGGATGGGTATACGGTGGTCCATTGTGTAGCCATGAGTTATTGGTCAACGAAGTGTATGAAGCACAATAAAAAATGCAGAGTGCATTCTTTAGTTTCTATGGTGCTTTGACGCGGACTTTTCAGCTATGTGAGGTTACGTGAATATCATCTGCTGTATTTGGAGAGGAACCGTTTCGCGCTGGTTAGCAAGGACTTTGGTGGAGCATGCACTGGTGCCATGCAAAACTTGCCGTTCCGCTTGCTTGTCACCAATGATTTGGATCTCCAGAACGCTGTGCGACTCGATCATCACGAGTTGCATCCGCCTGGCACCGTTGACGAGTCCAATTCCCGGTCTGTGTGGACATCTAAACTGTAAGTACCTACTTCTCCTTTGGCGATTCTTTGCTGATGTTGAAGCTATTGTAGAAATGGTTCGTACCCTCAGGAGCTGGGGCTACTTGTTCTCTCTGCACAATCCGTAACGATCCAGGCGCTACGCCTGACTGTCGGATCTACACGAGCCCCAGCACAGAGTAAGTTAGGTGCATTTTTCAATCTCTACGGACACTTTTTGACCGTGCATACAGTTGCAATTTTGCTGCTTTGCCACCGCCCCTGAAAACAAGTTAAAGCCTACCAGCAGTTCTCTTGATGCCGTGTCCCGATATCTTAGCTCTGTTTGGGAACCGTGCTGGTAAGCTTTTCATCTTGAATTTGTTGCGTACCACGTTGGGCTTACCGTCGCTATGCGCAAATGTTTCAAAGTGAACCTCTCTTTTGGGAGGGGTATTCGTCTGCTAGGCGAGGCAGTCGCCATGACGTGAATACCAAGACTGCTCGTCTCCATCTCACGCAGTGTTCATTCCTCAAGCTCGTAGTACACGCATCCAGCAACAAAATCGGTAACGAACCTCGTCAGGTATCGTTGAGCTTGACACGATCTCATCTCACTGGAAAGCAAGTGTGCTAACCAATTGTTGTAATTCCACACAAGGTTGCAATCGAGGATATTGAGTTGCGGGGCACGACACAAAACTTGAATCTTGATCAGGAACCTCGAAGCCCTCTCCTTCTCGAGGACAGTGATAAGTGCTCTAACCACTCTGCCCATTTTGATCGAATTCGTCGGTCAATACTGCCGCTGCCCACCAAGGACATGGACGATTTGCAAACTGTGTTGCTCGAAGCAGGCGTATCGATGGATCTAGTAGCCCAAGTTGTTTCCTTCCAGCAAGCCACCAACAACGCAGACCCTGTATGTTTGTCTCCCATGGACCAAGTAGATAAGCTATCTCTTACGAACCTGGACAATCTTCCGGACAGCAAGCGCATGAATGTTCCCGATGCCACAACGCTATCTCGACAGGGGAGCAGCGAAGTCCAATACAAAGACGCGTATGGTGATCAACCGATCTCGCCATTTGACATTTTACTTCGCCAGCATGTAGAGCAAATCGCCCGTGAAACAGCTTTGCTTGAGGACATTCTTGCTACCCGCATTCGCAAAAGCGCGGACGAAGTATTCATGTGGCAATCGCCTACAATTTCATCTTGTGACCCCGCCAACATCACCGAGATTACGATATACACGTTTGGCAATTTTTTACACAATGTCTGCTTTGTGGAGGATCAGACATTCAGACGACATGCATACAAATGGCTGAGCACTATGCTTGCCTCTTGAAGGAATCCATTGGAGCGACTGCAGCATTTGAAGGCATAATCGCCGTTATTGCGCTAAGCTTGCGCAAATCAAAGTCGTCACAAGTCTTTCAAGGAGCTATCCATTTTGCACACACGGTCTTCATGGCCGCGGCAATGCCAACTGCCCATCAACTTAAGTTTGTTGGGGACAAGCCTGATACTTGCAGCAAGCGCAGCGACACCACACCCACCAACGAATCTTCAACGTTGGGACTAATTGAAGAACTCGCACACTGCAACTGGAGCTACGGTCTGGGAATCGTGCTGGGATCAACAATCGCGAATCCGTTTTGCTGGAATGCCACCTCTCACACGAACATGAAACTAAAGTCACGAATTTCTGCGCCTCCGTCGATCGACAGAGAGTTTCTACAGTTTATCCGGATGCTGCTTGAGCAAGAATTAACTCGTGAAAGCTTTTTCGAGGAGCTACTCCATGTAGATATGCAGTCCGCGAAAAACGAGAATGATGCAACCAGCCCACTCACAATAAACCGATTGCGATTGCTCCGTTTGATCCTTCGGAATGAGCGATATCGCTACAAAATACCAGAGAACGTGAAAGAGAGTATTCACACACTTTGCAACAGCTACGTCGACGAACGTGATTCTTCTGAGTTGCTCGACAACGAAGGAGCTGTTAAACAATATGACCGAAACGCAGTCCCCACTCGGCTCGCTTGGGACTGTTTGGATGAGCTTGAACGACTAACCTTGCGTCCAAACAATGGGGGTGACTTCCCTAAGAAATTGTTGACAACCGTACGCAGCAAACTTGAAGGATCGGAACATCCTAACAGCTACCATTCACAACGTCATCACCATACTGCTCTGTGTATTCACGATCCGTTAAGAAGTAGTGAAGTTGAAGAATGCATCATCCAAATGAAGCGCTACTTTTCGACCCAGCCTCGTCCGATTGCACTCTATCGCCACTCTTTTGTGCGTGGAAGTCTAATTGATGCGGAGAAGAATCCAGCGGAATGCCATAAGGTGTTTCAGAAAGGAAACATCGCCTTTCGGGGACAAGTTGTCCCTCGAGCTCTGCCTACGACTACGTTTCACGAAAAATTAAGAGAAAGACGATGCCATTCGTGTTTGATGACAGCACTTTGAGCAATGAGAATCCGAACCAGTTGCCACAACACTCGCAGCAATCATCCAAGCGAGAGATTGTGTCAAGTTTTGCTGAATTTCGAGGAGCAATCGAACGGCGCAGCGATACTCCTAAACGGTCGAGTAGAGTCGTTCCTCAACGCACACCAGCTATAGTGAAGTCTTTATCGACTACGCTAAGGAACCAATTACATGATGATCCAGTCAGCCATGCGAATTCCCTGGTGAACAATACAACAGATCCAAAGAACTTGTTGCAACATTTCAAAGAACGAACCCCGCGGTCGCGTATCGAACAAGTACATCAAGCGCCAGTGGTTACTCAACCAGCTCCCATCAATTCACTTAAGACCCCATTAACCACTAGCCGAATGCCACAACTGCCCGAAAATCAATTGGGGAATATTCCACCTCGGGCCCCAGATGTTCCCAAGACCAAGGGCACAAGCAAAGGAAGAGCTACAAGCAAAGCCAACGCCGGAGGAAAAGACCACGACAACTGCACAGTTCAATAACAATTTATCGTTAACGATCTGGTAGCCCAGGGATTCCATGGGTTGGCACGGTCACTTGGTCTCTCTGACGCAAAATTTGAGCATACCATCGTTGCTGCTCCTGAGGTAATCTACGAACGAAATGTTCGACCACAAATTCCTCATCAACGTCAGCACAAAGAACAAGGACCAGATCCTTTGCTGCCTCGCGAACAAGCACATTTTCATGTTGGTCTGTGTTGCTGCGTAGCAAAAACCAAGAACGCGCTTCGGGGCAATATCGATATTTGCGCAACAGTGAAATGACAGTAGTAACGCTGCTAAGAGTTTCAGCAGCGCCAGTAATTGCTGGTCCGAGGGCTGGAAGGTTTACATTCGACGTGCTTCAGAAGGAGATGTGTCACGAATGTACTTCTTGTACGCGCTGCTCCAGCGATCTACAGAGTCCGTCGTAATGTTAGGATATGTTAGTTAAACGCTACCTGATGGGCTCCTATATCAATAACAAACTAAAGTGGCAGCTATACCTTCAAAATGGTGAGAGCAGCAGCATTGCGCACTGCTGCATCACGATCACCAAGACGATTTAGAAGTCGCTCCACAAAATTGGCAATCTACAACACAGAATAATCACGCGACAAGCATTATTCAACAAATCGCTTGACGGAGGGAGTGATGTCTTCCACGCAATACTGACGTCTGACTTTGAAGCGACTCCGTCTTGAAAGTGTAGCAAGGATGCCAGTAAAATTCGTAGTAAAGCGCAAGTAGCGATAAAAACTTGGTTGTGTAAATCGCCCAGCGCAATTGTAACAATTTCGAGAGTGTCTGCATCTGTTGCCGAAAGTTGCCGGGCGGGAGGGTTACCAACTCTCGTGCCAGTGGTTGTTGAAGGCAATAAAGACTCTGTGAGCTGCCACAAAGATCCTCACGTTCCTGCCATGTATCACTCCGGAGACGGTTAAGGATATCACGAGGCGATATATGTGAGTTTTCGCGTCCTAAAGTCGGTAGAGACCTAGGTGACGATGACATCTGACGCCAAAGAATCTCCTCTTGGTGTTTCCTTTGACTTTCCAGGTCAGCGAAATTTTTGACAAGATCATCGAGGCCATATACTTCGTTCTTCCTTTGCAATCTTGATGAGCTTGCAGGGCCTAGGTTCTTCGCTGTTACTGGCTGTATGGTTAGCGTTATCAGTTCGAGCTTATTCATTAAGCGATCACCTTCTTGTTCCAAGAAAACCCAAGGTTGGACAAGCTTCTCGTCACCAGCAAACTGCGCTAGCTGCTTATTTATCTGGATTTCAGTGCAAATCTGCTCAGGTGTTTTGTATTCCTGAGTATCTTGAATCCAGATATTGGTTGAGCGAGGTGATTTGATCACAGCACCATGCGCCGCATCGGACAAGGTCCAATAGGGAGTGGCCTTTCCACTTGTAGGCGTAGACGACGAAAAATGGTTCCTGAATTCTTTCGACGGGCTCTTTAGAGGAGACGATAGCATCGGTAGCACGACACTTGCGGGTGTCTGAGACCCCAACGCTACCACCGATGCCAGTCCAACTTGACTAAACAAGTTGGCTCTTGTCTGGTGGCAAGTGTGCAAGACAAGACGTAGCAAGGTAACTTTGGAGACTGGTCGGGGCAACTGGACCTCTTGAATCTCGCACGCTGTGAACTGCATCGCTTCATTGCTGTTGAAACACACGAAACCAAGTCTCTCGAATCTCACTCCTGTCCTTCCATTGTGCAGTCTATCACTAGTACTCGATGACGTGAAAATCTCAATTCGACTCGCGACTTTGAACGGATGCGATAGCAAGTTCACCTGCAACAAATACATTCAGTCAGAATAATCATCCGAATGATAGCTTCAAATAGGCAACACAATAATGGAGGTAACCTGCTCAATATGTGTCGGCAAGCCTCTGTTAACTCGAAACACGAGTTCTTGTGGGAACTCGCAGAATTTTTCGGATTCCCACACTGGTAGCGATGTTGAGGAAGAACCAGATGCGTATTGGCGTTCAATTGGTGACGTTAAGCTTGTTGCTGGTAGCCCTTTTCCTCACTGGACCAATGCACAAGCTCTAGATGGATCGACATTCGCTCTCCATTGCTCAGTACGTGCATCATATTGACTGCAAAATAATAATATTTGCTAAAAATGCACTTCAACATCCTTACAATCACTCTGAGAAAGTCATGATGTGGTCCACACCAATTCATTAATTGTTCCAGAATGCTGGTTCATTCATTACCCAATAACACCAAATTAAAGTATGCCGACGCTTAGTGACGAAGAGCAGGAACTCATCCAGAAGGACCGGGAGGAGAACCCAGGTATGCCGAACAATAACCGTATAATGCTTAGCTTTGCACTAATAAATGATCTTTTAATGGTGCTTTTCTAGGTTGTTTCTACTGACTGCTCTGTCGCAGTCTTGCCGATCGATGAATGGCGACAGCAAATGCGAAATCATCAAGAAGATCTTCCGACAGTGCCCAGGCTCCCGCAAACAATTGATTTCAAACCGCAAAGAGATTACAGAGGATGAACACAGTGGGGAGACGTCGACTGGAGACTTTTTCAACAGAGAACGAATGGACCCACGCCGAGCAGGAGACCAGGAGTTCGGCACCTTCTTCCAGCAAAGGCAAGCACTTTGCTGTTAAAACAGAGTGATAAGGGGTTTTAAAACTGACGCTGTGTGGTGGTTTACTTTTTGGTATCAGAGGTGATGATTTTGAGGCACAGATGAGTCCGTTCGACTTCCTTCGACAGGAAATGCTTCGTCCTTTGAAGGTGCGAGTGGTGGTTTTATTGACCATTATTATATGGGATGGTTGTATTTATTACCTGTGTTTGTTGTTTGCTCCTGTGTTGATAGACTTCTTTGGCGGTGGGATGCTTGGAGGCCGTGAGTCGAATCCGTTTGAAGGCTTTGAAGGAGAGTTCGAGAGGATGCCAATGCACCCTCCGTCGCCGACACCTAACCGACCATCTCGCCAGGCTCCATCGAACCCTCCACATTACTCCTTCCAGCCGTCACAAGGCAAAAATGGCAGTGGTAAGTTGCTTGGAATAGTGTATGGAAAATACTACGTTCTATGTAGTTTCTAACACTTTGAGATGTTGTGGAATCCCCGTGCAGAAGCCGACGCAAAAGTGCGTGCACAAGGCAAGAGCGACATTTTCGCGGACTACTCTGGTCGCGTAGATGAAATTTAGTGACAGTTTTTGACAACGAGGACCGGACGGATAGGTTAAGAATGCGGAGATATCTCTACCAGCATCTGTATAGCAAACGAAGTTCTGGTGAAGCAAGCGAATGCTACGAATGTCGCTAGCCAAGTAGTTATGATAAGCTAGTGTGCTGTTTGTTCCTGTGGCCAACCTTACTTGTAGGTAGATCATTTGGATGAGATCTTGAACCCACGATTTCAGTCTGAGGCTATTCGAAATCAGTTTGCAGCTTGAAATATTCACAGCTCGAAGAAGCACAATGGGTAGTGGCGATATCGGGGCATTATTCGCAGCGACGCTGGAGCAAATCGGCTCGAAGTTGACGCCAGAGGATCTACTCGACCTGTACCCGCCGCATCCGTCCGACATAAAAGGTAGCGAAGGTGATACGTCAATCGTGCTGGAAGAATGCAAGTACTTCGACCTTTCGATGCAGATCCCAGAAAAGTTCACGAGGAAGCGGAACGCCTGCAAGCAGATGCACGGAAGGCCCATGGGGCGTCGTTTGTGCAGCAAATATTGATGTCGACCAAGCACCATCCGCTGAAAATGAAAAGGACCATGGACTATCGCCTGGAGTCCCGTGAAAAGGCGAAACTGGCTGTCAACGGAGTTGTCGTTCCTCAGCGATTACAAGCAAAGAGCTTTGCTGAGATTTACTACCAATTGTACACCGACGACATGCCTGTATTCGTGACGGCTGATTCGATCTTACATGCTTGGCACCGCAGCTTTGACTCATTTCTAGTCGAACTGGAAATTAAGATTCTTGGTCCGACGTTGGACAAGATTCTAGTGACTACGCTGTCAACTTGCCAAGATTTTGCCGCTCGTGCCGCTGCAAGTGCTTCCCCTTCAATTAAGGCAGCCATTGATGTGGAGTTGTTCCTCAGCGTGGCACTAAGTTTGCTTCGAGGGAAAGATCAAGATAGCCTTCCCCAGACCTCAGCGAAGATGGAGCAGTTATGGCTGGCCATCCAAGAAGAAGCTGTAACTACCGTGGAGATATTATCTGCAGAGCGCTTGGTTGATTTCTCTCTGTTCATTCCACGTGGACATTACACAAAGTCTGAGGTTCTAAAGCGTTATTTCAGAGCCATGGTGTGGATTGGGACGATCGACTTTCAGATTGCTGGAGGGAAAGATTTGGCCGAGGATCTCTACCAACTGCGCTGTGCTGTCCTCCTGGTGCATTTTTTACAAGAAGCACAGAGCCTGGCTGTAGTAACGAGCATTGACTCAGTTATTTCAAGCCTCGTAGCTGATGGTGGTTTTGGCGCTGACTCACTGTCGCCGAGCCAACTCGCGCAGCTTCTTTATCAACAGGATAAGAATATCCTCAAGGCTATCACCAGCAACCTGAAGGCAACTAATACTGCTGGCCCAAGTGAGGAATTGTTGTTGGACCTGCAGAAGCAGATAGTTGAGAAGGGCTTGGGAGAGCAATTGATCAATGGTCAGCCTCGCGTGGAAGATCTACCGCTAACAGCGACTGTTCCTTCGAAGCTCCCCACTTCGTTCGCACTGCTCGGTTAACGTTTTGTGTGGAGCGCGTTCATTTTTCTCGACTGGTTTTCGATCAAGTGCTTCACAACGGAGAAAAGCAAAAGCGACGGATACCAAGCTCTGTTGACATTGCGTTTGCGCTTTTTGGTAATAAGAGTGCCGCCAATATCCTAGCCGCTCGAATGAAATCTCAGCAACCGGTGGAACTTGGTGCAGATAGAGATCATCCTGAATTTGTTCCGTTTAGAGATGGCCTCCCGTTCACATCGAACCTCGTGGCACTTCGGCAAATTATTGACCAGGAGTTTGACGATGAAAATGAAGCTGATAAGATGGCAAGCATTAGCACTCTTTGGTTGCGAGCATTACGTGCTCTGTCGAGATCGTCCCCAAACGCTGCTCGTACGTTTCACTCCAATATCTGGCAGCAGCGCCAAATGAATATTCAGCTTGCGTCATTTACACAACCACGCCACGATACTGTGCTTTACGCGAAGCAAAGTAACACGATAAGAGCTACCTGTGAGTATGCAGACGGAATGGTGGACCCTTATCCACGTTTCTGGCGAAGAATGCAGGAGCTCGCGAAGCGGATGGAGGGTACAATCAGGGATATCTTGAGTCCGATGACCAAATGTTCAAGTACTCACAAGGGTACTTTATCCTCTGACAGCGACTTTCTTGTAAGCAATTCCCAAAGATTCTTTCGCGACTTTGCCGTGACGATGCAATCTCTAGAAGACATCGCACTCTGTCAATGTGAACACAAGGCATTGAATGAAGCACAAGTGAACTTTTTGAAAACTGTGATGGAAGAACGCTTCGGGAGTGGTGGATCGAGGTACTGCGGATGGTATCAAGCTTGTTTTATGAGAGTCGAGAGGACTCTGGCAAGCGAGACGTGATCGTAGTGGATGTCCACACAGATTCGCCTTGTGCTGTGCACGATAACTGCGGAGGCATTCTACATCTCGGAGTGGGTGATCCTTTGATGGGCTTTTTCGTCGTAGATAAAGTCATGTATGCCGGTCCGGTGTTCAGCAACTACGAATTCGTGACACCGATAAACGAGCGTTTGACAGATGAAGAATTTACTAAGAAGCTACCAGCAATAAGCCAGCCGCAATGGGCTCATCAGTCTTATCTCTGTTAGGTGACGATGCAGTGGTATTCTAATGAGTGTATCGCGAATGGTGGAGTGCTAGTTGGAGACCGTGGCGAAGATATCGGCAGTTAGCATCAAAGGCCAAGCCTTGCTGGAAGGCCCGACTTGCATCAGCGAAGCGCCCGAGACAACACAGCGCATAGCCTTTGCGATAGTACCCCTACAAAAGAAGAAAATCTGTCAGTAACACGCTACGCTTCCTCATCCAAATCGATCGTGTAGTCGATTAGACGCACCACGGCCGACTTCGGATCCAAAAGTACAACATGTTCAGCATCTTGCAGTGCTGCCTGGAAGTTCTCCATCGCAGCTAAGAGCGTGGATCTCCTTGTGTACAAAATTGACATGTTTTTCTTCGTCTCTGCGCCCACTTTGATAATCTTGTTGTACAACTCGAGCATGCGTTGAGCTTCTTGGAGTGGGAGTGTCCTTTGTGCATCTAGTGCCAACGAAGACGGCGAAAATACACTTGAAGTCTTTCGTCCGTTCGTTCCTTCAACTGCGTCCTCCTTATTGTGGGATCGTGTAGTACCCTTGGAATATAGCGATGGGAACAATAAAATACTGGGCTCAGTCGAGAAGTTGTGCTGCTGACGTAGTGAGCTCGTGCTTTCGATGCCCGCAACAGCACTGAGTCGAGGTCTTCACCCATTGACTTCATTGGCGACTGCTTCGGAGATGGTAACGATACCATCGACTTGGAAAGTGGTGACAGAGGAAGTTGCGAGGTCATCTTTGCGAAGCCCCAGTGCATCCGGATACAACCGCGAGTTCCGTAGCGTAAGGTTGTGAGCCCCACATCCCATTTCGTTATAAAGACTCCTCTTTGTTGTAGCTGCGCACTCGCACTCCATAAACCCAGGCGAAGCGATCGTCTTGATTGGCGAGACACTGGCTGGATGCTGTCGGATTGATAAACTTGCACGGAATTCATCGAGCAATGTATCGCGTGGTGATTTCTCCGTCAGTTCCTCGGTTGCATCATGAATGGCTCCTAGACCTTCCGCTGTGATAGCCTCTGCGGTCATTGCCATGGTGGGCACGTCAACGCAAATTAGCAACTCACTATCTTTAGGTGGGAGCGAATAACCACCTTATATACCTTCCGGAGCGCCACGATAGATTTATCATTCGAGTTAGCGCTGGAACAGTAGACCATTTTGAACGGCATGTCTTAGATTATTGGTGCTACCTCGAGATAGTTAGCAATATCAATTTGTACCGCTAGGGAAGTTCATCACGCTCTCAGATGGTCATTCTGACCTACCAGAACTTCCACGTCGACCTGGAACGTCTCACTTCTCGTCGCTTACTCCTCGTTCTTACAGCAGGTCTGCTAGGAATACTCGGTTCGCCAAACATCGTCCAGCGAAACGGATCGTTTTCTTCCGTCCACAGCAGATCGTAGGCGTCTGAGTCATTCGAAGTGAGGACTTTCAACACCGACGTTAAATTTCGAAATCCATTGACTGCTCTGTAAACTTGTGTCGATGCATTCTCTAAAACGGCCCGCAAAGGCGCCAATGAGTCTGGTTCTGGTGCTGGGAAGGATGTATCTTGAGCTTGAGGAACGGCGTCGAAATTTTTAGCGTCTTTATCACTACCGGTATCATCTTCGTCGTCGCTATCCACGGCCAGCCCAGCCGCAATAACCCGTTTCAGGGTCATCAAAACTGCGTCGCGCCCATTTGCACGTTCTCGTAATCGTGACACCTTTCGTGCTTGCAACGCGGTTCGTGATACATTTTGCTCGCTTTTATCTGAAGTAGCTGATGCTACTGTTATGCCTTCTTCCTCAGACGAGTCACCAGACGATCCACTTCCACTCCCCTCTAAAGACCCGGGATATATCACGGTAGAACTCCTCACTACTGCAGGATCATTGTTGCACGTATCAAACCGACCAGGGTCCACCGTCGCACTTATCCCTCACCGTTGTCATTTAAGCGACGCATCTTCGTCGGAGGTCTCACTTCATCTACTCTCTCTGCATCATCATTGTCAGACTCCACCCAACGTCGTTTTCGTTGCTTTTCCTCTGGGGAGATAGACTTGGTCTCTGTGTTATCCACCCGTCTAGGTGGTGTAGTCTCCGTTGCTATTGGAGTTCTCTGCACCTTCCAGACACTTTCAACAGGGTCTTGTTGCCCGTCACTCTGCACAACCCTCCATCTGATACTTGTACGTGTCTGCGTTATTTGAACTAGTTGGAACACACAAACTGTAAGTCCGTCACAGGCTGGTGCATTCCTGAAGCAATAGAGTTTCTTCACAGCAGCTTCCGGACCAAGTTGCAGGCCGATACGCAGCAATCTCTGCCCTTCATTTTCTGACAAAGTTGTAACTCTTCGACGAATTCAGTAGCAGATGCAGGCCATACAGCTACTAAATCTTCACTCCCAGCAGTAGAAAGCGCATCTACAACCTCCTGGAAGAGCATCGTCATCTCCTCCATAACCATCACTAAAAGCGCCAACGTTCTCGTTCTTTTCGTTCTATTTAAAGCAGCTTCAACTCGACCTTAAAATAAAAATACAGTTTTCTGATTGGCTGAAACCTAATCTAGAACTGAATCTACAACGTGAAGGTGTGTTTTAACAGCAAATACAACATGCAAATGAGATTTAAATTGTCATATTGCAATGTTTAGTGCCGCTGAACCATTGACGACAGCGTTGAATCCTATCGATGATTTAAAAATGATCCTCGATGACACGCAGCGGTCACCTAACGTTAATGTACGCACTCGAAGTCGGATGCAGTGGTGTCTCAACTATGAAGCCGAATCACTTGTGGTCAGCTTGATGACACGCCCACCGTATCGGCGTCGACCGGTGAGTGAAGCATCGTACCAATCGCTGCACCATGGACAGATTCCACTTTGATGCACATGGTCCGTGTGAAGGCGCTATTTATTTAATGTACGCCACCTTCGTTCTCTGGGGTCAAGTCGTACAAAATGCTCCCAGTATTGAAAGTGACCTCTGACTTTCACTTCGAACACTGAAGTCATCTTTCTGCACGTGAGATGATCGCTGCTGATGGAATCGTGAACGAGTCGAAAGATTTAGGCGTGCACAACAACGTACTGGCACGTCGAATTGAGAGGAACGCTCAACTCAAGAACATGGACAAGCTTTACCTGCTATCCATCGTATCGTCACTGAAGATAGCGATCCGATCCGTCAGCAATGAGGTGGCTCTAGTAAATCTGCGCTTGTTGCTTGCTCGACTTCGAGCATCCTGGAAGTGGTAAGGTGCATCAGCTAAATCCTGCCCATTGTGTGCAGTTGGAGGGGCATTGACCGCCTTGTACTTGTTGAAGAAATTCAAGCGCACGAACGTAGCGACGGTGTCGGTCATGGACATATGCACAAATGGATCAACCATAGGTATGCTCTCAAATCCAACCACTCTTTGAAGGCTACGACCCTCACCAATGGGGGTGGTGTGAAGATTTTTCGATTTTGTAACCGGGCACGAAAACATGGTCAACTAGCTAGCCCCAAATCCAGACCATTAAGGGTTTGACAGAAGCATTCATAAATATAAGCGACTCGGAGTCGCTGAAGAAAGGGACATTTATTTGGAAGCTAACCACTTCGCTGACACCTACTTGGACAACGATGCAGAAGAGCTCTACCGAAGCCATTTTGCTTGCATTGTCCACAGCTACGAACGCGATGGTGTTAAATCTTGTTCGATTGCGATGAACTGCAGCATCTGCCCGAAGTATTATCGGAACGAGAGGGCCTCTTGGATTTTTGCTGCACTTGCTGCGTGAGCAAAGCGCTGGTGCAAACAAGACAGTCAGTGGCAATCAACCTGAAGTTGGAAGATTATTTATCGGGTCAATTACGGTCTGGATCAGGCCTCATGGTTTTTTGTTTTTTCCCGCAGCAACATTTGTGAACACTAGCAGAACGAAACAGTCTTAAGAACATGAAGCCGAGAGCATGTATTAGTAGTGTTTATAAAACAAGTATGAATATTTTCCTCTTCTTTCTACGTCTTCGTGTAGCACAATGTGTTTCATCCAAGCAAATAAGAAATATCGACACGATCGTGGTGCATTCCCTCGCGATCATTGCTGGCCAAACCGCTGAAGGGTGAATTGTATATATAGGATACTCATTTTCGTGTACCTGGTGAAAACACTGGTGCACTTTGCATGGTATTCTTTATCTAATAAATACCTTGCCGGTGAGGCACTTCACAGTTCTCCGGGTCAAACTTTCGAGCAGAGAAAATTATGCAAATTTGCTAGAGTTTCAGCTGTACCGGAAGTCGCGCTTTGACCGTCGTGCAGGGAGCGGGACAGTGGTTGCTTTCTGTTGTTACAATTCAGTTTGTGTATGCATTGGAGGGCCTGCTCATTTCGCGAATTTAACGTTGGCATGGCTAATGAAGCAGAGCAATCGATCGAGTGAATGGTGACACAACAAAATAGCGGACTAACAGCTACGGCAAACAAATGTACAAACGGTGTACATTTGACCTTTTGACTTCAAGTTCGGCCAAGATACAATTTGTCTTAGTCTCAGTTGGAAGACACGTATGAAACTGTCGCTAAGTCATAAGTCCTTGATGCCTCCGGAATGACCACCGTATTTCTACAGCAATTTGAAGGCTCCGATTTTGCTGGCATCCGCTCCAGTTTTGTGGAAATCCACACTCATCGGGCAGTAGTCCATGGCTCCGTAGTTTTGCAATGCGCACTGTTCGTCTTTGTAGAAAATCATCTGCGCATTGTCCGGGAAACTTATCCATTCGACGAAGAATAACCTGTTTCAGGATTGACAAAAATTCGTCGCACGCAGTTGCACACTCTCTGAATGCCTACGGAGGTAGACAGGCGTGATACCTTTCGACGTGCTTTCAACGGTTTTCGTGGTAGATCATGCTCGCTATCATCAGAAGCAGTCGACAGCATGTCTTTTCTCTCAAACGGTTTGCCAGAAGATTCACCCCCACTGCCCTCAATGGGCCTTGGGGCTATCGTACTAAAACTCCTCATTGATGCAGTACCCAAGCTGCTCTTATCAAACCGACCAGGGTCCACCGCCGCACTTATCCCTCACCGTTGTCATTTAAGCGACGCATCTTCGTCGGAGGTCTCACTTCATCTACTCTCTCTGCATCATCATTGTCAGACTCCACCCAACGTCGTTTTCGTTGCTTTTCCTCTGGGGAGATAGACTTGGTCTCTGTGTTATCCACCCGTCTAGGTGGTGTAGTCTCCGTTGCTATTGGAGTTCTCTGCACCTTCCAGACACTTTCAACAGGGTCTTGTTGCCCGTCACTCTGCACAACCCTCCATCTGATACTTGTACGTGTCTGCGTTATTTGAACTAGTTGGAACACACAAACTGTAAGTCCGTCACAGGCTGGTGCATTCCTGAAGCAATAGAGTTTCTTCACAGCAGCTTCCGGACCAAGTTGCAGGCCGATACGCAGCAATCTCTGCCCTTCATTTTCTGACAAAAGTTGTAACTCTTCGACGAATTCAGTAGCAGATGCAGGCCATACAGCTACTAAATCTTCACTCCCAATACTTGTAGCACTAGGGCAGCACTCTCCTCCTGGGAAGTTCGTCTTAGTACCGTCAAGTCCTTCATTATCTTCCAATAAATAGCAACTTCAACAAGACCTTGAAGTGAATATGTAGCATTCTGATTGGTTGAAAAAAACCTATCTACAACGATTAGGGCTTTGGCGCGCGCAACTTAATGGCGCCAAGTCATTCCTAACAAAACTCTAAGGAATCAATTCGACCTCTCTCTGTGGAGCTGTAGAGAGAATGGAGTCCCCGCAGCCCCCAAGAAAACTGTCTCCACCTCTTAATACATCTCACCAAGATGATGCAGATTTCATGGGCGTAAAGACTCGTTCCAGCCTGAGAACGACAGCTTTTCGTCCAGCCAGCAGTGTAGTGCAGACCCTAATGCTTTTCTAGGTTTCCACGTCACTTCAAGTGCTGAAAACATCGATCTGGAAGCTTCACAGACATCTGAGACACAGAAGAAGAAGAAGGAGGAGAGACTGACACTGGTCCTAGATCTGGATTCTAGTGGAGAAGGAACCACTCGAGGCTCAGATTTTGACCCAGCAATTAGTGCGTCCCAGTTGAGTCAAACCGAGAGCCAAGCGGAGATGAGGAACCAGTTCAGCGAACTCTTTGGCAAAGATACACAAGAGGATGAGGTTCAGTTGAAACAAGTTCAGCTGCCTTCCCCATTGAAGAGACAAGAGAAGAAGAAGAGAGATCACCTCCAAGTCCTCCCTCCACAATGCTCAAAGATGTGGAGAGTGCGTGGAAAGCGCGGAAACAACAGGTCGCTACGGAGAAGAAGAAGGAGGTCGATAAAGAGTTGGCTCTGGGAACGAGTGCCTTGTCGGAGTACAGTGAGGACCTCGCTTCCAATTGTTTCCAAGTCGCGCATACTGCGTCATTTTCGTCATTGGACGCAGCGACTAAATGTGCAATGATATCTGAAGGAAAGTACAGTGATAAGGCTGATGACAGTGACCTAGAGACGGACTTTGAAGATGAGATGGAGTGCACTCAAGCACTTGACGATGACGAAACTGATGACAATAAGCAGTTGACTCTGAGTTATGGTAACGCGAACGAGAGTGGAGTACACGTTGATGATACGGGGACAGAGGCTTACTCACTTTCAGATACAGGCACTCAGCCGTATGGTGATTCTACATATAACGATGGTTATGAAATGATGGAAGGTGAGCAGAAAGAAGATGCAGACATTACTCAGAGTGGAGAGAGCGCCATTTTTCACCGGTCGTTGATCCAACAAATGGCCAACGGGATGGTGAGAGCGAAAACACAAGTCGAGAGAGTTCTCAAATTAAGGTTGGTGATACAAGTCTAGATTACTTAACGCCGAGAGCTAACGTTACGCGAGTGGAGAAGTTGGTTGCAGCTGGAAATGCAACCACCGTGCCAAGTGTGATTGCACCAAACCACGCAGCTGAGACGGAGTTGGAAATTGATGACGACCAAGATGAGTGCATGGCTACGCAGCCTAGTGAAGATCGCCCCTCGGACGAACCAGCGGGAGAGCCGAGATCTACTGCTGATCAAAATGGTTCGAGAAAGGGTGATAACATTCTGCTAGACAAGCACTTTGGTGCAACTGATTCTCATACGAAAGCGATACGCACCCTTGAGTTTTCTTTCACCTCAACCGGGTCGCAGGAAAATGAGGTGCAGTTTGATGCAAGTCTTTCAGGAATGGAGCTGCTCGCATCCAAGACAGCGGAGTCTGCGCCCAGAAGTGCTCAAATGAACCCTTTCGAGTCCTCCATTAGTCCAGTGTGGCCACCGACACCAATCCCAGTAAATGACCTCTCTACCCCGGAGGACACTATCGTGACAAAGAAGAAAGTAGTGCTCGCCAAACGGAAAGAGGGTCCAAGCTCGTGGTCCGGGTTTCAGGCAGAGAGGAGCCAAAGAAATGTAGCCCAGTCGGATGAATCACTTAGCCAGACGAGTTCCACATCTAGTACAAAACGGAGGAAGCGCGGAATGTTTTCTCCTGATACGAAGGACTCGGATGGATCTGATCCGCAGACCCCGCGGCCTCCTGTGCGGCGTAGCACTCGATCGTCGCAGTCAACTCCTTTGTCAACCCCTTCCATTCGAACCCGCGCTAAGATCCTCTCGCCGCTACCAATAAATCGCGTGTACAGTTCAAGATCTCAAACGATCTTTAAGTACAAGTTCGAGTTTTGTTTGACGGGTTTCGTGAACAAAGGCGAAGAAACGTTGATGGAGCTGATTAAAGAGCATGGTGGCAAAATTCCGGAGCGGTATCAAGATGTACTATACAAGAGCAATGCTAAGGCCGTAGTAATTGGTACCCCGGTATCGTGGCGAAAGCGGAAATTTATGCAAGCCGTCGCATGTGGAATCCCTGTTATCCACCCCGAGTGGGTCCACGTTTGCGTGAAAGCTGGACACCTGATTCCTTTTGACAGGTACCACGTACCTTCTGGCTACTCCGTCTCCACGCGTAAATTCGAGTGTCTTCCCTCTCGAGAGGTATGGTGTATCACTATAGAGTTCATTGTTTGTGAAACAACTGATGGCTGTATTTTTTGTGCCTAGCTACACATTTTCGAGGGATATTCCTTTGGCATCGTATGTAATGCAGAGGCAAGGGACAAGGTGGATTTGATGAAGTTTATCTTAGAAGCGTGCGGTGCAGATGCTGTCGATGAGGTGAGTGCTATTTTGTCTTTCTCGTGATATTAGCTGACATGATTAACGATGTCACCTTGCATATTGTAGGATATGTCTATCAAGGGCCACAATCAAGTGGATATTGTGCTCTGCGACGAATACACAAAGGTGCATAACATGCTGTCAATTCACAGCGTCCTTGCCATAGCAGTACTAACATCACGAGTACTGTTGCTAGGTATGTCAATACTACAAGACGAAGCGCAATCTACCAGTTAAAGATTTCCAATGGGTCACGGAATGTATGATCCTTCAGGTGAGCAGAAGTTACGTGCACTGCATTGGTCTGATGGCAAGTCTGATCGATGTGAGTGTGTATTTACAGCGACTCCTAGACCCGGGCGAGCACGGCTTCGAACCACAGTGTATTGGCCGCGATAGCGTCTCTGCAGCAAGCGCAGAAATCGGCGATAACGAGAAGTACGTGTACAGCGCCTAGTGCTAACATTCTGTCTTTACTTTCTCTGAACTAAAACGTATCGTTACCTCTTTCGAACCGAACAGGACGACGCTGAAGCTATACACAGGAGAACTCGTGTTGGCAGACGTGTCGGGTAACGAAGTCGATCATTTCCTCATATTTAACGTGTGCGAGATCATCAGCATCCATTTGACCGGACGCAGCGATGAGGGTTCGCCGACGAAGAAAAAGGTGGAGAGGTCATGCTCCGGGTGGGCATCTTGAAACGGTACTGCATACTATCATAGACTGTACAATTGGTGCGCCCGTAATGATTGCCATTGTTACGTGCGTGTTGACCAGAGATCCTAACTCCGCGGGTCTGTATAAGTTCCACACCCGCGTCGTGGATATCCGGCCTCACAAGTAAAGAGAAGAGTCGTGGCAGTCTCGAAGGAGGACTTCGACAGTATGGGCTATCGCGACGAGAGCATCTTTTACTTTGAGAATGAGGACGAAGACGAGGACGAAGACCAATATGCCAACGATGACGTGGACCGTCAGCCATCTCAAAGACAGCGGCTAACGCAATGAATGACTCGATAACCCCATGGTTATCTTGGTCATTGTTAACCGTTTCAGTTTGTCTCGCTTATTTCATTTCTGTGGTACTTGAGGACTGTCTTGGTCATGTGCGTCCTGCTCGTCCAGAAGCATTCGCTTGGGGATAAACAGGTGCAGCCAAGGCTAATTATTCAAACGCGTAGTCTGAGTGAGAACGAGCTGTAGCATATAAATTGTTTTGATTAGTTTTACCTTTCTCATAGGGTCGACGCCAGTGTCGGAAAAAATCGTCTAAGTCAGGACAATGTCCACTCAGTGTTAGCTCCAAGTTAGCTGTTCGGCATCCTTCTCGTTGGGTTACCTGCCACGATATGATGCCCAGGTGGGCTATCATCATACGATAGTAGTTGGTGAACGTCTCCGACAGAAAGCTCCATTTGCCGCACAAGTCCTTAAACCAAATTTGGGGGCTTCTACACGAGCGAAAGCATAAGCTTACAATTGAAAATACTTCTAGCATGTCTGCATAGCTGTAGGCTTTTGGCGTACCATCGATATAGAGGAGCGCGACTGTACCGTATATCGGAGATGCCTCGAGCTGAAAACCCATAAGTTCTTTGTGGGATACCTGATGAAGCCTCACGATCAAAGTCAAGTTTTGTGCGTTTAGATATCAGTGCACAGCGCAACCGCACAGAGTGGATATTGCTTTTGCACCTTTCTTAAATTCAAGCGACCATAATCTGCAGCACGGCACAGCGATGGCAGATCTTTAACCGAAATACTCTGCAAGTCTTGGACCGGGTTCAACGAGAAGTGACCAACCAGCGTGGAATGATCTACCTCACCAAGTGAATAAAGCCAAAATGAGGTAGCAGTTTAGAGTTATAGTCGATGGCAACTGACGTGTTCCTGTTAAAACATTACCTCGAAAAGGAGCAAACCACTTGATCGACATCCCGTTAGAGATCATGTAGAACCGCTTCAGGTCATCAGGAAGCACAGAGGGGATTTTTCTGGTCCAATGCATGGCGCATTAGCCCCACGATCCTACAGACTAAGACTGACAGAAAATATGTCACGTACCTGTTCCCAGAGCGAAAGTTCTACTTGCGTAGCCCCACTAATTGGTTTTGGTTCGACGCGGGATACCCGTTCGTGAGACTGCAGGTAAGAAAACACTCCCAGCGAAATCGCATCCAGGTGCTGCATTCCTTTGGCACTACCGGGAATGAACAGGCGTCTCCGATTCCAAGATAGAAAGCAATCCAGACAAGGTGTTGTGAATCTCTAGCAATGTTACGACAGAATAGAAGTTGCTACAACAATTCAGTTTTTTTTTTTGACACGCGCCGATCGACTACATGACAGAGCACTGCTCTTGGCCTGGGGCGCCACCAACTGCGTCATAAGTCAACCCAGACACAATGTCAGAAACCCTCCACACAACTCTTAAACATGACATTGCATCTTCTTACGGGCATGCCAGGCATTCCGGCCATACCAGGGAACATACCAGAGCCCTGGAGAAACATGCAACAAAAACAGCATTTTAGACTCAAAATGAAAGGTCCATCGCACACGCACAACAATGTAGAAACAAACCATGTTGGGCATGATCGGCATCCCTTCATCATCAAACTGCAAGCCTGTATAGCAGAGTTCAATGCACACAAACGTAAGAAGCTGTCCATCTGTTTCAATCTGTCTCGCCAGGCTGGGCTTACCTGGAGCAAGATCTTTCACGATTTCTGAAGGTGGCTGGCCAGTCTCCTGCATCTCTTGCATAAGCTCCGACAGTCGAGCAAAGTTATCAGGCTCTGACTCGTATACTGCGACGATCTGCTGGAAGTACTGGTACTGCTTGCCGTATCTGGGAGCACCTCGGAATCGTGAGAACACGCAACAGTCTCAACAGTCAAGCATATGCACCGCAAAACACCAACCGCTCATAGTCCTCCTTTGACAGCAGAGGCTCCTTTTCGGCTAGCCACTCAGGATACTAGAAGCATAAAACGAGGGCCCCGTCAGTCTCATTTAACTACCCCAAGCAACAGCGATCCAAACTATCCAGCATACCCGCTCACAGATCTGCTTCATGGGGTCATACATAACATCCTTGGACAGTAATTGCTGCATCATACCGTCCACCAAATCTTGAAAGTCACTCTGTTCACGACATTAGCCAGCAGCACATCTTGAATCAGTCCGGGCCCAAAGCTCCATGGCAACAACCGATACTCCACTGCCCACACCTTTTCTCCCATCTCTTCAAACTTCTTCATCATCTCCGACATCATATCTTCGCCCATTGCTTCCACCTGTGCTGTACCGACACCTTCCATATCTTCCGCCGCCTTTGCCATATTCTACACCACAACAAGTGTCAACATCTCATCATCTCATCTACCTTACTAACTCAACACTCTCCTAACCTGCAAAGTCTTGGCCACACCAGCATTGACGTCGTCCGTCTCATCAGTCGCCGCGTCCGTCTTCAACGATCCCAGCAATTGCTCAATGTTATCTCCATCCCCTGCATCAAAAGTCACAGTCAGCTTCTTCATACCAGTATCTCAATAGCCTGATATTATAGCGGTTCTTACCTTCAGTACCGAGTTCTCGAAAGGCTTGCTCCAGCACCTTCTGGAACTCTGGATTCTGTGCGTCCTCTAGGAACTTGGCCATGTTCTGCCATTGAAAAGAAATACCATCGTCAGAGTCTGCCTCCTCTATAATATGCTGGAAAATATAGTTCCTTAACCTCTTGCAGTGCATTATCCTCATGGTTCTGCGTCGCAGAAGTCGTGGCAGTTGCTTCCTGTTGCACGTTGGAGACTTCGGAGGGAGTGGTGGCACTTAATTCGTCTGCAAAGTCGTCCAGAGCATCTAATGGTGGATAAAAAGACACTGTTAGTTTGCAGGATTAACACGCGGGTTGCAGAAGGAGAGAATGCCTTCTAGGAGATCGTCCAGATCCACTTCTTCCTGCTGCGTGGCGTCGTCGGCCTTGGGCTCCTCCGTCTTGCTACTCATGGCAGGAATTCGTCGTTGATGTGAGCTACATAAACCTCTTTATAAGGATTTATATGAGGGTATATTCTAATATGGGGGGTCATAAAACGTTGACGAGACATTGAAGTGAGAGGTTTTGGACTTTAGTTTCGTCGCTTCAGTTCCTTTGTCGGTGCATAAGCAATTAAAATACAGATTGACCGCTTCAAAGTTCTTCCTCGACGTGAGCAGACATGATAATTGATGGCTTACAAGTTGCACTGATGAACGCTGGAATTTACAACACTTTTTCAGCAGAGCTCGGGAGCACATTCACGCTCGTGGACTGTATTCACACAAGAACATTGAGATGAGCATATATATTTTTCATTCACCACAAATGCAGTCTTATTAGAATGCAACATGATGCAAAATGAAATTATCATAAGTCTTACTGAGGAGGGTCGCTTGAGCATTGCTCAGAGCATGGGAAAACAAAAACGCTGAAAGTGATCTGGTGAGAGTGCTACGTTTTTCCTCAAGGATATCTCGACTAAGCTCTTCAGGCTGAATTTTCAGTCCGACGTTCAGATAGACACTGCCATTGCCACTGCCAGTAGTGGCGGTTAACGATCGAATCGACACCACAGCGCTCAGCGACACCTCTGCATTCGCTCTGCTTGCAGGTAGATCCTGCAGTAGAACTCCTGTTGTATACCACACACTGAGCTTGTGACATGAGATAGCCACGGAAAATGAGCTTGTGCTCATGCATGACGGTGATCGCAGCAACGAGTAATGTAGAATGAGCGATGCAGACAGTACTCGATCGGTCGTACACTATATTGGGAGCCGCCCCCAACTACATGAGCAACGAGATCAACCTCTGCATGGATATTGACTGTTCCAGAATTGCAAATTTGAGCTGCCACGACGTTTTTCTGAAGTGTCATCCACAATTTTCGCAGGTGCGTACGCACATGTTAGGGCCGGTTCCACCATCTCCGACCCCACTCTGCCATATGCTCACTGCCAAAAGAAGCCGCAAATCGTGACGCTGCAACTCAACGAAGTGGTCCGCTACGTTAAAGAAGATGATCACCGCGTCCGTAGGTGCCGACTCAAGTCTGCTGCTGGAGCCTGCTCGGGAGCTGCTGTTCCCATTACCAGACACCGCCACGTCGCGCTCGCGCTGCTGCCTCACTCTTACGAACCTGTCGCCATGCAACGATGTCGTTTTTCGTGTACGCACTCGCAACCCTGATGGTTTCACTGTACGACCGACGCACGGACTGATAGCGCCTGGAACGAGCTCCCAAGTGATTCTTTCAGCTACAACGAGGACCTGCGAGCGTCTGAGTGCAATGGACCCAAGAGATCTGATGACTCGCCAGTCGTCTGAGCTGTTCCTTGTGCAGAGTGTGAGAGAGAGGAAGAAGTGCGGAGTATGGAACCTTTAGATTTGACTTTAGACCCGACATCCAGCTCATCGCTACGGGCTTACTGGAAGACGATGCCTAAGGATTACATCGCAGAGAGCAAGATGGTGTGTCGGTTCACAAAGTCGGAGGCAGCACCTCCTTTGGGCTATACTACAGACGAGAATTTGTTGTCAAAAAGTAGCAGCGGAAGTGCAAGCTCAAGGGAGTTCAGGTCTAGTCGTAGTGGAAGCAACAGCCGATTTACGCTGGAAGAGGAGACGACAATACGAGAACAACGACGCAGTCGTGACCAGTCCTTCCGAACGACGAACGACTCGTTTGCTAGTGACGCTAGCTTCCACACGACTATAGAGGCCCCTGTGATGGAGAGAGCGTCAGATGCCAGGATGTCAGCTGCATCCAGTCGGGCTTCTTTAGCTAGGACTCCACCGGAAAGGGAACCAATGGTGAGTGAGAGGCCACGAGATACCGTGCTGACAAGCATCACTGTGAACGATAGCGCGGTCAGCGACACCATGGTATCTGCAGAGATGTCACTGCCAACGGACACGACATCCGGAGAAGCAACGCACGAGCTCGGTCCACTGCTCTACCATATTCAGCCAGAAGATGTGCTTTCCTTTGATGTGAAGCCTGCGCCACGCTTCTGGGGTAGCAGCTCGTTGTTCGTGGTGAACTCCAGCCAGAACGACTGCTTAGTTTTCAAAGTGCGCACGTCCAACCAGTCAGCGTATACGGTGAAACCCAGTCGTGGCCTTGTGTCAACTACAAACGCGCACAAAGTTGTGGTTTCGCTCTGTGCACCCCACGAAGGAAAATCTTTTGATGTAGCAAAGCGTGAAGCCAAGGATGGATTTCTCATTGAAGTTGCCAACATCTCGCGGGAGAAGTACGCTAATCTGATAAAGTTGGACGAACGCAAACGTACTCGCGAAATTGGTTCGCTGTGGTCCCTCCTGTCACCAAACGATCGTCAGTCGACGATGCTCTCGGTCGAGCTCAAGATGGAGGAGAGTGATACCAGTAGAAGCAGCGGCACTCAAGCAAGTTCAGGTAGTGCGGAGTCGGATGCCCAGAGCAGAACCAGCGCTGGAACATCGAAACGTGCATCTGAAGAAGCCTCCAGACAAAGGTTAGCATCCGTCGTCCACGGATTGAAGAAACTGCCAACAGACAATACACCTGAGGGACCAGAGGTAACCAACGATAGTCCAGAGATGGTCAACCGTCACTATGCTTATTCGGATTCGGATGAGTCAGCATTCACTATCGCTCCAACCGTTTTGGAAACTGAAGATGGCAACAGGAACAGCGACGACAGCGGAGAAGTGGTGTTCCCACGACGTTCTGCCGTGGTCATCGTCTCCGCTGACAGGATGGACACCGTCGACTTCTCGAATCCAAAGCTCTCCTTCTTTATTTAGGGGTCCGAAGTGAATCATGTACAGCCCCAAGTCGCTATCAATTTGCCCATCAAAGGAACTCAAAAGAAGATTTCAGATCCGTGAAGTTTTACGAACACGTGTAGTAGTACCTAAGAGATAGTCTGCAATCAGGTAGGTAGACAATGCTAGTATATGAAGACGAGCACAATGTCCTACCTCTCTTACTTGTTCACCATGGTCTCGAGGTTCTCGAGAATCTTGACAGTCGCAGACGTCCCCAGCATGTTGACCACCGAGGGTGGAATGTAGCCCGACAAATCAGCGTGAGCCAGCAGCGTCACGTCACAGTAGACCTTTCCGTCCTCGCCCTTGTGTTCTTCGATGATGTACCCTGAAACGACGGTAATACCACGCACGTAGCCCTCCAGGGGCTCCACCTCTGCCACAGGGACAGATCGTGTAGCGATGACAACACGTCCGTCCTCCAGTGTTGTGGCGTGTGTGACCACCACAAACTCACGGCCGTAGATAGGGAACACTCCCTTGCTGGTGATATGACGGAACGCCAGGCGGTTGGAGTCTCCAATGCTCCGCAGCGTCACCATGGCTTCCATCATGTCGTCCAGCTCCATGGTACGGTCCGGGTCCAGCAGGTGCTTCTCAATGAGGCGCTTGTCGGCATTGATGCGGCGAGAAGCACGGAACGGACTCCAGGCGCTGCCCTCCACAGCTCCCCGCCAGATGAAGACGTTGTCTGCATCGTCCACGAGCTCCCAGGTAGTCACTTTGTCTTCGCCCGTGTGGCGGTTCAGCAGGATCTGGATGTTCTCTTTGCCGTACGCTTCGAAGTCCACGTCGTCGGCGGTGGCGTACGTGGGTTCCTCAGGCTTCACCTGCTCCTCCGCGGGGATCTCTCCGAAAAAGTAGTTCATGGTAGTTGTTGGGTGATGAGGTTGTGCGCTGGGGTTTCTTGGTGTGCGGAGACGCCGATGGGCTCGGGACTTCTGGTCTGCTGCGGTAAAGTGAAGCGAAGCAGAAATACACCGTAGCAGCGTTTCTGCGGATAAGATCCGCGAAAGTAGATGTCCAGATATAGCGGTATTATAACAAGTTATGTCATTTGTATTGCAATATTAGATTTCCTGAATTATACCAAAAACTTGATAACTTGTTTGTTTTTAGATTTTATTAGGATAAATAATTCTATATAATGAAACAGGTGTTAAACTCTAGAAACGAATGTGATTGACAAATACTTTTCGCAGGGGTTCAAGTTCCGTGGATAGACGAGTGCCATATGTCACTGTCTCGGGGATGACGCCACTGGCCTTGAGATTTTCTGAGCTGTGCCGTCAGCATTTTAATCGCCTACATGAGCTCCTGGCTAGAGAGATGGCGTAAAAGATGCTGCCACATTGAAGAATTGTTCCTGCCCGTGCCGCGCTGGACTGCAGTATGATGACATGCTGAAACAGACACGGCTGTTACTACCGGCGGCTCTCCCGTATGTTCAGACTGAGTTCAGAGCAGGCGGATCCGAGCTTTGGACAGGCGACGGCTACACTTTGGTGCAGCAAATTACTGGCACGTGCAGCGCATTGCAAGATGCTGGCTACGCCCAAGAACTCATCGACCGCGTGCCATCTTTGGTCAGAACGCGTATGATCCTTTGTGTTCCAACTCGCAGAGTGCGTGCTGGTTAAGCAGACAGAAGATCGACAGATGCAGAGAGAACCCTACAGTTGGTGGTGTAACGCCGTGTGCATCGACTGGCAATTCGATTCAACACTACAGTGCGTACAGCGCCGTCGTCGTGCACAGTAGTTAACAAGCCAAGCATGCCTTCGATAGATCTTTGCTCTAGCGCATCGCTCAACATTGTTCTCTCAGCGGAGACTTATCGAGTGGATTCGACTATGTACCATATATTTGGTACACAGATGGTATCCCGCTGTTTAATGACATATATGAATAGTGAGCTAGTTACAAAATTTCAGTTTGAAGGTGTCATTTTAACATCCACCACTATCACTTCAAGTCACTAAATCCATGGTTCATCTTCGTACATAAAACGCGGCAATGTGGATGCTTTGCGATACATAACCGTACAAACAACCACGCAAGAACAATCACACACGAATGGGACTCGTGCGGCACCAGCTGCTGGAGTCACAAGCACATTTGCGTCCTGCAGATCAGCGACACCGTGTGGCCGCCTGACCAAACGACCAAACTTCGCTGTCATCTGGCTGTCTGCGACCGGGTGTTCAGCTCATTGCGCCTTTCGGCGGTTGTGTCATTTGTCCGCTTCGCTGCTAGGCATTGAGTCCCCTTCAGCATGAGGAAGTCCATTTCATTTCCGATCGCTCCACCTTTGAAGCTGCGCCGCCGTAAATCGCTGCAGGACACGAAACAGAGCCACTCGTTCTCCTTCACGAACCGCCGGGTGGAGAGACAATCGTCACGTCCGCGTCTGACGTCCATGCAGTCCATGGAGCAGACGCTGCTGGACTGCGTCCACGTGGAGTTCATTAAGGCCGTCGTGCCTGGCCAAAACAAGCTCGCGAGTCCGCGCTACATCATGCGTATCACCAACACAATGCTGGACCAGACATGGGAAATGGCACGCACGTTCAAGGAGTTCTACGAGCTCAAGGAGTCTATCGTGAGCTTGCTCGACTACGGCCATTTTGTCCCTCCAATTGCCCGTGGCTCTACATGTATGCCGCCCACCACTTCCCGCGACGCCGTATCTTCCGGTCTCGAAGTCCGTCCGTGATCTCTAGACGCATTTCAGACCTGCAGACGTACTTCTCGACGTTGCTGCGTATGGCCAAACAGAACCGGAATCTCGAGTGTTCGATCTCGTCCACTAAGCTGCCTCAGCTGATTTACGACTTTTGTTTGAAGGAATGGTCTTTGATCGCTCCGATTTCCAGCGTTTAAGCGAACGTCCTTCAATGGGTGGACGTGACAGCAGCTTTCTCGACAATGACCCGACCCAAGAGGCTGAGGGGTGCTCTATCTGCCAACAACCACTGGTCGGCGACTCAGCAGTGTCGATCGTACCAGCAGGTCCCTACGGCAGCAATCGTGGCCGTGCAAGCTCAAACAACAAGAACCGTGAGAAACGCGTGATGGCGGGCTTAACCACATTGATTGCGGTCACTGTTTCCACGATGAGTGCATCCTGGTAAAGCTCAACGAGTCGTTGAAGTGTCCGCTTTGTGTAGCTTACAATAAGGCCAGCTCACTCGACGACCCTGTTGCAGGTCCCTAAGCTCCATTTCAAGGTTTTGTGCAGCATAGACCACCTATGAAGCTGAGTGAATAATGTCATAATGGGACGGCGTATTTTAAGCCAAAACATTTCATCAAAAGTTTACAGCTATGGTTCTGCGTGTTGGCGCCAACGGACGATTGTAGCCACCTCCATTAGAGGTACTGTCTGATCTGTCGTCTACAGCACACGACAGTACCACAAAGGCTAGTACATTTTTCATCCACTCCACAATACCATCTGTGACCTTATCTGAAACGCTCTACATTTGCCAACCATTAAGCCAATCGAGTATGAAGCGTGGTGTCCGCAACCAAGAGGTGCGTCTTCCTCCCTCTCTTGCTCTGTAGATGACCTTGCTGGCCTTGTAACCCTCATCCTGACATATATATGTATATTGTCATGCTTTTTCGCCTCTTTCCTGGCTGTCAACACGCAGGTAACGGACGCACAAGGCCGCCGACGCTTCCATGGAGCCTTCACTGGTGGCTTCTCGGCTGGATACTTTAATTCAGTTGGTACCAAGGAAGGATGGACGCCTAAAACCTTCTCGTCTTCACGTGATGACCGCTCATCGCGGTTCGAGCAGCGTGCTGAGGATTTTATGGACGAGGATGACGATCCATTGCTAGGTAAAAGACTGGAGACAACAGAACGCTACGATACACTGCAAACTGGAACCAAGAGACGACTGCAACAAGCTGCTAGTACTGGCGCTGCTGGAGGTGCAACGATCCCTGGATTTGCATTGCCAGATGACTGGGTATTGCCTGTGAACGACTCGATAGGGGCTACGCTGTTGAAGCAGATGGGCTGGAAAGAAGGTCATGGTATTGGCCAACGTGTGCGAAAGCGCAAGTTCCAGGAGGAGATTGCAGAAGATAAGAACACGGTGCAGAATGCAAGTGAGAAGAAAACTGAGGAAGGAGGTCATAGTGATGCTGAAGAGGAGGTTTATGTACCTCCTCGAAAGATGTTTGATGTGCAGAAGGCGTTCCCGAAGCCGAAGTTGGATCGCTACGGTGCTGGGTTTGACCCGTACATGAATGCCCCTGAGTTCTCTCGATACAAACAACAGCAGGAAGATAAGCAGCGGGTACAGCAAGGGTCTCACCGCCAGATAGTTTCTTTTTCTGACGCCATGAAGTCTACTAGCGGCAGTAATAACTCGACAACTGCTTATGGACTGAGTGCGCTGGAAGAAAATGATGATGTAGACGTCTACGGGACTGTGTCGATGGCTAATTTTGATCGAGTTATTGCTCCGCTTGGGGGCAGGAGCAACATCAAGCGATTAGATTCGTCAGCTCAAGAGTCCCGACGCCATGAGAAAGTAGGTCGTAGCCGGTCGTTGTGTTCCGATGGACGGCCGGTACTTCCTGGGTTCGAACTTACTATTTCCAAGGAAAAACCACCAAAGTCGGTAAACTTGCGGCTTGCTGTGCCATCAGGGTTTAAGGGATACCACCGGTTCAAAGAGGACGAAGGTCAGGATGACGTGGTGGCCACGTTATACCGCAGATACCATTTGTCAACAGATAACAACAGCAACAGCGCGTTTGTTACAGCAAGACAACGTGGTGTGTTGTTAGAAGAAACTAAACGCGGTGATGAAAGTGTGACTGTTGTTGCTGACACAGCACCGTCCAGTGCAATAGGTTCAACTGGAAGTGTCTTCGATTTACTCGACGAGGAACAGAAAACTAAACTCTTACATGCTGTAGCGCAGGGAAAGCAGACCCCCTACCGCAGACGGCGCCACACCCTGCACCTGCTGGCGTTGAGAAACTGCCTGTACCAAAACCACGACAACATTTAGTACATGGCAATGGTGGTGAAGATTTTCGAGCTACAATTTCAGCATCAATTGCAAAGAGATTTGTGTCGTCGAACAATTCAGCGGAGGAAAAATCGACAGAGCCTACTCGCTTCCAGACAACTCAAGCTAAGGTATCGCGGCGGTCGCAGAGTTTGTGGATTCCCAAGTTATTGCTCTGCAAACGATTTCACGTCAAGTGTGCTGGTCCGACCGGTTCTAGCGGAAAAGAGGATGACAGTGACAAGAAGCGTGACTTGTTTGATGAAGAGCTCGTTCCTCACTTGGTGGATTTTGCCGCCAGTCGAGCTACTCGTTGGCAGCCAGAGAAAAGGTATGTGAAGAGTCAATGCCCACTGCGGATGATAAAAGCAAGCGCGTCGATGATGAGGAGCTTCCACCATTGCCAGCAGTTGTAAAGACCTCGGCTAACCTGCTCAAATCCATTTTTGAGCCGTCGGACGAGTCTGATGTGATCGAAAGCGATAGCGACGATAGCGACGGTGACGATGATACGCTCGGTAAAGAGAAACATGATGAGGAGAAGCAAGATCCTCAACCTAGCACACGCGCGGGAGACAAGGCCGTGGGTGGCGCCTCAATTTTCAGACAAACGTCTCTGCAGCCCAGTCGAAGCTCAATAACTTCGGTTGAGTCAAGTTCATCAGAAGATGAAGGTATAGACGCAACACCTATCTCGAACGACCACAACGAAGAAATAAAGCGAAGCAAAAGCGCATACACACTGATGATGACGAAGACCGTCGGGGTGCCCGAAAAGAAAAGCAAAAACACAAAAGCACAAAAACATCACAAGCACCGTTCATCACACAGCGACACGGACAAGAAGCGAAAGAAGGCCAAGAAAGTAAGGATCGGAAGGAGCACAAGCACCGCTCGTCGCGACACTCGAAACGAAGTAGAAGTAGAAGCGTTGAGCGAAATCGTGACCGTCACCGTAGTTCTAGCAGAAGACACTAATCGAGGAACGTTGATAACTCTGAGAGCAGTGTAAACTCCAAGAGGTGAAGATTTGTCTGCATACGATAAAAACAGAAAAAAGTCGTCTATGTAAACACGATCAATTGAAAAAGCTTAAAGCGATGCAAAACCTAACCAATACACGACAGAAAGCTCAGTCTGCGCTGATCTCCTATCGAGTGAAGCGCCATCCTGGCACCATGCGCGTATGCGTCTTCCCACTCGTCTGTAATCGTTTTCCTGGCCTATACGAAGGCTGCTGCGCTTGAAGCAGCCGCCATTAAATTAGTCGAAGGTCATCTTGGAGCCCTGGAAGCTCTGGATGGACGAAGACTGACGCTTGGGCGGGCCGTCACCACGGCCACCGCGGCCGCCGCCACGTCCACCGAAACCACGGCCGCCACCACGGCCACCGAAACCACGGCCTCCGCCACGGCCACTGTCAAAGCCACCACGACCGCGGCCGCCACGGCCACCGCCACCACCACGGCCACCGAAGCCACCACCGCCGCCACGGCCACCACCACGGCCACCGAAGCCACCGCCGCCGCCACCGTTCTGGTCACGGCTCTTAGCGTAGTTCACGCGGATGCCACGGCCGTTAATGTACGTGCCAGCAAGCTTGACAGCCTCGTCCACAGCCTCCGTGGTCTCGAAGTCAACGTGACCGAAACCACGGAACTCGCCCGTCTCACGGTCGGTAGCCAAACGGCAGCTCAAGATCTCACCGCACTCTCCGAAGTACTCACGGATGGTGTTCTCATCAATGTCCCATGAAAGGTTGCCGATGAAGACGCTAGTGCATCCCTCCGGCTTTTCGTCAAACATGTTCTTCTTCTCAGCCGTGCGGATCTTCATCCAACGGCCACCGAAGTCCTGGCCATCCATAGCAAGACCAGCCTCAACAGCCTCCGAGGTAGAAAAAGTCACGAAAGCAGTACCCGACGAGCGACCGTTCTGCATCGGGATACGAGCAGCAGTCACCTCGCCGCAGCCGGCAAAGTGCTCCTTGACCTCCTCCTCAGTGGCAGACCACGGCAGACCAGCAATGAAGATCTCAAGGGACTTCTGCGGGTTGGCAACAGCAGCAGCGTCACCGCCCTCCTGCTTGTGGACCTTGTTGCTCTTCTCACCAGCATCCGAGTTTTTACGCTTCTTCGAGACAATTTCAGTCTCCTCCTCATCCGAGGACGAGTCGGACGACGAGCTCGAGCTGTCCTCCTTCTTAGCAGGGGTAGCCTTCTTCTTAGGGGCCTCCTCCTCATCCGAAGAGTCTGAGTCCGAGGAGCTAGAGCTCTCCTTCTTGGCGGCAACCTTCTTAGCAGGGGCAGCCTTCTTCTTAGGGGCCTCCTCCTCATCCGAGGAGTCTGAGTCCGAGGAGCTAGAGCTCTCCTCCTTCTTAGCAACCACCTTCTTGGCAGCAGCCTTCTTAGCAGGAGCAGCCTTTTTCTTGGGGGCCTTCTCCTCCTCATCCGAGCTCGAGTCCGACGAGCTCGAGTCAGAAGAGCTCACCTTCTTGGCAACGGTCTTCTTGGCCGTCACCTTGGGGTCGTCTCCTCATCAGAACTCGAGTCTGAGGACGAGCTGTCCGAGTCGGCAGGCTTCTTGGTGGTCTTGTTGGTTTTCTTGGCCACTACCACCTGCTTCTGCGGTGCCTCGTCGGAGCTCGAGTCCGAAGAGCTGTCGCTGCTGGAAGCGGGTTTGACAGGAGCTTTCACCTTCTTGGCCATTGTGTATAGGTAGAGTGTATCGAGAGGCTGGGACTTGTCGGGAGCTCGTGAGCTATTGGCGAATGACCAGCAAAATACGCTTCCGTTGGCTGCCAGAGACTCCGTCTTCAAGCTGGATGGTTGGCCAGAGCTCAAGTACCAGCAACAGTCAGTGTGGACCACTCGATAAATAAAATGGTACTTTGTACCATATTTCTCTTCCATTTCTATTTCTATTTCTGGCAGTTGCCGCATCATGTGGTCCACACATTTCATTCCTCGAGGTTTTATTGTTTTAATTATCAACGAGGTTTTATGTTTCGTTTGTGTGGTTTAGCGGGATATTTGGAAATATCCCAGCTAGGTAAACCCAGACTCAATATGGTGGCAAGTGGGGACAACGTTGATGCGACTTCAGGCGAGACTGTCGCTGCTGTTGCTTCCGTGGACGTCGAATTAAAGGTCCCAAATGAAGAAGCCGTGGGAGACAAGCGGAAGGAGCGCTCGGACGACGTTGACGCCTTCATTCCAGGCGACGAGAGCGACGTCCCAGTCGACGCTTCCCTCGTGGTACCCAAGAGCTCGGAAGACCCGGACGCCACTGAAGATGAGTCGATCCATGAGGTTATGGCCAATATCAAGGACTCGGCAGGTGCAGACGTGACTTTTGAGGCCCCTACGGACGCCGTGACGCCCCCAGATGTTGTGAAACCCGAGTCTGAAGCGGAGGCAGCCGCAGTGGAGGCCGCCGTCAATGGAGCTGCTGCTGAAGCGCAGCAGTACAACAGCAAGCGCATGTCACGCGTGTCCTTCAACTCGTGGTTCGACTTTGACGCGTACTTTGAGCTGTACATGCAGGAGACGTTCCAGCCCTTCCGAATGCGCTCGTCCTGCAGTGTAGAAGCTTATCGACGCAACCAACAGAAGGTCATGCTCAACAATAAAAGCTCCCGTGGACGTCGGGCGGAATTCCCTGATGAAGCCATTCATCACCATCGGATATACATGTGCACCCACGCCATGAAGGCGCGTTGCCGCGGGCAAACACACGCCCTGGACAAAAGTATCGCGGGATTGGATGTACCGCCAAGATCAACGTGAAGATCACCCCGGCAGATAATGCAGCCAAGTATATGGTGATCGTTACGGACCAGGTAAGCACTGCAGTAACAGCTCAGCTACATCTCTTGTGATCTGGTTATAACTCCTGTGTTGCCGATTGCTGCCGAATTTGTGTGTAGGTGGTGACGCACAACCACCCGGTGAGCCGCGAGATCTACGAGGCGTACCCGGACGTGCTGCTCAAGATGATGCGTCGTAGCCAGTTGTCGCAGACAATGCTGGGGCACCCGCCGACGCCCAAGTTCGAGACGCCCGGGCAGGCGCAAAGTACGAGCGCGCGATGGGCGCGTTGCAGTCGGTGGCTGAGGCCATGGCGCGGCTTCCTGACGAGGACTACGAGCAGCAGCTGACGCAACTGCAGCGGATCTACGCGACTTCGCCCGATCCGAACGTGTCGTCGGTGGTCTAAGCTACAGTAAGTCAGGTGTTGCTGCCGCCGTCCCAAATCGACGAATGGTGTCTGTATACGAATATGCAATGAGAAAATGCTGCCCAGCAGTCAAATCTTTGCTCTTGCCACATTCATGTCCATGGCGTCTATCTGTCGTAGACATTGTGACTGACGCTGCTAGGCCTATCTTGGCTCAAACCGTTATGCTTCAAAATAAATTCGTCAATTGTCCATCTTTACCCTCTATTTACGAAAACATCCATCCTTTCATCAAAACCTCTTCAAAATCCATATTCCTTCTACGTCTGTCTTTGTAAATTCTCACAATAGTGACAAATAGTGACACCCATCTCGGCTAGATACGTAATTCTACCTTTTCTTAAACAAAGGGGGCTAAAGAACACGCCATCCCCAGTCTCAACGTATCGACGCATCGCCCAAGCTTCTTGAGCGTAGCGATGGCGACGGGCGGCGTGGACGTGGCGCTCGCGCCCAACTCAAGTGTAATCCTAGAGCCTGCAGACTCCTTATCCTTCCACCTCCAGCCGCAGACCGCTCCCCAGGCCGTGCTGACGATCCGCAACGTGGCGGACGACCGCCAGATCGCCTTCAAGGTCAAGACGACGCGGCCATTGCGCTATTTGGTGCGTCCCAACCAAGGCTTGCTGGGACCCAATGGATCGGCTTCTATTATGGTCATCCTGCAGCAAAAGACTGCGACGAGCTGCTGCGTCTGGACCCTGCCGAGCGTCAATTGGCCAATGATAAGTTTCTGGTTCAAAGCATCTATGTGGACGACAGTTTCTATGAATTAGTCAAGACAAAAAGCACCAAGGAGATGGCAGATGAACTCACCAACATGTGGGCTAGGACCGACAAGCGGTCGTTAAGTAACAAGAAATTGCGTTGTCGTTTCGTGCAGGATGGAGAAGATGGACGCCCTCCGTCGCCACCACAAAGGGGGACAAGTACGTCCACGTCTGCTTCTTCCCCTGCCAAACCTGCAATGATACAAGAGACACGGTACCATACCAGACAAAGTGATGAAGCGAGGGACGACGTGACGACGCCCAGTCAATTGTCTTCGGCCTTGTTGCAGGATGACAAGCCACAGAAAGTGACGGAGGAACGGGAAGGACATACAGGAAAGGATGCGATCCAGGAAGTTGCAGCACTTCGGAAGAAATATGATGAGGTAGGTGGAGAGTGAGAGGATGATGTGATGAATTTTGCTGATGTTTTCTTTGCTGTGGTGGTAGTTGGTGGCATTCACAGTGCAGCTGACGGCTCAGCGTGACGTGCTCATGAGCGATCTTGATAAGACGCGACAGCTCTTGCAGAAGGCTAGTACCGACGCTCAGCGTGTGAAGAAGCTTTCAGAGGAGTCGTCGACATTGCGTCATCGGAAAAATGGGGGTACTACTGCTGCTGGTATTGAAGACTCGCAGGCGATCACGGGGAAGGGCCCCAAGGATCAAGGGGTACGTTTTTATTTGTTTATATGTTATGCTAGCAATGAGAATGACTGGCTGACTTGGTGATGTGTGTGTTGTACTTGTGATAGGCTTTTGGTCCAATGCATTTGCTGATATGCGCGATTATCTTCTTCTTGGTGGGGCGCTACTACTAGGGGCGTGTGATTGGCGTGCGCACTCGCCGAGTGGAGAGAAGGCAAAGACGTTGCTCGAGGGAAGGCACCAGCACGCTTGGCGAGAGAGAAAGCACTAGAGCCCTCGCCTTCCTGTCTTGAGATGTCGATGCCTGCTCGTGTGTGTAGGTAGGTGAGAAGAATGGTTTGCTGGTGGATAACACGGACCGGACAGGTAAACCAAGAGAGATACAGGAAACCAACATGGAAATGAAATGAATATGGCAGCTAACACATCTCACACCGCTGGTCTTGCCGTATTCCGTCGTCAACAGGTTAGGCAAAGCAAAGAAAACTACACGTAGGTAAACCTGGTGGCGCATTTTGATAATGGAGAATAACCTTCTTAATCGGAAGTTCCTATGACCAGCAGTTTCGTACGTGTACAACGAACGCCTCTCCTTGTACGTCCAGCTCTGGAAGCTCTGCCATGTTTGTATATCTCTAACTAGTCCAGTTGCGTTGACTAGTTGAGAATGGCAGTCACGCTCATCTTGCGCTTACCTTCCAAGTCCAATGGACCACAGGCCTTGCGCTTGACGCTTCGAGTTCGACATCCCTCCGCCGCACTATCGCCACCGTCGCTGCTGATTCCTACCGCATGCAGCCCAGCGCTATTTTTCATGGACATCATGGCAATCGCTGCAGCATCACTGTCCGATTGGGTCCCGGTAGGGGCAACACGTAGCGGGAGCGACGGGGGTACCTCCCGATGTTCTTCCTGAGGGCGACCACCAAAGCGCGGTGGCGGCGCCTCCGCTTCATCCTCAGGGAACCCTGTGTCATCCGTGCCTTCCTCATACTCTCCATCCCCGTCATACGCACTCTCAATCTTCCTGAACTCTCTCACATCGTCCCTCAACGCGTTCACTCGCACCAACGTGACTGAATCCTCCGATCTCGGAGAAGCTTCATCCACCATTCTTCTATACCTGTGTCCGTCATGGGGCGACCGCCACTAGCCCCCGGTGGCGTGTGACTTGGCGACCGATTCGAAGGGCTCTCGGCACTAGGCGACGCATTGTCGCCACCAGCCCCAAAGTGTCCGGAGCCCCTGGTGCACCCCCGAGGGCGAAGATGAGGAGCTACCGCCTCCACCACGCCGAGAAGAATATTTTTGAGCATCATGTTGCTCGATACTGGAGCCCGTAGCTTGCATGAAAATATGTTCTAGGCGGTCGATCATCTGCAGCAAAGGCTCGTAAGTGGCGAAAGGCTGCTTCATGAGGATTGTATGCATGAACTTGTTACGGGTGGCATATCCCGTCCACTTGTCATGCTTTTTCAGGATCTGAGGAGTTAAAAATAGAAATAATTAGAAAAAAGTGGAGGATATAGTGGTTTAGTGATTGGTTAAGTAGATAAAGAAAGTTTTACCTTGGAAATGCCGCAGAAGTTCATCACGGCAAAGTTTTCCAGCAGCAAAAGCTCCTTATAGAGAGACACACAGCTCTTCATCAGAGCAGTCTTAGCCTCCGCTGAATCAGGATTTGTCTACAATAAGAAGATGTGTGGTTAAGTACATATGTCCACCACTGTTTAAGTTTTTTTCTCGTTCTTACCTTTAGCTGTTGGAAACTGCCGTCGATGGCAGCCACTTGACTCGTGTGTTTGGCCTGCTCTTTAAGGAAAAAGTCGGCAATTTTCTTGATCTCAGCACGCAACGTACGGAAAAAGTTGGTCTCATCCTCCGACTGGCCTGCGTTAGCCACAGAACGACAGTGGTTAGTCAATGTCTAAACGTTTAGGGTGAACACAAAACAGTTTACGCACGAATGCTGTCATTGTCCATCTTGGCCGAGGGTTTGATCTTGATCTTGACTAGGACGTCGCCCTGCAGCTTCTCCTCCTTCTTGATCTGTGCGCAGTCCTTGATGATCTTCTTGAGTAGTTTGTAGTCGGCCCAGTACGGTTCCCATGCGCTGGGCGACATTTGCGTCGACTGCTGCAGCACCTTTCCGAACTTCATTGTCTCTGGCCCCTTGTTTTCCCTACGTTTATTCCCTTGAGCTTTAACGCGACTGCACAGCACTGCGTCTTCTGCAGGTACCCAATTGCAGTGTGACTCTAATCAAGACACAACAACTGATAACCAGTCAGCCGTTTAGCCTAAACTTTTGGCACAAACCGAACAGCAACCGGACGCCGAGATTCAAAGCAGAAACACCTGAATCTTTTGGGCCCAAAAGGGTTAGAGAGAGCGAGATAAGGCTCAACAACTATTCCGCTCTCCCCATTCCTTCACTTAAACACGCAAAACTCGGACTGACCAACATGCATTTTAGACCATCGTAGATAGGTACATTACCTGCAAAGGCACGCAGACAGCTATTCTAATAGTGTGATGTATGTTTATGGGTGGCCGAAGGCGATCGGTTATTGTCGCTTTGTGTGCTGCAAAGCGGCAAGGGAGGAGGAGGAAAAAGAACGCCCAAAAGCCCTATCCGCGAGTAGAAAAACCTTTAGTTTGGCATATATAATAAAGAAAAATGATATATAGATCAATAAAGAGTCTTTAAAATATGATAAAGAGACCTGAAAAAGATGGGCTTTGATGTTTTGTATGGAAGATCTTTATGTCTCTATTATTTGGTTAGAGTAATGCAATTTAATAGAATCATTTTACGAGATGTCATTGATTTTCAAAGGCTTACACTTCAAGTGCATAGCATGAGACAGAGGTGAACAGCCAGTTCACCACGGTGGTCTCAAATAGGTGACCCATTTCAGAAGGCACGTGCTTGGTTCTCCATCACCTTCAGGTGCCAAGACCCATAGTTCCATCAATACATAGTGTACAACAACGCCCGTGGTTGACACGAATGTCCCTGTGTGGAGAGCCTTCAGGACCGCATTGACTCATTGCAATGAAAGACCATCGGACCTCTGGCACGCGTCTCTTCTTTCCGCCTGCTGTTACCCGACATGGCTCAGATTCAAATGCAGAGTTTCTGCTTGGATGCACGCTGTCCAGTCAAAGAGAAGACGTTGATTTTGCGGCAAAGATACCTTGTTGGACGGGAGATTCTAATAGGAAAAACAACAACAACAACAACTAGAGGAAATTACTGTAAACTGGACCATAATGTGGAGATCTGCGCGTTTGATGCGGAGGGGGCATGCATACAAGACTTGCATTGCAAGTGCAGGTGCACCCAGACGTGCTCCACCAGTCGATCATACGCGAACGGTTGCTTCCCGTTTTTTGTACCATTGCCCCTCGCATCTTCAAGTGTCTATGCTGCTTGGTAGGCTCTACATACACGCACTTGACCCAGTTGCGACTGTCGATTTTGCTGGTGTTGAGTGGTGTTGAATGGTGTTTTATCTGCATGTACTTCCAGCATCACGATGAATCTCTCCCCTGCTGAAGTAAAGGCTTCATCATCTACAATTGAATCTCCGAGGGCGGGCGACACTCATCTGGGCACGTGTCCTGCGTCGCATGGACAGCATACAAGATATCCCCGAGGATTTGGAGAATTTGCTGGTGCGCAAACGTTGTACCGTCGTCGAGTGACCTGATCAGCCTGGTGATATGCCAAGCAGCAACCTTTGTGTGGCACCAAAGATATCCCCGACTCAAGTCTAAAATAAAGTTCAGCGTATCTTCAACGGGAGCTCTTCACCACAGATACACGGCGTACTCTATGATGTGGTAGACCAACGGTTGCGGTAGGTATCGCCATCGAACGGGGTTTCCTTTGTTCTGTCCAAGCTGCGGCCACCCTCCAAAAAAGCTGAACCAGTTTAGCCCTCCAAGTTGTAGCATTACCGATTGCTATCGGATCATGATATCGTAATGCCAGTGCATTCGCAAACACTATAAGGCGACACTTTTCACGTTCACCAGGCGGGAAATGGCGATGCAATTTTGGAGTCCACACCAGAGCCCAGCCAGGCGACAGCATCTGCCAAACATCATCGTGGACCCAATTGGTCGTTTCCAGTTCCTGCCACAGTTCATTTGCTATATACAAAACATCAGAACTGCACCATTCAACTACACAAACCTTCAACACACTCACACAACGTAGCGCGAGAGGCCCCGCTGATCAACAACAGAGACATCAGTGTGTTGCTCTTGCGAGTGAAGGCAATCGATAATGCCGACAACCCCGTTCTAGCTCACAACCACAGCACACAAAGTCAGCCATATCTGCAATAGAATATATTGCAAGCCTCAATGTACTACTGCATCATTGAAATTATACATTGTGGTGGCGTTCAGGTCGATGGTCTCTTCCTGCAGGAGGCGGTGCACAACCTTCAGATGAATAAACGACACGGCGCTATGTAGAGCCGTCCATTTCTCCCCCAACGTTGCATTCACATAACCTTCGGGCTCAGTCGAGAGCCATACATCCACTGCTTTTAATTCCCCACGAGATGCTGCGCCCAGGAACAGGCGCAGCTTCGTACGCTGCTCGACAGACATACACAGCCCCGGGCGCTGCTCAGCGGACTCCATTTGCCAAAATGGACCAAAAAATAGTCCAACGTAAATTCCATAGTGACATTGTCACTAAAATGAAAGCAACTTCAACTTGAAAATGGCTACACTTTCTAAAGTGTATCTTGCTGTATTGGTGTCATTAGAGCTGGGTTCGTTCTCCTTGTGTCCGGACACTTGGACTGCTATCTGCCTCGGTTTCTATGCGCAGTTCGTCTCCTCCCAGATCTTCTTCTCCACTCGAACCGATCGTGAACTTAGGGGATGCTTGTCTTGCTCGGGACCGCGGCGACAGCACAAGCTCTCGAGAAGGGGAAGACAAAGTTCCTGTAGCATCGTCGTCTCTCCTCCCTTGTGTGTGTGCACGAGGAGTTGGGGTCATTTCAGGGATGCGAGACCATGAACGGGTGCGCCACCTCGTCCAAACCACGACAGCCAGCGCAATGCCCACCAGCGAGATGATAATGCCCTCCGCGATGAAGGCACCGATCGCTGGATTTGACTGCTTTGTTGAAGCGCCTAATGCTGGCCCACTGTTTCTGGCCGTACTATCTACTGCACCAGCAAATGCCGTTGCTGTCGTGTTGGATCCGTCTGTCGTTACGGTTGCATTCGATCCAATTGTCGTTGTTGTCGCATTGGATCCAGTTGTAGATGAAGTTTCGTTTGGTGTAGCGACAGAATTGTTGCCAGAGCTGGCCGTGGGGTATCTGTGGGTGCTGTCTGGTCAGTACCTGCCACATCACTACTACTTCTGTTGGCGTAACCCTTTCCTGCATAAACCGAAGCAAACGAATCACTGCATGAGATAAAACAATCTAAGTAGGGTTATAGGGCAGATTACGCTGCCGTACCACAGTTTGATTCAGCAAAGCCAACACGTTTGTGCTCCATATCAAAGATCACATCGTAGCCAAGCATGGTACTCGCACCCAATACTGTGTATACCGAGAAATAAGCACACGTTAGGCAGGCACCACAACAGCAGAAACGATTTGGCGCATCTTACCACCACCGCTACGCTCGGAAAAATGGAAGTTACCGTAGTAATACCCGTTGTTGTCGGGGGTAAGGTATTTCGACGCCGGGATATCCAGTTGGACATCGTCACTGCCATTTCCACTCATTCCACTCAGCACAACGGAAATTACAGGGAGTGCCGCTAGTTCATCTTCAGAAATCTCCATGCGACTCTCGCTATACTCGCGACCTGCTGCCTCCTTGAATGCCTTCATGAAGCTGCGCTTGCCTTTCGCATCGAAGAACGTGTCGGTTGTGCCGCTGTCTACAATTATACCTCTACCCGAATTGAGTGTGCTCTCGTCGATGTCTAGAGGCGCACCATTCACCCGAGTCTTTTCACGTGAACCGGATAGAATGCTGAGTTATCGTCGAGTAGCGGGTGTAGCCCACATCACTTGTGTGATGACCATAATCTACGCCTCCAAACACAACTTCGCCACCATCGCCTGCAAAGCATAGCGTGAAGAGATTCTGAGTCACGCGGCCTGCACTCAGCATGTATGCCATGACTGTCGACCGATGACGCCCTAGGCCCATGATTCCATTCTCCTTTTGTGTGATGAAGAGACCAGTCTCTTTCGTCTGACATCCCACAGGGAAGCGAAACCCAAACGTCTTGAGCACTCCCTCAATTTCATCACTCCGCGAGGAAAACCCTCCCACCCACACCAGCTCATCCACAACAACAGCCTGCCACATGCTACCTTCCATGTACCTCTGCTCAGCAAACACAACTCAGTCAATTAGAACGTATTTAACAATCAATGAAGTACAATCACAAACAAACCTGAGAAATATAGCAGCGATCTTCCTGGCACGAATTGCAAGAGTCAAAGTCATGACAAGCCAAGTATTTAGCGGTCGTCGACTTGGCCATGTCAAACAGAGGGTCTGTGTGTGTGCCACAACCGTTGCAACTACTGCATGGCAATGCTGTAAAGTGACTTCCTGTATCCACGATCACTGACGCTCTTTGCGCTGGGATTCCCAAGTAAATTTCTGCGTAGTGAGTGCTGCATCAGACCACACACACACACAACACACTGTCAAGTAGTGCATCCATGCCGCTGTATATCTGCCAATCCACGCACCCGTATCCAACACCAAGCGGCGCCTCACTTAGAGCTACCGCCCCCAATGCAAAGTCCCCATCACTGTTGCTAACCGCCTCCTGCGTTCTTCGTCGCACTCGAGCCTGTTGTTTTGTCAATCGAAGGGCGACATCTTCACCTGAATACTGCAGTTTCTGAAGAGGAATTTTCAGGAAATTCTGCTCTCCATCTACAAGTGAAGGTGAGTGACTGTATGCGCACACTACAGCTACGAAAGTAGTGAGAGCAGCTCGCCACCGAGGTGCAGATGCCATCGTTCGAGCCTTGATCATGCTTGTTCAGGGAGAGCTACTAAAAACTGAAATGCAATATTTCGGTAATTCTATTTATAGCCAATAAGAACAAATATCTATTGTTAAAATGTAAGTAATCAGCCAATCAGAGAAATATTTGAAGTTTGGAATTGTCTGGCTTCTTGATAACGGATACTGAACTGCAACGAGATGGCTACATGTATCTAAGTGTACATGCTAACTCTCAACTTTCATCTATCAGTCGCCAGCACACATGTATTTGTTTAACTTGATGTTGAATCCGGTATATCAGTGCTCCGCCCTGCACTACTTCACAGCCGCTCAAGTGTGCGAGGGTCCACCTTTGACTCGTCGTGCTGAAGGTTTTTCCGGTCGAAAACCTCGTCTTCTTCGTCGCTGCTGCTGTCCTGACCGTGGAGGTCATCGTCGTCGTCTTCTTCCTCCATTTCGAGCCGCTGGTGCTTCGAAGAAACCTTCTTTCCTTGCGAACTAGTCCGAACTCCTCCTCGTCGTCGTCATCCTCGTCCTCCTCGCTGCCCTTCACACGGCTCCAAAGCGCCTCCTTGCCAGCGTTCTGTCTCCGACGACTGACAGAAATCAGCATCATCAGCAAGAAACCTACGACCAAAACCGCACCCACTATTGTCAACACCATTGGATGGGCGCCTCCTGAACCTCCTCCCTTGGTATTGGTCGAGATGTCAGTAGCAGATGATGAAGACGACTGAGTGCCCGGAGACCGCGCGTCTTGCGAGAGCGGTGACAGAGTTTGATTTGAAGCTGCTTCTGTAGACATGGACTCTGCAGTCGACGCGTCTGTCGCTTGAGATTTTGAAGTAGCGGTTGACTCTGCTTTCGTTGTGACTGACGTGGGCTCTGGGGTTACTGCAACTGTCGCCTCTGGTGTCGGAGCGGTAGTTGTCGCAGGAGTTAGAGCAGCAGTCGCCTCTGGAGTTGGAGCAGCAGTCGCGCCTGGAGTTGGAGCAGCAGTTGCGCCTGGGTAGAAACCGGTGTTGCCTCTGGAGTTGGAGCCGCAGTCGGTACGACGGTAGTAGCTGCACCAGGTATAGCACTTGGTACTGCAGCAGTCGTTTTCGTAGGCACAAGGTTATTCTCCTTGCTCTCCGAACTGGTGTTGTTGCCATTGCTTGCAGGAGTTGCTGTTGGCGACATCCTAGCATCCATAGAAGCCTGGTACATACAGTCTGCATCTACAAAACCCACACGCTGGTTACCGAGGTCGAAGATCACGTCGCGGTCCGTCATGATGTTAGCGCCAATGACGCCACCCGAGTTCTCTGACAAGTGAATACCTCCGCAAAAGGAATTCCCATTGTTTGTACTCAGCAAATACTGCTCAGGTGGCACTTCCAAGATAATTTCACCGCCTTCTTCTCCATAGGCCTCCATCACGTATTGGAGGGTCGGCAACGATTTTATCTCGTCCTTCGTGAAAGCAGTACATATCGACCCTGCCTGGTACTCGCGACCTGAGACTTCTTTAAAAACCTGCAAAAACTCGGTCTTCACAGCACGCGGCAAATATGAGTCTGTAGTGCCGCTGTCGACGATGTAATGGCCGCGCGTGTATGCCGTTTCCTCGGCTTTGATGGACTTGCCACCAATGCGAATGTCTTTCATCTGCACGCTGTAGAAATGTCTGCAGCATTAAGTGGACACACACCATTGCCATGAGTACAAATGTGAGATACAAAGCAATTCAACACACACTCGTCTTACCCATTAGAACGGTCAGTAATGATCTTTGCGTAGGTAATTTCACCCCGGTGAGCGAGCGTGTTCGGGTCGCCAACCGACATGGTGCCGCCCTTCTCCGCAAAACACAGCGAAAAGAGATTATTGGAGATCTTGTTCTCGCGATACAGTTTTGCCACAATGTGGTTGTTCGTGTTGGACAGCCCCATGATTCCATCAGCCACCTGAGTTACAAATAACCCCGTCTCCGAGCTTTGACATCCGAATTGAAAGTGCGTCCCATATTGGTTGCGCATCATGTCATCTGTAAAACTCGAATCGCCACCCAAATACACCACGTCCTCAACCACTGACGCCTTCCAGCTACTTCCTTCCATGTACGACTGGGAGATGCCGCACGTGTCTGAATTCAACTTGCACTCCTTGCACTGAAAGAACGAGTCGCTGGAGCATGTCACATGCACCAAAGTGGACGAATTGCTTGCCTTAAAAGGCTGGTCAGTGTGGTTGCCACAGCCATTGCATCCCGAGCACGGGAAGGCCATGATCCCACTGCCGGTGTCTGCAATCACCGATGCTCGCTGGGGCGGCGTTCCGGCATACACCCACGTATAATGGGTCCTATTCCATCAACAAATACGTTAGATTCTCTTATTTTATACCTAAAACAACAAAATAAATACCTAAAACAACGCACCCGAGGCCAATATGCAGCGGGACTATCTCCGGTCCGTCGTCTTCGGTATTGAGGCGACGCGAGTACTTTCGGGGTGAATATTGTGCTCTGGAAGGCGGTGAAGCTCCATCGTCAAGCCTACTGTCTGCTGTGCCTCTAGCAACGCTGTGAGCGCCATTACAGCGGCTAGAAGCGCTGGGGATCCTGCGATTACGCGCACCATCTTGTGTCTTGGCTTATTTTGCTCTGTTCTGACGTTAATATTGGGCTTTAGACGATGGCAAAGACCTGTGAGAGATCCGATCGAGCTAGGCTATAAGCTAGTGTAGCTAGCAAACCCACAGTGAGAGGCAGAGAGCCGTCAGATGGCAGAGCAGTAGGGCACGTGGCAGTTTTCCTCGCTCCTGAGCTGCGAGTCGGATAGTGACGGCTGTTCCCCTTTACACTGCCCCTTATTATAGCCCGAAACTCCCAATCTAAATTTTAATTTTTGAAAACACCTAAAATAAAGCGCATGTTGAAGTTTTTAGTCGTTTTTGAGCTCCATTTCGTGACGTAGCAATGTCGTCCAAGCGCTAGTTCCGCGTCGTTGTTTTGGTCCTGGAGATCGCCATTCGGTCGAGTCATCTCCAAGTTTCTTGGCGGTTGGTTGCACCGAGAATGCTCTCAAAGTGGCCGTAGAGTCAACCATACGACCCGTTCGAAAGTGTGGAGACCCACCACCTCGAGGCGACACTGCGCTGGGGTTCTTCTTGGCGGCATTCTGAGTCAGCATATCATGACGAATCTCGTCCAATATCTGCTGACACTTGGGAGACACGACGCGTCGTGATGCCATGTTGGTTGGTAGACTGGCCTTCATGCTGAGCAAACGCTTGCGCATATCACTGTCCGGGTTGCGTCGGTGGTGAGTGAGGAGTGCGGCCGCCTTCAACTCTACCTGTGGACTGTCGGAAATACTGCCTTGGTTGCTGCTACTTGGTTCGATGTCGTTGATAAGAACGTCGTCGTCGTTGTCGTCGTCGCCAGGCGTGAAGGTCTGTCGATGGTGAGGCGTAGCCAGTTGCTCTGCAGACATGACATGAAGCTCGCCCGTGAGTTGCAAGTCGGCTTTCACCTGCTCAGCACTATTGTTGGAGCCGTGTGCAAACGGAGGGAAGTCACGCTGTTCGGCACGAAGCAATTTATGCTGGCTCCAGGCGGACAGGAATTCTACTGGTGGGAGCAACGTGCGGTGGTCCTCGAGACTTTCGTCCACCCAGTCGATTTGTTGCAATTGCCGCTCAAACTCAAGCGACTCGCCGGACAGCACGCGCATTTTCACGGCGACTGCTTCATTCAGATTGCGCAGTGCGAGTGCACACTGCTCCTTGATGGCAGCCGCGACCTGCATCTTGTTTTCTTGCACGCTGCGCTGAATCCGAGTTAGAAACTGCAATTTGTTTTCGATCACAGTCTTGCGCGATGCAATGAGTGGGTCCGAGCGTAGCGACTCACGCAGGCAAGTTTCGTACGCGTCTGCCACGGTTAACAGTCTGTGCGAACCTTTCTCTCCGATCGAGTGGTCGCCGATCATTTTGCAGCTTACGCAAACTGGAACTTGGCATACAGGGCAGTAGAATTCGACTTTTTGCCGCGGTGTGCGCGGCACGTTGGTGTCCGGGTCTCGTCAGCGAGTAAACCTTCCTCCATTTGTTTCGCGACGATCGTGTTGATCTGGACGTCCGTTATCTCTGGGCAGTTCGAAGCAGGAGGCGGAGGTGGAGTCGTCATGTTTTCTGCACCTAGCTCTACGATGGCGGCAGCTAGCGATGGTGTTGAGCTACGACGCCTTCCACGTCTAGCACCTCCGCTCGCGATGGCCCTGGACTTGCTACGCAGAGGAGTGCGCTTGTGGCGGCGCACTAATTTGTTGGCCGAGTGAACCTCCTGGTCGCAATGCGCACAGATTTGCGCCTCACAATTGCGGCAGATGACAACCGCGGGATGCTGCTCACAGAGTGCACAGGGTCCTACGGGACCGTGCGCATCCGCAGCTGAAAAAGTAAAGCGCACGAGATACTGAGGCAACACTTGAAGGGTGTTGTTTAGAATGTACTCGTGATAATAGCCACGATCCAGCAGTGCTGCTTGCAGACCATTCGGGTCCTGCTCCTGACCACTGGATCCAGTTTCATCGTCACGGTGCAGGTAGTAGCTGTGGTAACCTACCGGCAGGCGTGCCTTTGCCTCTTCCTCCTCTCGGATCACAAGCGATCTCCCCACTGCAATCTTGCACAGCACCAACTGCCGTGTGCTTGTTGCCTTATTCCCTTCTGCCGAAGGCTCCAAAGGTGGTGGGGCGCTAAGCTGGAGGTTCCCTGTCGTGAACTTCATGCCCGTTTGATTAGCGTCCAGTGATGTAAACCCGTAGCTGTGCACGTCGCCCATTTCGGCACCGAGGTCATTAACGGCTACCCAGGACTCGAGCTCCAGTAATCCTGTTGTGTGCTGCTCGTACTGCGCCACTAGCGACGGGTTCCGCATATCCCAAATCACGACACCTTCATGCACGCGATACCCCGGCAATGAACACTGTAGTAAGTACTTGACGCGTGCAAATTCCTTGGACGACTGACTCATTGGCGTCACGCTAGCTACTGCCCCTGCAGCAGGGATGGTCGTCTGGCCACCATCATCTTCGTCGTCGTCGGCTAAAAATTCAGGGTACGATTCAATTCCAGCTCCCCACTCGGAGTGTTCAGCTGTTGATGGAGAGGTGCCGTTATCATTGCCACCATTTTCTTGCACTGCTGCAGCTGGGCGTTCCGGGCTTGCAGATGGAGTCGACTCGCTTGATCCATTCGGGGCATGCGACGATAGGAAAAGCCTTAGTCGCGCAAGCGACGCACTCGCCTTTGCTTCATCGCCCTCGTTCACTACCATGGTACAGCAGTCAGAAAGAGCTAAGATGCTTATTCCTGCCGGGGAGGTGTTGAGGCTCTTATATCTAGGAGGTCGTTTCAGGCTGCGGTGTCTTTTGGCGAATGACCAAAAATTGATTGGACTCCGTGATGACATCTTCGGTGACTCGTCACTGCGGTGCCCTGGTCGCCGACATCTACTCTAGTAGCATAGTCTTGCTTCCTCAATCACGGCAAGCATAGTTGGTGCATTCGTTGGCCTTCGCCCAAGTAGAGACCGTCGTTTCTGCAACGGGGCCTTGCATCACTTTGGCGAAAGAACCGACACAGTTTCCAGCTAAATAGCATTCAGCCAGGGCATCAAGTCAGTGACGGTTTTCTGGATGTCCATCGAACACGATTGCATATCGATGTCAACACGCTGCAGCACGATGACCGCTGATCAGCAACTTCAAATTGAAATGATATAAATTACCGATTGCTGTAAAATACTCAAATACATTCTCCTACTGGGTATCGACGTAAAAAGGGTATAATATTTTATAAGAAAAATGTATCTGCCAGGTTCTTCGTTGTTACCGAATTAAACAGGGTATAAGTTCGAGTTGACCGCGTCAAATAAATGACAGCGCGCCAACTGGGGCTCTACTTCCCGCCATCTTCGGCGACCAACCAATTCCCGCCCTTTCTCTGTTCACAGCATTACACTCGAGTGCGGGTTTGCTTCTGCAAAGCACCCGGATTTTTAAGCCCACCCACCCATTTCTTCCCTCTGACTACAAATTCCTAAATCAATCTGGACTGGCGTCTCAAAGTGGTTTCAAACTCCACTTCAACCCGCTTGGCCCACCCATTGTAAACCCGTAGCTCTTCGTGTTGCATGGCTGCCATTCGGCCATTTCTGTTGGCAAGTGTGGATCGACTTGAGTATTCCTCGTCCCTTCATCTCTCTCACCGATTCAAAGGCAACATGAAGTACCTGGCAGTGACCGGCGGTACCGTGAGTGGCCTAGGCAAAGGCATCACCATCAGCAGCATTGGCGTCGTGCTTAAGTCGCTTGGCCTGCGCGTCACGTCCGTCAAGATCGACCCGTACCTCAACTGCGACGCCGGTACCATGTCCCCGTTCGAACACGGCGAGGTGTTCGTGCTGAACGACGGCGGAGAGGGAGATCTGGACCTGGGAAACTACGAGCGCTTCCTAGGCATCACGCTCACGCGCGACCACAACATCACCACGGGCAAAGTATACACGCAGGTGCTGGAGAAGGAGCGTCGTGGAGACTACCTGGGCAAGACGGTGCAGGTGGTGCCTCACGTCACAGACGCCATCCAGGACTGGATTGAGCGTGTGGCTCAGATCGGTGTGGACGGCAAGCACGCTGGCGAGGCTGCTGCTGTGGATGACGAAGAGGCTGACGTCTGCCTCATTGAGGTCGGCGGCACAGTCGGTGACATTGAGAGCATGGTGTTCCTTGAAGCTCTGCGTCAGTTCCAGTTCCGTGTAGGACCTGAGAACTTCTGTCTGGTGCACGTGTCGTTGGTGCCTGTGCTGGGATCTGTCGGTGAGCAGAAGACCAAGCCGACGCAGCATGCCATTAAGGAGCTGCGTAGCGCCGGTCTATCCCCGGATGTCATCATCTGTCGGAGCAGTACGGAGCTGGAGCCGGCTACGAAAGCCAAGATTGGCATGTTCTGTCAGGTGCCTGCTAACCACGTGCTCTCGGTGCACGATGTGAGCAACATCTACCATGTGCCGCTGCTGCTGTCCAAGCAGGGCGCTGCTAGCATTCTCATGTCCAAACTGCAGTTGATGGACCGCTTCAGCGAACCGAACCTCGCTGACTGGTCCGCTATGGCTCATCGTGTCGACTCGTTTGAGAAGATGTGCAAGATTGCGCTCGTTGGAAAGTACACGGGTCTGCAGGACTCGTACCTGAGTGTCATCAAGGCGCTCAAGCACGCCACCATGAAGTGCGACCACGACCTAGAGATTGAGTGGATCGAAGCGAGTGACTTAGAGGTGGAGATGCGTGAGAAGGACCCTAAGGCTTATGAGGAGGCGTGGCAGAAGCTGCGTAGTGTGGACGGTATTGTCGTACCTGGTGGTTTCGGCGACCGCGGTGTGGACGGTAAGGTGCTCACAGCCAAGTACGCTCGTGTGAACAAGGTGCCGTATCTGGGTGTCTGCCTCGGCATGCAGGTTGTTGTGATCGAGTACGCGCGTAACGTGATCGGTTGGAAGGACGCCAACAGTGAGGAGTTTGATGCTAATGCGGGACACAAGGTGGTAGTCTTCATGCCGGAGATCAACCCGGAGGTGATGGGTGGCACTATGCGCTGTGGTGAACGTCGCACGATTGTCCACGAGAAGGAGGACCCGGCGAAGCGCTCGCTGGTGTCGTACCTGTACGGCAAGGACAAGCCATTCTGGAGCGTCACCGTCACCGATACGAGGTGAACCCCGAGCTGGTTCCCGCTATCCGTGAGGCTGGCCTGAACTTTGTGGGTACGGACACCAAGGGCGAGCGCATGCAGGTGGTGGAGCTGGACCGCGATATTCACCCGTTCTACTTCGCTACGCAGTACCACCCGGAGTTCAAGTCTCACCCGAATGACCCGTCGCCGCCATTCCACGGTCTTGTCCTGGCTGCCACTGGCCAATTGACCAAGTTCATGGAGGACGTGGAGGCCAAGGAGAAGGAAGCGTGAAGTTGTTCTCTTGGATGATCAAGCAGCGGACGATGGACATTACTACGATGCAGCCACAGGACCGGGAGCAGTGAATCGCACAGTGCAGCGTTTGGATCTCTCTCGTCTGGTGGAGCAGCAGGTTTGCGTGTGAATAGGCTAAAATATTGGATTGGAATCCCTCCACCTCGCTGTTTGCCTCTGTTTTCTTCCGTCAAAGGAAAACAAGGCGAATCGCTCTCGGTGGGGTTCTGTGACCCAATGCCCAGCAGCGCAGTCCAGTAGACTAGACAAATTCAATCAACAAGACATATTTATTCCAGAGGAACGTTGGTCACCAGCATCAGTCTCATCCTGAGGATGAGACCAAGGTCGTCAACATGGCTACGTCCATCATGGCTACATTTGAGCTGTAGTATCATCTTCTTATTGGTCCAAATTATTTCCACCCAATAATCGTTCAGATAGTGGCACAACGTGGCACATTTTCTAATTTTCATCTAAGATGTCCGAGGAGCTCCAGGAGGCGGTGGACGGCTTCTTCTTGGCGGCGGAATACGGTCGCTCCGACGTGATCAAGGCCTTAGCAGACCACGGCCGTGGTCGTATAATCCTTCGCGATGTCATAGACCCCGTGACAGGTCGTTCGCCTCTGCATGTGGCTGTAGCAAGCGGCAAGAAGGACGCAATTCGAGTGCTTTTGGCTGCTGGCTTTCCCCAGACGTTCAGAGCAACAGCAACAGCAATACACAGGATGAAAACTGCTCTGCATATGCGTTAGCTCAGCATTTAAAGGCCCAAGAGCTACTGCTGGTTTTCCACCAGTTCCTGGTGCAGCAGGTGGCTGCCAACGACGTGGAGAGTGTGCGGCAGTTGATCTCTGCTGGTGTGGACGTCGCCGTGACGGACACAGCTACAGGAGGTTCATTGCTGCACTGGGCAGCGTCTTGTCAAGCGATTGACGTGATGAAAGATTTGCTGGAGAGAGAGATGTGAAGCGGAAGAAGTTGGTGGATTGCCGCAATAATGACGGAGCAACGCCACTTCACTTGGCGTGTCATGAGAACCAAGTGGGTGTGTGAAGATACTGTTGATGCACCATGCGGATGTGAGTCTTAAAGTAATGAAGGGGTTTAGTGAAGGAAAAACAGCGGTGGAGGTAACTACGTCACAGGAGATTCGGGAGCTGTTTACACAGAGTTCTGAGGAGTCTGCAGCTAAGGTGATGCAGACGGAGAATGCTGTTGAAAATGATGAGGCGAGCACCAGTGGAGTTGTACCATGTGGATCGGCAGCTAGCGAGCGACGAAACTCGAGGACATGCCCTCACGAAGCCCATAACACCAAGCTGCTGCTACAACTTGAGGAGAAGGATCTGCTCGTGAACCAATTGAAGAAGACTATCGAAGTGCTTGTGCAGGAGTCACAGGAAATTCAGATGCTGGGAGAGGAGCGCGTGATGCTGGACTACGTACGAAAGCTACGTGATGAGAAAATGGTTGTTCAGAGGCAGCTGGAAGATTCCAACAACCTTATCAAGGATCAACGGCATCAACTGGAGTGTCTTAAAGGGCAGATTCGGCAAATGGCTACCGTGACTAAACAGGTACGGCCAGGTAGATATGCTCATTGACGACAGTAAATTCTGACGACCAATTTTTATGTGTAGCAGAGTGAAACTGACCACGACATTCTCTCTCATACCAGTGATGGAACTGTTAGCAGTGCTGCAGGCCCTCCGGACAGTAACAACAGCGACAGCAGTGTACCCGATGACCATTACTCGGAAATGCATCTCGATGAAGAGGATGGGCACCAGGAACCTCGAGCTCAACCATTGAAGCTGGATGCCTGGACCTCGAAGGCACAACGTGAGCAAGAAACATTCAATCGATACGTCGAAAACCACGGACCTGACATCTGGAGTACTATGTGGAACGGCATCTTTACAGGTAACGATGAAGGCGGCACGCAAGATGAGGATGGGGAGATTATCATGACAGTGTAGAATTTTAATGGTCGATTGGGGAAACGAGAACGAGGTCACGTATGTCCCAGAATGAATTGAATGAGTTTCAATGATCTTCAGCGAGGAAATGTAGCTGGTGGCATTTTTCATGCTAGCGAAGCGGAGATGCAGCCGCGTTGGATGCGATCATATCATGCTGTTGTTGCTTGTAAACACTAGTAAGAAGCTTCTCGCGTTTCTTGGGCTGGTTGTACAGGGCGCAGTTGTTGGCACACATCGTTGATGACGATGTTGTAGTTGGTCCAACTTTTCCACACGAGCATAGCGGAGGGGTTCCCAATTGCACTTGAAGTGCTCGAAGGAATCGCTCATGCTCCTTCGTTGTTGGTGATGTCGTGGGGCCGCTTGTTTTTTCTTCCTAGTGAAGTTGCAGTTGAAACATTAGGACGGACCCACAGCCAGAATTCACATGCACATGTACTTACCTCCACGGAGTTGAGGATATCACGGTTTGGCGATGCACTCGCACTTCGCACCCTGACGTCATATCCACGCTGCTTACAGGAGAAAACAATTAACAGGAACAGAGGCTGAAACCAAGACACTGTATCATACGATCAAAGGAGCGCATTCTCGTACACTTTGACTCCCGTCGAGGTTGGGCATCGCCCCTCACTACTTTGCACCCGGTATGTTGGTTCGACGATCTCTACTGCTGCGTACAGCAGCCGCAACTGAATAATTGTGTTTTGGCGACCTAGCTTTGTTTGTGTTTGGAGGCTTGGGAGTGTTTTGCCAAACGCTACTTTGGGCTTTAGCTCGATTCATCTCCATGTATTGCCGTCTCACCGTTGCATACAATACAGCACGCTAGCATATCTCAAAAATGTTAACACAACCAGCAACTGACTACTTCGAAGTATCCTGTCATTTTGACGCACCTGCTCTGGAAGCAGAACAGGAGATTTACCTGTCTTGGTGTTGTTTTGCCTCCCCCATTTTCGTGGTCACTGTTGGTCGATTCCCCCTCTGAACGTGAGATTTCAGTTGATCGAAGAAGATCTTCACGGACTTGGGCATCTGCACGCAAGACCTATGATACATATGACCTCTCTTTCAGTGTTGACAGAAGATGGGTGCTCTGACAGAGTTGCGTTGCTATACCTTTTCAATTTGATGACCCAGGGGAAGTCCTGGTGAAAGTTGTGTCAGACAACAGTGCTACACGCTTAGTTATAAATCGAAACAAACCTTCAGGAGGGCTTTCTTTTGTTGCATCAAGTCACGGAAATACGAACGAGTTGAAGTTCGTACGGACAGTGCGTTTCCGTCCTGTTGCCATGACATTACAGTCGAAAACGCCTTCGCGCATTTTTCGTCCTGCATACAAATCGCTACAAGCATCAGTATTGATGTATAGTTCTGATAGATATCTGCTGAGAAAACACGCACTAAATACTGCTGCGTGCGTTTGGCCTCAAGTCGACTTTGCCTCTCTCGCTCCGTCACGCGAACGCAGATTTTCTCGTGAAATCGTTTCAGCTTGTCCGATTTCACTTGCAATCGCACTTCACTCTCATGCCGTATCGACTCCGTGTCAGTCTGTATACAAAACTCAATGAGATGCTCTTCATTTGTCATAAGTACTTTGAGCTGCCTACCTCCACATCACCAAAATCAAAGATATTGATTTCTTCGCCATCAACGAAAGCTCTGTCGTGTCGGATAGTTAAAAGTCAGTAAAAACTTTCAATCAGCCGAGTCCCTCAATTGTCCAGGTGGCGTACTTGTCAGGTTCTAGTCCAAGGGAACCAAAAGCGGTTTATAAGCTACCAATTCATCGCACAATACTGATCATTGTCCTGGAGTTATCTAGAGTGAAATAAATGGCTGACAATACGCACTGTCGGGGTAGTAATCTCCATTAACTGCATCGTTCATCCTAGTATCAATGTATGATCTTGAAACGACGCGAACTTGAAAGACGCAAACTCCACTTGCTAGGCTTTGGCTCAAGTTATGCCATTGACTGAGTATTATCACGTACGCGACCCCATCGAGAATCTGTTGATCCATGTCACCCTACGCAAGGTTAGAATTAATTATGCGGAACAGAGTAAACGATATTATGCAAGTGACTGTCGTGTCTGGATCAATAGATATCTGGATTCAGAAGCGATGACACCAAGGACTTGATCCCCGTGGGTAGAACGTGGCGACATCGCTTTCGATGGCAAGAGAAAAAGCTCAGCATCAGGTAGAGTGTTTAATCAAGCGTGGACATGCTTGAGGTGTTAACTTTGTTTAATCTTCTGTAATGCACACGCAACAAGCGAAAAGAAGCAGGAACAAAAGTGCCTGGAAGCGAGAGGAATTCAACTATCAAGTAGAAAGGTGCGTATAATTCATCAGCAGTGCAAGAAAACCTGAGTTACTGCTAACCGTCCTCGAATTTCTCTCACCGTTAATTACCAGTACGGGGATCGAAAGGGTCCGAGTCTGACATTTCCGATATTTTGTCTTCATACGTCGACGTTGATGATTTCATCCCAACAGAGGTAGATGTCTCTTTTTCTCTGCTATGTTCAATTGCAATCGGTTAACGCGTTGCCTACAAACCAAGTTTGTGAAGGAATTACCAAGTACTTCAAAAGCCTTAACTCATTTAGCCCCACCTGATCTCAACCGAAGGCCACGCAACACTAAACACCCGACGTTTTGGACGCTAAACCACCAACGCACATGGCTTCGTTCAAACCGCGAAGACAAATTCCGTGCGATGCACCTTGTTGCGTTTATCGAAGGAGCGCAGCGCGTATTGTGCTCATTGAGATTTTACAAGGAGACTGGGCTACTCTGCGCTACACCGGGGTTTTCCTCGCCAATTGTGGACCTTGAGAACGATCCGGACTTGTTGGTGAAAGGGCCTAAACTTGCGACGTACCAATTGAAAACGCACTTGGGATGCCTCTACGAGTTTGTGATTGACAACACTAACGATTTGCTACCGTTCGCCTCCGCCGGGGACCAACGGTTGTCTCGGGAGCTCAATTGCAAGAAGAGAAGCGCGATAAAGCAGAAGTCGATCGCTGGGACAATGTTGGGAAGAAACCTGCAATTATTGTCGCTAATAGGATGCAGCAAAAAGAATGCTGTCCTTGGAAATGGTCACCATCAACAATTCGCGAACTACCGACCCTATCTTCGTGGAGTATGAACTTGTGTTGCCTGACCACGGATGCTATCCTCAGTGGAGATTTCAAACGGGGATCTCCATCAAAGGCAGGGTACAACTCCGTTGTCAATACCTCAGAGATCTGGATATTTGTGGTGGACGTCGACGGCAGCGTTTGGATGGCAGCAACACTTCAAACTAAAACTTGCAACCGAAAGACCTCTTTTAGCCCCGAGAAGCATGCTCAAGAAAATAAGGGATATTCCTTTGCTGCTGCTGCTCCAATCCTGCACTTGAGAGTTTATTCTCGAGATTCATGGCAACGAAAACGAACGGAAGGCCACGCAGAGCTTAGTCTCCAGGAGTCGACTGGATTCTACGATCTTGACGTGCCAATTCGAAGATCTATTCTCTCCACCCGTGATCAGATGGAGGAACTTTTTATCGGTATCGATGAAACTTACAACAGCCAAATAGTCAAAGGAGACCGATCTCACCACCATGAAATTCTATCCGATGAATCGCCAATCACGAGCATGATCACGAGTCGATTAGGACAGAAATCGGAATCGACTGACTCCACGATACGGGTCCGTTACAGCATAGTTGATCTGTGTTCACCAAAGCGAGATGTTGGTAGCAGGGCAAGTAGACCATCTCCTGAAGTCGCGGTTTCATCCAAGGTTGGTACACGTGTTGTGAAGCGAAGTGTACAGGAAATCTTGCAATCGGTCAAACTGGAGAAGCGGTTAGCTAGCATAACAGATACTCGTGTGCAGGCTGCATTACGCCCCATGCCTTCCGATGCTGCAGCTGCAGCTGCTACAGTAGCAGAGGCATCACCAATAAATAATAATGCCTCACTTTAGTATAACGTGACACTGAAATGAGAGTTTATTCTGAAAATGAACAGAAGGGAATAAAAGCGCCTCAGTCATCATCGCTGTCCAGGTCGTCCAGCGGGTTGCCGGTGCGCTTCTTCATCACACGGAAGAATTCCTCCTCGTTGATAAGGCCATCACCGTCGCGGTCGGCTTCATCGATCATCTCCTGCATTTCTTCGTCCGTCAGAGTCTCACCCAGCTCTGTGCACACTCGCTTCAAGTTGCGGAAGGAGATTTTACCCGTATTATCATCGTCAAAGAGCTGAAAAATCTTCGTGATCTCCTCTCGCGAGTCTCTCGAATTCTATAGAGCAGGATATTCAATGGTCAGATGCAAAACTTCTTGCAAGATCACAGCAGTTATATCCACCAACACGCGCCATTTTTCCCGTCATCATCTCAATGAACTCGTCCAAATTGATGGTACCGGACTCGTCTTTGTCAATATCAGCAATAAGCTGTCGAATTTCCGCCTTCTTCACTTGGAAACCGAGCGCTCGCATTGCAGCCTTGAGCTCACGCACGTCAATAGATCCACTGCCGTCCGTGTCGAAGAGGTGGAAAGCCTCCTTGATCTCTTCCAAATCTTCTTCGTCCAGCACCTGACATTAGCAGTTTCGTCAAAACTCCATACGCGAGCATCATACCAGTCTATAAGTTTAAATTCTGCTTTACCAACCTTCTTGACGGGCTTGGGTTTGCGTCGCATAGCTGCGCGAGACCGCGCAAACGCTGATGCCGACATTTTGTTAGACTGCAACATCATGCAAGCAGGTCGTTATCATCTCAATATTGCAAGAGATCACTACGTGGCGGCATCGTACCATGTTGCAAAGGTTCTTGGAGCTCGTCGAGATTGCCAATGACCGTTATGCCCACGAAAGGGTGCGTCTTTTTCAACTTCAAACTGCTTCACCACCGGTATTTTATCCAAAAAGCTTTATCTCAGGTTATCCTGTCGTTTAGACTATCGGTTCATCTTAGTAATCTACCGGTTCATCTTACCGTTCTATTTCCGTCATCATGGTCGTCACTCTTCAATTGACCAGCCAGTCCACAAGTCCAGCGTCTGCCCACTCATCATGTTGGCGGCACCAGCTCGGCGTATGAGGCAGAACGCAGTCCACACACTCAGAGCTTACGACAAGAGCGAGCACCGCCTGCTGGTCGTCGGTGGAAATGGATTCGTAGGCAGCAACATCCTCCAGCGAGCAGTACAGAAAGGAATCCAAGTGCGCAGTCTCAACCCGTCAGGCAAGCCTTTGTGGACGGACGTGCCGTGGATAGACCAGGTGGAGTGGCAGGAGGGCGACGTGTTCGATGAGAAGCAATTGGCCAAAGCTGTGGAGGGCGTCACGGGCGTCAGTACGTTCAGACAGACAGAATCAGATGTTTCAATGTTGAAGTTGACTGATTGAAAGAGGATCACATTGCGAATCATTGCCCTTGTTTTTCTTGTTGCAGTTTCGACGGTTGGAGCCTTTGGCGACAACGAATTGATGGAGAAAATGTGTGGTGACGCGACGATTGTGGCGGCTCGGGCTGCTCAAAAGCAGGTGCGGAGCGGTTCGTGTTTATTTCGAACTCGCGTGTCGGATCGTACATCCCGACTTGGATGCCCATGTATGGCTACTACAATGGGAAGGAGCGTGCAGAAGCTGCCGTGCAAGCGCGGTGAGCTTCAATGAGGAATTATCAACTACTCTGAGCTATGGTGGCGAGTCTAAACGTTTTGGTTGTTGCAATGACTGTCTAGATTCCCGAACTCTGGTGTGTCGCTTCGTCCTGGTTTCATTTATGGCTGGCGTCGCACGAAGAAAGGTCAAGGAATCCCACTGCAGCTTGTCGGAGCGCCAGTCTCGATGCTAGCGCGAGACCTTGGAGCGTTTTCGACTGGTTTGGGCTATGTTCCCTACTTCGGTGAGGAAATGCGTGCTGCCATTCCCGTTGGTGCTGTCGCCAAGGCTGCAGTACTCAGTGCAATTGGTCCTGTTCATGGGCAAACACTGGACACAAGCAACATGCTTGAAATTGCCGCATCATTCCACATCCACGAGGAATAAGAGAGCCAACACCATCGACAACGGATAACAACAAAACCTTATCAACACCAACAGCAGTAGCAGAAGCTACTTCTAAACTCGAAAACTAATTAATTGAAAGAAGTCTCGTTGCAAAATGGTTCGGGTGTGACTTATCTCTTTGCCATTGCTTGTGCCGTGTATTTCATACCAATGACTCCGATCTTCTTTTTGCGTTCCTCTGCGTCGAGCCGTCGTTTTTCTAGTTCCTGCGTCCTGTCCTTCCAGTATTGCTACCATTTCAGCAGAAACACCATCGTTAGCCCATGCTCCAGCGTAAACTGCTACTGCTAGCTACACACAACGTACCTCATTCTGCTTTTCTTGTTGTTTCTCCATCTTTTCATTCAGATTTTGGCATCTTCCTCGTTCTGTTCGCTTTGGCCAGGTAAGTAGAGTTCCTCCAGCGTCTGCACCCAGAGGTCTCGAACGCTCGTCGTCGACGCAGTCAACTCAAGTAACTTCTGGCCATTCTGCCCGAGAATCACTAGGTCCAAGCGACCTGAGCAAGCCCAAACTGTCAGCATCTCCGTCAGAATTCAACTCAACACGCTTTTCTTGCCGTACCCATTGTGCACACTTTGCCAATCCGGTAGATCGGTATTTCTTCAGAGCTACTCGGGCCCGGAGTTTGTCGCCATACGAGCCTATAGCACATCAGGTTAGTCCACAGATAACGCAGCAGCGAGTTGCTACACTCCAATAGCTCACAGTACCTTGTGGCTGACGGGTTTAGCTGCAAGTAGACATTGTCAGTCCTGCTGAGGACGCCTAGGAATGCGCTTTTCTTCTTGAACTCGTTGCCTTCTTTAAGCAGTTCCTGCCGCGCTAGCATCTCCGAGTTACCTGTTCCGCAGCACACATTTCCCATGCTACTCGATGCTGTCTTTCTACGAGTGAGGAATATGTAGTCGAAAATACCAGTCCTAACGAGATGGCTGAGAATAGGAAGTGACTGAATAAGGTGGACGTTAAAGACTCATTCAATCTCGATGAAGTGAACGACAATCAACAGCATCAATCTCTCAAGGTTTTCGTAGGATTCTTGAGTGTAGAAAGAGACAAAGACTATCAGACGACATTGAGAAAAGTGGTTCTCCACCTAGCGACGAAGGCCACCCTTCGTGGCAGATTTGGCGACGCAACCACCTCCCGAGGACGGAGCAGAAGCCGGAGGAAGCAGGAGTAGCTGCAGGTGTGGTGCCGCCACTCGCAGGTGCCTTTGTAGCGGCTGAGGCCGACGTAGAACCGGCGGAGCTGGAGGCAGGCGCCGACGCCGAACTGGAAGCAGTCGAGCTCTTGGTTCCTGATGAAGATGCGCACGTGGTGGCCTTCGTCGGTGAGGTCGTAAACGCCGTGACGGTGAAATCTGGAGTGCCGCCCTTCTTCCACGTGCAGCACGGGTCGCCGAACGCGGCACCGTTGGTCATGGTCGAACTTGGGAATTTCTCGGCACACAGACTGGCAGACCACGTGTGTCCGGCTGTGGCAAAAAGCATTAGCAAAGGCTGATGTCTTGGAGCTGTCGTCACCAGGGTGACCAAGGCCCTGCTGGAAAGAACTGCCGTTCGGGAGCTCGTTCAGGTACTTGGCCAGACCCATTGTTGAGTCGGTTGTGGCAGCAATGATCAAAGCGACGGAAACAATGACAGTCTTCATGTTTGGCGTGCGTTGATCTGGTGCTGCTGCGTGTTGCTGGTTGTTGGTTGAGTCAAATTGCAAAGTGAGGACTTTGGTCGACTTGGCTTTTCGAACGATGAACATGCTTTGTATGTGCCAAGCTGAGGTGAGCCTGTTCTGGTGGTTGTGTCTCTCGAATCCGTGAGATGGTGCAGTATCCACCTATACGTTGTTCAGACAGCAAAACATTGTGAGCCGGGGCACACATGCCCATCTGTTGAGTATCTTGAGCACTGCAGTTTCCACACCGTCATGAGTTATATACCTAGAGATACTAAGTCCGTTAAACGCATGTAAAAATTTGGACGCCGAAGAATCAGCAGTTCCGGCAGCTGGTGAGACCAAGTTGGTTTTAGAGTGGTGTGCTCAATGGCTAGTTGTAGAGATACGAACGTGATGTGTCTTCAACCTACACAGTGCTTACTGAATTATAAAAGGCTTGTACCAACGTACTGAGGCCTTAACATGCTCACCCCCTTCAGCACAAACCATTTTTTCTCATTCGTATGTGAACACCAGTCTGTCCTGTGATCCTCGATACTACATGTATCAATGTCGAAAGAGTTTGACTAGGAAAGTTATATACATATATTGCCTTTTTCACGTAATCTAAGCTCACGAACGCTTAGGGTGGTCGATAGATAGAAGACGAAGAAGGTGACTCTCCGTCGGTCCGACGGACGAGTGTGGAGAAGTTAATGAGGCCGTGGGGCAGCAGCAGTCCGGGCCGCTTCAACGCTTTGACAATGCATGTACTTCATACAGTTACTTAAATATATCCTATTTCTTGTATCGTTACTTCATAATGCCACCTGTAAAATAACTCGAAGCGACCTGAGAAGGAATGAGGAGCTCCGAGAGCAGCAACACGGACTTGCTCTTCCTGAGCTTTAACCAGGAGGCCTCGTACGTAAAATCCCGACTAACTTGCCATTGCGCTCTATCATAACTTGGCTATTTTCTCATAGAAAAGCTATTTGAATTCATTGGGGCATCCTCTCTCTCTCAGATGTATCAGCGTTGGCACTCGACAAGGTTTCGGCATCTACAATTGCGAACCCTTCGGCAAATGCTTCCAGGAAAATATCGGCGGCATCGGTATTGCTGAAATGCTTTATTGCACCAGTTTGGTAGCGCTGGTTGGTGCTGGTGACCAGGTTTGCTGACGAATTCTATTCGGAATGCGTCACCTTTAGCTAGCTACTGTACTGACTATCGTTGCTGAATTTGCGTCTTTATGCTTTACAGCCTGCATTTTCACCTCGCAGATTGCGAGTATGGAACACCAAGACTGGGGCTGCAATTTGTGATTTAAATTTCGTCACTGCTGTGCTCGCGGTGCGCATGAACCGACAGAGGTAGGGAGCGACGGGCGTGTAGATATCTCTGCACTGTTTGCAAATTGAGATTGTGATGCTAATGTTAATTGTTTTTCCAGACTGGTGGCAGTTTTAGAGCGGAAGATATACATTTTTGACATCAGCACGATGAAGATATTGGAGACACTGGACACGTCGCCAAATCCGAAGGCACTGTGCGTGCTTTCTCCTCATGACAACGGTCATCTGGCCTTCCCATCTGGAGCATCACCCGGAGAAATTGTTTTGTATGATGCCAACAACCTGAGTGTTTTGAACGCCTTTCAGGCACATCGTACGGCGCCTGTGGCGATGGCGTTCAACCCGCAAGGCACACTACTTGCCACCGCTTCTGAATCGGGTACACTGATTCGCGTGTTTTCTGTACCCAGTGGCAAGAAAGTCGCGGCATTCCGACGTGGGTCTTACGGCGCCCAAGTGTACTGCCTCGCGTTTAATGAAAGCTCCACGGTCCTGTGTGCTTCTAGCGACACGGGTACAATTCACTTTTTTCGCTCACAGGAGCAGAAAGCTCCGCCACGGGCAGCTTCGGCCATTTTACCCCAATTACTTCAACGCTCGCGGTTGCTGGGAGCACCTTTGGCTCAACGGTATTTGGTAATGCTGCCACTACAGCAAGCCCAGTAACTTCGGCAGCGCTTGGAACAAACTCCAGCAGGCCCGTGGCGCATCATACTGCTCCTAGTGTGTCGACTTCGACGCGTTCAATACGTGCTAGTTCAAACTCTGGAGCTAGTAACTTTGACGATGTAGCTGGCGTTATGAGTGCATATCTGCCGAGCTCATTCTCAGGTATCGCTGAGGGCACCCGTGACTTCGCTTATGTACGTACTTCTTTCTGCATCATTTACATCTGTGTAAACACTGCTTTTATTAATTGCTGCTGTTTTGTTTCATTCTAGGCTCGCCTGCGCTCGACAGGAGTACCAAACCAATGTGCGATTCATGGACCTCGAGACAGCGATAACCCGATCGTGCAGCTGTACGTGGCTACTGCAGATGGATACTTTTACGAGTACTCGCTTAACCTCGCTGTTGGGGGCAAGTGCAAGCTAGAACGGGTACGTTTGCAAATTTATGAGCTTACGTTGAAACCGAGGCTGACTGAGGTGGCACAATGTGTAGGAGAATGTCCTTCGAGACAGTACGTCTGAAGAGATTGAAGCCATCTACATTTCGTAGCACTCCAAGAGACAATTCCCCGGACCGAACAAAACTGAAGTACGAATATACACATCTTGTTGGAGAAGGCTTCGTAGGCTACTGTCTTCTTATCACAGGTGGCGCACGACGAAAAACCGAAGAAATTCCAGTCAAATAGACCTCGTCACTTTGGCTAAAGTAAAATACACAAAACCCAGCTGCGTCGCAGCAGGTTCATAGAACCAACAACTCAGCTTGATTAGTAGCCGCTGCTAAAAACTGCCTAGCGATCACGGCGCTGCCTCACCAGGCTTCTTCTACTTGTCTGTCCCAAATCGTCGTGGTGCTGACCACTATCAACTAGTGAGTCTGCTTGAATCCGTGCGATTCTAGATCAGCTCCTCAAACTCGATGCCTTGGACGCTGTATCCACAGAGCGACCGATGCACCACTGAGGCAAATTGCTTTGGGTCGTTGCGGAAGAGCTCTGCAGCTTCTACTCTCGCAGCACAAACATAACTCGTCAGATATCAGCGCAATACAATTTCACCTTGGCATTCTCTTCCCACTACCGATGCACGGACCTTTATTCAGCGGGTCATCCGGGTTGGGCTCATAGAACAAATAGATGAGGCCGTAGATGACCGAATTGATGTCCAGCACAGGCTTCCAGTCCTCGCGCAGGATGTTCAGACACACATTGCCATCGAGGTCAATGTTGGGGTGATAAATCTGCAGTGTACAGCATCACAATTGTGTTAAGACGCCCATTGATACCACGTACGACTCTCAGCAATTGAGCACGTACTTTCGTCAGGCAGTGCACTTTAGGTGGGTCATGCGGATACATCTACACAAAAAGAATATAGATATCATCAAATCCCCATCATTACAGGAAAAGTGTCGACCATCGAAATGGACGTACAGGAGGGATCTTAAAGTTAAAGTTGTACGTTGCACCCTTCCACAGCCCCGTGTCGACAGCAATCTGTATAGTCATTATCTCATCTTGTCAGTCTCTACAACGCAATAAAAGCAGGGAATAAACCGTCTGTGTGGGCGTCGCACCTTGACGTCGAACACCGTCAAGTCGTTCACTTCTGGGAACGACACAGTCGCTGCCTTGCCACCATCGAGCTCCGCAATATCTGTTCAAATACGACATTAAGTCATTAATTTCCCTCTCTTTTATGACTTTTAAGAGGGCTATCAGCTCCACCTTTCTGGATCCGGATCTCGCCAGGCGTGCGCTTCTTCTCTTTGCTGGCTCCGCCGCGCTTCCCACGCCCAACACCGAGGATTTTGACCTTCTTGGGCGGAGCTTCGATGCCGCTGGCCTCAGCCGCAGCTGCTTCTTTTCCTCCTCGGCCTTCTTCTCTGCCTGTTTAGCTTTCAGACGGATCATCGCTCTCTATTCCTTGGTCGGTGTATCTGCCTACTTCCTGTCTTTTGCAGAACTGCATCGGGTTGACTACAACTGTGGCATATTAATCTTCTGATTGGATATAATAATCTTCAACCAATTATATGATAGAAAACAAAAGGTTACGATTCAAGGTTACGTAAGAGTACTACGTGAAGGACCATTCTGCGGACGTTAACTGATGCGCTTTACAGCTTCGAGTCCAGAACTTGCTTGAGCTGCGGCGAGACCTCGTCGTCTTCCGGGTCCGTGGCGTTGGTAAAGTCCGTAATCTGGCCGAACTTAGCTTGCACTGCCTCGGGAGTGATCTCCTTCTCCAGGTCCAGGAACACGCCGGGGCTACGCACGTACTTGACCTGCGCCACGAAGCCGCCGCCACTCTCAAAGATCTTGCCCGAGCACGGCACAGACTCGTGACACAAGAACGCGACGGTGGGTGCCACATACTCAGGCTTCCACTTGGCCACCAGGTCCTTGGGCATGATAGTCTCCGTCATCTTGGAGCCGGCACCGGGGGCCACGATGTTCACCTTGATGTTGGAGCGAACGCCTTCCTTGGCCAGCGACTTGCCGAAGCCCGTCATGGCAGCCTTCATGGAGCTGTAGTTGGTCTGACCGAACTGGCCGTACAGACCGTTCACAGACGTGATGAGGATCACACGGCCGTACTTCTGCTTGCGCATGTGTGGCCATGCGGCATGGGTGACGGCGAACGCTGCAATAATTTAACGCACAGAACACCAGTTAGATACCATCCACGATAATGATGAGAAAGACAAACAGGGGCGGAACGTACTTCCTTGCAGGTGCACGTTGAGCACCATGTTCCACTGGTCTTTGGTCATCTTGGCGAAGCTTGCGTCGCGCAGGATGCCGGCGTTGTTCACCAGGATGTCCACGCGGCCAAAGTTCTCGATGGCAGTGGCCACGACCTTGGCGCCCTCCGTCACCGAGTCGTAGTTGGCGACCGCAACACCACCTAGAGATCACACGCATCCACAAAACTGTCAGAGATTGATCCTCAGTCTCATGCAATATACTTCAGTATTGCACATACCCTTGGCTTTGATCTCATTGACTGTGGAGTCGGCGGCCTCCTTGCTGAAGTCGTTGACGACACTGTTACAGCAGCAGCAAGCGTTAGATCCGATATATATTGGGGGATTAGCTAGGAAATATTACAGTAGACGCACACTTTAGCGCCACGCTCGGCAAACAGCAGGGCGTAGCAGCGACCGATTCCAGCACCGGATCCAGTGATAATAGCAACCTGGCCGTCGTAGCGGAGCATGGTGGAGTGAGAGTGAGGTTGAGTGGATTGAGGCGTGTGCAGTCGGCGCAATTTTGCGATGTGAAGATTCGGCCAGTGATGCCAAAAAGCGCTACGTAAACCTTATTGAACTTTGTCGCCCCGATTTATCACCCCGATTTAATGATACACTAAATTAACGACCAAAATGCTGTTTGATCCAAATGCGATTAACTTAAACGGGAAATCTATTTCACACGTCAACACTTGTCACGCGAAGGTCGCACGAAACACCTGACAACACTAGTCACTTCAACGTCAACTAAAAAACAAGGATAAAAAATGAAGCGGGTTTAAAAGGCTATCTAAACATTTTTTTCGTTGTGCTTTTTTGAAAAAACGACCGAAAACGAGTGCAACACTCTTTTTTTATGAAGCAAAAATAAAGGGTATTTAAAAAAATACCCTTTATATTTGTCTCAAAATAATTAAGCCGCGTTTTCACTTGGTTTCAGTAAAGGCTACAAATGATGTTAGAAAGTAGTGAAGAAAGCATCACGACGCAAAAACGTCAGACACATTTTAGACTATTAATTAGCTAGAGGAAAGCACCACTACAAAAAAGCCGTAACAGCAACAACAATTGGCCATCTGTCGATAGCACCCCAGGTGGTCGAGAGTTGAAGTCCTCAATCATCATAGGCGCAAACTGTATGTGACCAGGTCACGGCACAACAAGGTAAACACGGGCAAGAAGGACAGGTTTTCAATCACGGCCGTGACGACCACACGATACAACTTTCGCATGTCAGCTAGATTGGAGGCGATGACCCCATTTGGAGTAGAATTTTGACGAAGTCCTTTTGCTTTTTCGGTGGAGCTGAGGTTCTTGTGACACATCAGGCTCCTCTTCAAGTTCGTACGATGCATCTTCTTGAGAGCTCCCAGGGATCCGTGCTGGGGTCGATGTTTCTGCTGCCAGCGGTTGAATCAGTGTTGCTGTATCTGTTTCCACCACCACCAAGGGAGCTGCCGTCGACACTGACTGGCGAAACCTCAATTCCGGCAATTCGCAGCTCGAAGAACTATCGATTAGCAGTTCCAATCGTTGGTGCTTACAGTTAGCAAGGCTATGAACAATAAAATAAAAGCTTACAGCAAAAGTTAGTTGACGAATTAAATAATTATAATAAAACTGAAGAGCGCTGTTTTTGATATTCCAAGCCATGAATCGGTCTGTGGTATGCTGTCCACGGTTACTAGTTTTTTTTAATTTACCGTAATATAAGCATCCAACCCACACTTATTACAACACATCTATCTATGCAAATACCACAATTTATCCCACGAATGGACAGAATTAACTATAAATAATAGCACCGTGAATTAGATCAGCATGATATTTGAAGCGACGGATCAATAGCTGGATGAGTTCTCCTTACCGACTCTAGCTGGCGCATTCATCCGAGCGGTCTCAGCTCAATGACTTGGACGTAGAAGCCTAGCCCATCAAGGCCTAAATTTAGTACTACTTATCATGGACTTTTACGAACTTTTATGGGGTGTATAAGAGGACTTTCGACGCATTAAAGGCTTATTAAGGAGCACATGGGGGCGTACACCTAAGAGATAAGTAACGCTGCCTTACGTAAGTGACGAATGTGAACCTAGCTGTACCTGCCAATAGAAATTCATGATTTCACCCACATAGCTACACTTTACATCGCCGAGAAAATACATGATATAAAACCGAAAGAAACGTAGACGACGCAATGCACACCGCAGGACACTGTCTCCGTTGCCATCAGCACCACCAGCATTACGATAGTTGTAGCAATAGCAACAGTGGTGATAGTAGCAGATATGATTGCAGAGACACGAGGATGGGGCACGACAGAGAGAATGACAAAGATACCGCGAGGATTCACCACCAAGGTCGAGCAGCACGTCCGCAAGTGGGCGAGTCAGGCCAAAAATGGTACTTGATAGCATTTTAGGTATTGGACGCCTGTAGAGAGTTTAAAAGACTTCATGGTACTTATGAGGCGTAAAGCAACCAGCAGCTGTAGTTTGGAGTGCAAGATGAAGCCATATAGAGGGTTTTGATAGAGGATTACGAGAAAATAGTGTGGAGCGTATCCAGGACGTGTATCATGCACGAGCTAGGGAGTAGCAACATTGTGAGGCTGGGAGGAATACGGTAGCGAGATAGACTTACGATACAGCTTCGTGTACGTGCCGGGTGAGAAGAAGTGTCGTAAGTTTTGAAAAGCACCAGAAGGTACAGCTAAGTAATGCGGTAGGACGTTGGTCCTAGATATTAGGCTATACTAATCGGTTTAGGACAAGGCATCGAACTGGGGCGCGCCTTTGAGCTAGTTGAGAGCAAGACGCTAAAAAAAATCAGTTTGAGCACCGAGTTTCTGTGAGCTCAGTTGAGAGTAAGGTGTTTGAGCACCTTCGGCAACTACTGGAAGCAAATGGATACAATGGCTGCAGTGCGGCTACTGCACTTAAACCCCTGACCAAATTTATTATATGGGTCAAGACTCGCTTAGGATTTTGATGCTCTTGTACAAGACTTTCGGTTGAAATGAAGGACGCCTTCATCCTCGTTAAGCTGAAATGTACCCAAGGCACATTAAGGAATTGTTGCTTTGACGGTTTAGCTCGGATATAAGAGCTATGTGCCGGTAGGTCCAACGTGATTGCAGGGTAGGGTGTCCGTTGACTCAAGCAGGTCTAATTATGCTAAGGCATATTGGTACAGTAGAACGATAGGATATTTGCTGCCACCGCTCGAACGATTAACGATGCTATTACCGACCCGCCATGAGGGGCAGCGCTCAGCTTGTTAGTCAAAAATGCACTGCCATCAACTCAAACTTTAACGCACCTTCGCACACAACCCACATTTAATGCTTAACCCTGTTGGCTTATCATACATATTGCGACGTATATCCTTCGATCCATCCACCCCCTACGGAACGAGAAGCTGGCGGCGGTGAAGATTGATCTTGTATTCCCAGGACTGCTGCTGCGCGTAACTGGAAGTGTACAGGACGTACACCGTGCCCTTCGCGTACAGCTTCACCGGGAACAACCGACTCGGGTCACTTTTAGGCTGAGCACTGGACTTGATAATCTGCAGTTTGCCCAGGTCCAAACTGAAAAGACGCTTAGCTGTCGTGTTGTCGAATAGGTGGAAGCTCGTGTCTGTGAGCACACCCCAGCGAGTTACCACGTTCTTACGAGACGGCGACGCACTAGCTGGAGTCTTTGGCGTCAGAGGCGAATCCAACAATCCATTAGACGACACCTGCCGTGACCAGAATGAAAACGACCGTCTGGGTCGTGTGGAAATAGGTGGTGCCATGAGAAACTGGCCAGATTTGCACGGCATCCGTGACGACGAAATGGGAGTGATCTCTAGATCTACCGTGCCTTGTACGAAGCGATGCAGACCCACCATGGACTCTTCCACTGGGAACTTCCACTTGGCCAGTGGGGCACTAAATGTCCGATTGTGTTCCCATCCAGGCTCCATCGCCGCGATGGCCTGGCCCAGAAAGCGCAGTCGGCCTGTGTTTGTGACGCCAATCAGTGTCGTTACAATATCACACTTGCTAGACAGCATCGGCACGAAGAACTTGTCCTCCCACGTCGGCAGATTCACATTAATGCTCTTCTCAGTGGAGAAGTGGAACATGAATGGTCCAAATGGCTTCTTCAGCACTCGCACGTTGCAGTAAATCGACACGACGTTGCGGAAGTCGCAGAGCATCTCTAGTCCTTGCACCTGTTTGATCTGCAGGTCCACGGGGCGCCCGACAGCGCTGAGTCGTTGGTCCATGTTCCTTCTCGCCAAGAAGCTCCGTATACTCCGCTGAGCGACTGCAGCGGCGCGATTCCGCGTGGCTCTGCTGGCTTCTGTATGGGTCTTCTCCTGCTCTAGTAACCTGCGGGCAGCGTCCAGTTTTGGGTTAAGAACTGTTTCTGCCTCGCCCCAAGCGCGTCTCGACTGGTCGTTGATGGGTGGAGTGCCTGGCATCTCCAGTTCCAGCTCCTGTTCAGGCTCTGTCTCGAGTTTCTTGGCGTCGAGCGGAGGAGGCGTTCCGGCCTGGTTGGACATCATCGTGTCCTCGCTTGGACGACGCGCAGGGCGTAGATTCGACGGCATTTCGGTGTCGTTACAGTGCCTGCGTGCGGCGTGTAGACGCTCAAGGTCTAAGCGTTGGTGGACTTGGTTCAGACGTCGTCGAATGGGCGAATGAGTGTTTTTGGTCGAATCGTGATGTTATGCTGTTGTCTGGATTAGACTTGGGTTCCGTATGGGATGAGTAAGATGGACGCAGCGGCTCTCTACCGAAAAATAAACTTGAGGTTTGTATTGAGAAATGGAGAGAAAGGCCACGACTCAGAGGTAAACCTAGAAAAATCAGCTGGACATGCATCTGCCCAGGAAGTGCAGGAAGGATTACCTCCTGCTAACCAGATCAACGCCAACCGAGCTTCATGCATGCCACTGCCAGGATGGCACCATGAAGCTTCTCTTTAATGGATGTTTGGTCACACATACTTCTTACACACAAAGCTTCGTGATAAAAACCCTGAAGGACCATTTAGCTGTAGGACAGGCGTATCGTGCGCAACAACGCTCTGTGGAGAGAGGCATTGACTACCTCGAGGGGGGCTTAAGAGGCACAGGCACTTCAAGTGGAGAGACAAAGCTCTCCTCTGTCCGGGTATGAACATGCAGATACATGCAGTAAGCACTACTACGGTACAGGCATCGACGACGAACTTCGAGTGAGCCGTTCGAGTCTGTTTTGTATCGCTGCCACCACACAAAGTTGACCTCTTGCGAGTGATAAAACCTCACGTATTTACCTCGATAGTATTATAAAACCTCGTAGCCTCCTTTACACAGGTAAGGGAAAACCTCGGGAATTTCAAACACGATAAAACGAGGTGTTTTAGCTTAATTGTGTTAGACGCGTCTTTCCGAGAAAGGCAAAACTGGGCAGCCACAAAATGTCCTACAGGCTAATCACAGACGCGTATCAACCGAGTTTTAGCAAATAATACTCGTTAGGGATAGGTGTCGGTTTCCGACAACTTCCGACAAATATTTATCGAAATCCGGTCTGAAATATGGATACACCTTTACAAATATCAACACAATGGCATATTGTTAGCAGATTTTTGCTGTTTTGAAAGTGAGGCAAAACCCTAGGATAGAGACCTCGTTTGCTTGGATTAAAATCAGTGGTGGGGATACACTTACATTGTAAAAACAACAACAGATGAGTCGATCATGAGCTTAGCGTCGTTTGACCCCACGAGTACAAAAACGCGTACCACGGTCAGCGCTTTCAAATGCATACTTGAAGTAGAGGGGATAAGCCTTGAACATGTTCAAGTTAGTATTCTAGTTGACCGCTCTGGGAAGCGCTTGGTTGCTACGATGGATCACTTTGGGTTCTATCTAGTGACTCACGAAGGTAAGAAAGGTAAGCTGGCACGAAACAGTGCTACTTCATACTATAGAAACGTTAAGCCTTGTTGTTTTACTCGTACCCTCATCTCCGTGTGCTCATCGAGTTGCTTCTCTTGAAGCAAGGCAAAAACGTTAGACAAACATTGTTTAAAGAGAGAGAAAGAAGGTTTTATTAGCAAGGCGCCTCCGTGCATAAAGGAGGATTTACATGCGTTAACCGAGTACGTCTACAGAAAACTTCTCGTTAGCACTGACTACCAAGACGCTACACTGGCCTGTTTTGATGTGGCATTGCTTTGGGTGCTCGTTCGACCTGGGGTACATCCAGAAAACAATACATATCAGTGTCAGCTAATGGTGTCTTCTACCTGCATTTGCTGTGCGTGAAGACTGCGGAGGAGCAGGGGTTAACACTCGTCCCAGAAAGAACGACTTTCTTACCTGGCCACTGCTCACACTGGCCGTCGCTCTCGTGATGCAGGAGGCGCCATGTGGATCACTCCTCAGCCAGCCCCGAACTGCTATCGCAAGAAACCACTGAATTTGACCCGGATAAACCGCTATTAGCCTGTTGGAGACTGAGTCCGCCGAACTAAACGTAGCCTTGGCAGCACCGCACCCTTCCTATTCTGGTGCCACTGTATATCCGCTATATGTCCCGACACCAAGTCCAACCTCGACGGCGCTCACCCAGACTTCGTCCCAGTCGACGGATACAGCTCGAGACCAAGACGGAGTCAGACGTATATGAACCAGTTACTGAAGCGCGCAGCTGATTCTGCTGGCGCCAATGGTGGTCTAACGTCGTATTCCTTTCGGTGTGGAGGTGCTTAGCCCGCAAACGGTGACGATAAGCTGGCTGCGCAGTGGCTCTTCGACCGCGGAGCCTGGCATATGAGCAAAGAAAACAAAGAATTCACGTACGTGTTCAACACGCCTCGAGAGGATCGGAAGGTGACACGGGTGCCGAGTGGTTGGGAGGTCGACGCCAAACCAGCGATTGCTGACGTGGTGGCACTGGATCACGCTACGCGGGAGCGGCCAGGACGCTTGTAAAAACTCTTGTTCAGCTCTGAAGGAACAAAGACTCAATGTGAGTAGCTAGGTTCTCGGCGCACTCAACGCATACCTTGTCCAGTATTACCCGCAGCTGAAGGTGCTTGCACCCAATTCCCTGATAGTCACGCGCGTGGAGGAGTGCTTGGTCGCTGCAGATTTCCCGATGGCCGACTTGCTTGCGTAGTCTGTGGCACTGAATACCGAGATGGCTGCACCTGTTCAAGAACAAGATCAAAAGCAAGAGAAGGTGCAAGGATGCCAAGATTGACATCTTTCAGTTGTCGTTGAGAAGCTTATCGCCACAAACTGAAAACCAGTTGCCCGCCTGACCATCGTCGAGGCTGCGCTATTCAAGTCTAAAGTGATACAAGAAAATGCTGAAGAGGAGCAAGTACAAGACACATCAGATTAAGAACCAAAACCCAAGCGCAGAAAGAAGTATACTACAAACCTGGCTTGGGCAATACACACAGGTGCCTCGCGTCTGGGACTCGGCTGATCAGGGCATCAGCTTCCTTGAGTTCTCGTATCAGCTCTTTCAGGACTATGACTTCCTGCTTCTGTAGCTGTGTCGCACAGATTGGACGCAGTGATCAGTGCGACGATATCGCCTCGGGTAGCGAACTTGTTCACAAGAGCACGGGCAAAGTAAGCAGCTTTCTGTTTTGTAGATATCCCCAGGTGGGTGCTGTTTTTGTTTGTGGACTCTCTGGCATATCAAGAGGTGTTTGGAGCGACATTGGTGCTGCTGACGACGTTGACCAGAAAGAAGTATGGCAAGTCTGCAAGCAATGCAATTTGGTTGGATTCGAGCAAGACAACTGTCGTAAGTGAGCCTAAGCAAGTTTGAAAAGTTTGGTTGGTTGGGTGTGCAAGTAGTTGTTTGTTCATTTCATCTGTGGTATTGAGTACATCGCCTCACGACTTTCTATTCACTACTTAAGCATTAGGATTTGTTTCAAGTCTCGCTCCTACCCTCGATTACAGTAAGTATAGTTTAAAAAATACACGTGAGCTTCCATGCCCCCATTGTCGACTCTGCATCAACCTGAAGGTATCAGTAACTCACTACTGTGTTGCATGGAAATGATCACTCATGTTTTCGTTTAAGAGCTTTTGCCTTTCGCACATCTCTTTTCCGCGACGGCAACTCCTCCATTTTCCGCTCTGCTTCTTCAATATCCAAAGATCACGTAAGGCTGTGTCTGAGGTCGACTGAGCTGTCGGGTTTTCCCGCATCAACCGCCTTATAAATGCCGTTCTTTCAGCGAGATCGTCCCATATCACACCACTTTTCTCCATCAGGTGTCCTACGGCCCATATGCCAACGGCAGTTGTGTGAATACCACCTTCCACAAAAATCTCTAGAGCATGTTCTTTTGTGTTTAAGTGTTCACTACTGGGAAAGCTATGCGGGCTAATGGCTGTATTCACAAAGTCAATCAAAAACCATGTATCACAATCGCGGTGCTTGATCATATTGGCCCAGCGGATGTCTCTATGGATCTACGAATCGCGATGGAGGCCCATAAGAGCCTCAAAAATGTTTCGGAGGGTGACAATCAACACCAACAAGTTGGATAGCTTCACTAGCATCCCACGAGGTTCAAGTACTATAATCTCATCAGCCGGCTTGATCTGTTCGATGCGATCGACATTGGGTACTATTGTAGTCTTCAAGATGCTGTAGATATGATCCAGGTGGTCAAGATTTGCGGCATTCGGGAAAATCTTCTCTACAAACGTTGGGTACAGTCGCGCCTCAACACCGCTGAAATGTTTGAAGATCTTGTACTCACCCTTGCCAGAATTTGGACTAGCTTCCGTGATAGCGGAGAAAAGTAGAGACAACTTCAAGAGCGCAAGCACAAAGTGAAAACGATCTGATACACGCTCCAAGTCATACCTCCCGATGGGGGCGCTCTTGACTTTTGGCAACTCGCCGGTGCTGTGAACTAGAGCAATTAAGTTGATCCTGTAGCCCGACGCACCATAGGTGAACACACAAGGCACTGTTCCATATGTCCACATCAGTTTCTCAGAGAGCTCTTCATGGGGCACGTCGATGTTGACGCTAGGTTCTTTCTCCTCACCACGAAAGACGCAAACATCATTTAAGATAAACAAGAAGTCAGAATAGCTCCTTCTGGTCGAATAGTTCTCGCTTGAATATTGGTTGAAGCGTGCGGGGATAAACACAAAATTGAGCACGGCGCGAATCATTGTATCCCCAAACCAAATGAAGGATTTCTTTGTGCTTCCACTGTGAAGTGGAAGCAGCATAACTTCTATCTTCATTTTGATCTTTGCGCACGGAACCACATCGTCAGTCGTAAATAATTTCTCTCGGTCATCCGCGTTAAGAAAAAGGACCAAGCGGACAGCATCGTTCACCCTATCCGAATCTTCACAGGCAGTGTTTGTTTAATAAATTCTCCCAGCAATACAACAGGTGGCAACAAGTGAAGATTAATTTGTTTGATGAGAAACTCCCTCAACCATTCAGCTGAGCTATCTCGACGTGCTGCAAATAAGACGTTTGCGTTCTGCTCTGAAACTACCACCAGCACGTGAATTTCCCTTCATCCAGTTCAAAATTATCTCTAAAATACCTGGTGTTCTTGATCCACAGCAAGGGATCCAACTGCACGAAGACTTGCGGGTGCCCGTGTTCATTGAGCAGCACATCTTCCACGTCAGTCCAATCCAGCCACGCGCTGTCCTTCTTCGCCAGGAAGAGCTACAGCTCAAGCGCATCGCACTTGATTGTCGCTGGGTTCTTCACCTTGATCGCGTCCTTTAAATCCTTCACCAACTGACTCGAATCGACGCGCACAGAGAACGCGCTTCCTGTTACGCCCACTATCACGCAGACGAGCGTCGCCATCTTTCCTCGAGCTGACAGATTGGGGAATGAGAGAGGCGAACGAGAGAAAGCATTCTCTTGCGGACCATTATTGGAGACGGCTCGCTTTAGTGATCATAGTGAAGTCAAATTCAGAACTGCCCAGGGTATTCACATCGAAGTCTTTGAAATGCCTGCAGTATTGACAAGACTTGATTGCTGGACAGCTGCCTAAAAATGGTGTAAAACTTCTCTTATTTGCCAGGAATGTGTCGAGGAGACACACTGGCCGTGAGATACGAAGTGCTACAGCAGCGGACCTAGCATCGACAGGACCTTAATTTTCCATTCACTCCCAACAAGTCTTCACACCAGGCCCCAGTCTGTCGGTAAAAGAAATTCATCATGGCTGCCGCGCGTTGGGCACGGCCACGATCAGCGGCCACGTGAACGAGCTGTCGTCGCCGCACATGCGTAACACTCTTGGTCAGGGCCTTCAGATTTTCATAGTGATCGGTATTTTGTTCCCGGCCGTCACGTACTTCTTCACGAACACAAATAGCACCTGGCGCTACCTGACTGCGTTCCCGGTCTTGCTGGCGGCGATCTTCCTGCTGCTGATGCCGTCTGTGTGCGTTGAGAGCTCATCGTGGCTGCTGTTATTTTGGCGTCCAGTAGCGCCAAATTTAATGTCCATGTTGAGGTTTTATTCTACACTGCACGTCATAAAATAAAGGCTACTGATTCCACAGAAAAAGTCGCATGACGGTCCTTCGAAGGTCGCACAATGTTTTCCATGTCGTGTGAATGTGTCTCGAACGTTGCACGATCACCTCTCGCATATTGGTTATTTTCTTCCCATTGTCTCTCTCCACAGGCCTCAGCTCCGCTCCAGCTCGCGGCGACTCCGTGCTTCGCGGCGCTCCTGACGGCCCCTCGCGGCGAACGTGGGCTCCCGACCCCTCTTCTAACAGACCATCGTCTTGCGCATCCAATGGTCGACTTGCGACCTGTAGATGACCCCGGAACGTCTTCATTGAGGAATCCGAACAAGCCTCTCCACCCCGCACCCCTCCGCCCAGCGACTTCCAGGACGAAGACGACGACGAAGCCGAGTGCCGTGTATGTCGTGGCGAGGCAGAGCCAGACCGTCGTCTCTTTGCGCCCTGTAAGTGCAGCGGCAGTATCCGCTTCACACACTCTGACTGCCTGGAGCAGTGGTTGGAGCACTCGGGCAAGACGTTCTGTGAACTCTGCGGCCACGAGTTCTCGTTCACACCTCTGTACGACACCAATGCGCCTGATGTTTTGCCCTGGACGGAGCTTCTGGGCACGGGGATGCGCGTGGTGATGTGTAAATGGCTGCCTTTCGGTCTCCGAGCTGCTCTTGTGCTGGTGTTGTGGCTGGCGGTGGCCCCGTGGTGCACTAGCTGGCTCTACCGTATGTGGCTATTGAGAGCTTCTGCTATGGTGAACGTGAACTTCTCGGAACGCTTTGATGCTGAACATATTGTAGTGGATATTTTTTCTGGAGTGGTCCTGATTGTCTGCATTGTCTTCTCATTCTTAGCGTTGATGTCCTTTGCAGACTTCTTGAGGTTTCATTTGGACCACATTGAAGAAGAGATAGCGGCGGATGACGTGCCGCACCATCATCATCATCATCATCACCACCGTCACAGACATGAGGTCGGCCAACCCATAAGAAGAGCACAGTTTGGTGCAGGGAACAATGGAGATGCCGTGGAGAATGAACAGGAAGATGTTGAGCCAAGATTAAGACCCATGTTTGACAACCTGCAGGGCCCAAGGAGACTTGGGAACTTGGATGGCAATGCAGACTCTGATGACGACTCGTCGGATGAAGAAGAATGGGCAGACGAGGTGCCTAACCGTGACGAACCGTTCGCAGATGCCTTTATTCAGCACCCACAAGACTTCGGGTTTGAGCCTGTTGACAGAGAAGCTGACCCTGTGCCGGAGCCGCAGCAGGAGCTACGTCAGCGCCGAGGACTGCGCGATGTACGAGAGAATAACGACAACGTGGAGGAGGAACGCGGGCGAAATGCTGCTGCGGCACCACGAATCGGTCGTAACCGGGTGGATCTACCGAACCAGCGCGAATGGGAGGATGACTTCGAACACATGGAGATCAACATCGCGATGGATGAGCTACTTGGTCTGCGCGGGGACATTATGGTGCTGTTCCGCAACGTGTCGTGGTTGCTAGCGTTCAACGGTGCCTACTTAGGACTGTTTGCGTTTATACCGTACACGCTAGGCAGCACCCTGCTATCTGCTGGTGCCCGAATTGTTGCAGCGCTTCCTGGTATCTCCACGGCATTTGTCTCACTCGTCGCTTCTGAAGCAACTGCTGACACGGAGCAATCAACTGGTACTTTTCTCGTCAATATGCTATCGCAGTCAATTGAAACAGCGAAGCAAAACGGTGACTGCTTGCAATTGGTGGATTTGTGCACGTGCACCATGGGATACCTGTCCATTTGCATGACAATTGTGCTGTGGCGGTTTATGGTAAGGACTGCTTCGTCATACATCCACCGTCCTATCATGGACGGCCTGCTGTGGCCCTCCGTTGCCTCACGGCGATTGTGAAGGTGTCAACACTGCTGCTCCTGAAGATGGTGATACTCCCCATCGTTTTAGGGCTATGCATCGACTTTGCGACGCTGCACCTGTTCATGGTGGCTGCCCAGGACCGGATTGCTTTCTGTATGCAGAACATGATCTGCGCGCTTATGGTGCACTGGGTGCTTGGTATCACGTTTATGCTTTTCGTGACGGTGTCTGTTTTGCAAATGCGTGAAGTCGCCCACCCAGATGTGCTGGCTAAGGTGATTCGACCTCAGGAAGACCACCCGGACCTACTACGTACCCTACTGAGTGAGAAGTGCACCAAACATGCCCGTCGCATGGTCCTGTCATTAGCGATCTATGTGGCGCTGTTGACGGTGTTGGTGCATGCGCCTGTGCGCATTGCTTGTGCAGTGGCACCATCATTCTTCCCGCTTACACTTCGGTTCCAGCATTTCAGTCCGGAGATCCAAGTGCCGCTGGAGCTCCTCGTGGTTCACCTTGTCGTTCTAAGTGTGCTGGAGCATGCGAAGAATGACATTGGTAAGGTTCAGCACCTCGGGGTCGTTTTTGCTAGCAAGTACATGGGCTTGTCGGAGTACCTGTTGCCGCGTACGGAACTGGAGACTGTAGTGAATGGCACGCGGAAGTCTATGATAGTGGTTCTGCCTCCTCCACCTCTCCACTTCCATCCCCGTGCACAGCTACCTCCTGAGGAGCTACGTGTGGAGGGCCACCGCTACTTGCCGTGGCCGGAGGATGGACTTGATGACCCTCAGCCTATTGAGTACGCACTGCTCTCGAGACACACGCCGTCCCACCTCTTTGTTCGGTTGGCAGGGTTGGCAATTTTCATCTGGGCAGTGTGTGTCACAGTGATCGGGACGCTTTTGTTCGGCTCGTTGTTCATTGGTCGTATTTGCATGGGTCCCTTCGAGCGTATCTCTGGGATCAGTCACGACCCACTCGCAATGGCAGCAGGCGTCCAGATCGTGTGGTACTTCGTGAACAGTGTCCACGCGTTGAACACCCTTACGCTTCCGGAGGACCGGGTGGAGCCGTCGCTACTTCAGCGTGGATACTGTATCCGCAATTTGACTCCGACAAACGCTGTGACCAGTGTTATTGGCTGGGCGTTCGTGTGTCCAATCATGCTCGGGCAGTTGATTGCCTCTTGTGTCGCAAGCGCTAAGGCTACATCGATTGAAACCTTTCTAATGGGCTATTTGGCGTTCAATTTGTTCGGGTGGCTGGTTTGCTGTTTCAGAACAAAACGCAACAACAGACGCCGTAACCAACGACAGGCAGCGTTGGAAGAACTGGAGCAGGACGAGGATGGCTTTCTGGATGCGGATGAAGACAACGAGCTGTTCGAGGATGAGCTGGACGAGATGGAAGAGGAGGAAGAAGAAGAGGAACGTGCACTTCAAGCAGGTGGTGGTGATGCTGCTGCTGGTGCCGCTGCAGAGCCCGAAGGCTTTGTCGCGTGTTTCCGCAAGGCGTATCGTCAGATCTTGTTCAACGTGACGGTGCACGAAAACGATACTATTCGGCTTCGGCGTGATAACATCAAGGAGAAGTGTTTTGATGTGACGTATTTCCAGGATAAGGTGCTTCAACCCATCGCAGTGTTCCTACTAGGAATGTTAGTGGTACCCTGGTTGCTGTCATCGCTGGTCCTGGTGATCTTCTCGTCGGAACAGGCAAACTTCGAGAAAACGGCCTTCGCCATGTGCGCGTTCTGGGTCGGCACAGTCTTCGTGTTGGTGCGCTCGCACTCGCACGTGACACGGTGGCTGTCGAATCTCAGCGAGTCTATTCGCAACGAGCGCTATTTGATCGGCCGCCAGCTGCAAGACATGGCGCGGTAAAAGCCGATTCAAGAACGAGCACCATGACGAAGGGTATATTTGAAGAAGAGATCGAATTGTCGTCAGCAATGTAGCTACATTTATCTCGTATGAAGTGCGTGGAGCGTATGACTCCGGGCGGCATCTTCTCCTATGAGCTTGCGTGTATTGACATTAGATTTAGGATTGAGGAAACTCATGTGGATAATAACAAACAGCACTCCTCTGAAGCGAAGCAGTTGATCCTGTGAATGGTATGCAGTGAGGCTTCGATGGCATTCGGCTGTGTTCATCGGCGGTTGAGCAGGTCCTTCGTTGGTTGTGATCCTTCAGTTCATTTCTCTTAGACGACCATGAGCTACCGGCGTGCTTTGGAGAAGCTGAAGCTACCCAGCGGTCTGCAAAGTGAGAGGATCCAATGGCTCTACGAAGGTGCCAAGTCTCAAACTTCTGCTAAGGATGGAAACTATTTACTCTACTGGATGCAAACGTCGGTGCGCACCAAACACAACTATGCACTGGAATTTGCAGTGGCTGCTGCCAATGCTTTAAAGCTGCCGCTGCATGTCGTGTACCTGTTCCCAGACAGATCAGTGGCTCCAGCTTTACAAGAGGACGAGAGTGCCGACTGGGAAGGAGAAGCGATTCAAGATGCCAATGCTCATGCTTTTGCCACGGAACGACACGCTTTGTTTGCACTGGAAGGACTTGTCGATGCCCGTGAACGACTGGCTGGTCGTGGATTGAGCTTCGATGTCTTCCACCATCGCCACAAGGCGGACGATCGTCCGACACGTGATGACTTGCTGAAGGGCTGTGCACGCAACGCCGCATTGGTTGTTACAGACCGACCATACTTGCGCCCGTGGCGTGCTACGCTGGACACGCTCGTGTCTGCAGTTGAAGCACAAGATGGGAGTGACAACAATGCTGCTGGTAGCTTTGGGATTGTGCAGGTGGAAGGTGATGTTGTTGTCCCTGCAGATGTTGCCACTAACAAGGAGGAATATGCCGCACGCACGATCCGTCCCAGGATCACAAAGCATTTGGAACGCTACCTGGTTCCCCTGGAGTGTGTGGACCTTGAACCAGCATTCAAGACGAGCAACAAGTCTCTGCTGACTGTCCTTGACAATCCCAAGCAGCTAACGCCCCTGGATGTGACTAGCCTGGACGCTATTACCGAGACACTGGCGTTGTTGGACATTGACCGCAGTGTGAAAGGTGTCACTTGGCATTTCCGAGGCGGTGAAGTAGCGGCATCGGCCTGTACGAAGCGGTTCCTCACCACTGATAAGCTGGAAAGCTATGCGACTGAGCGCAACGAACCAAGTCTGGATGCAGGCAGCGACTTGAGTCTGTATCTACGCTTCGGGCACATCTGCGTCGTGCGTGTAGTGCTGAGTGCGAACAAACTCAAGCGCGTTGCACGGGCCAAGGAAGGACTGACGTCGTTTCTCGAAGAGCTCATTGTACGCCGGGAGTTATCCGTGAACTTGATCGTCTACAACCAAGCGAACTATGATTCAATGCGTTGCTTGCCAAGCTATGCACTAATCACGCTACAAGAGCACGCAGGTGACAAGCGGGATAAGTTGTACTCGCGTCAAGAACTAGAGACTGCCCAAACCGGAGACAGGTTCTGGAATGCAGCACAGCGAGAGCTGGTGGCCACGGGCAAAATGCACGGGTACATGCGTATGTATTGGGGCAAGAAGCTACTGGAGTGGACTGCTACTCCCGAGAAAGGATTCAATGCGGCGTTGGTGCTCAACAACAAGTACGCTCTCGACGCACCCGACCCGAACTCGTACGCAGGTGTGGCGTGGACGTTCGGAAAGCACGATCAGGGTTGGAAAGAGCGCTCTGTCTTCGGAAAGGTACGATACATGAATGAAGCTGGCCTCAAACGCAAGTTCCGAATGGAGGCTTATGTGCTAAAGGTGAATAAGCTTGTGGCCACGGCTACTAGCAAAACTGGTGAGCTCAACCTGTCCGCACCAGAGCAAATACCGGCCGGGAAATCTAAGGTCAACAGACTGAAGGATCCAATTAGGAAGGGACGTAAGAACCAAAGCGACAGCGGCCCCGTGAAGAAGACGAAGACGAAGTAGTAGCCGAGCTAGTAAACAGATTGAGCAGTACGAGCGTAATAATACCAGTGAACAGCTCCACGCATATTTTTACCTTGAACAATCCAAATGCATTACCACCATGCATCACTATATTCACGGAGCGGCGACCTTGGATTCCATCATCTTGCAATTTAACGAAGACTTCAAACAGCAATGAAAGCGCACGGGCAAGCAGGTCGTCCACCGCTGAAAATCGTCACGAACGTTAACGCTTCTCCGCAGCACGCGAAAATCAAACCTGTTTCGGCCGCTGCACTTTCACATGCCAACCCCAAGCTCCTGAAATCCCGTGCACTCTCCACAATATCTTCACCTTGTGTGTCCCCTGCACCCACGTCATCACCGTCTGTATCAATTGTTCCTCCTCCAGCTCCAACGATTTCAAACCAAAGGACCTCCACAGCAACTGCGGCTACTTGGTCACGCGGCTCCAAGTACTGCTCGACACCGCAGTGTTCCTCGCCCATGGCTACTAATTCCGTGCCTGTGAGAGCGACAGAACCGACCACAAACAGACCCTCCTCAGCGCCAGGGCCCCACGTATCGATAATGAATCCTGAAACGTACTTCAAGCTGCTCAAGAAGTCTCAAGTATTTGAACATCTCGTTCAGCTGAGCTCGCAAGCTGGCGAAAGTGATCAACAGGTACGTCGCCTTAAATGCGACCAGGTACGAGCACAAAACGTTCAGACTCGCATTTTCGCCGAGCTCGAGAGGTATCGTCGGCAGGTAGTGGACGCCCAGCAGCAGTTCCTAGGGCTGCTTGAGGCACTCACCGCACTTTGTCTGCGCGAAGAGCAGCTTCAGTCAGACACTTCTGGTGAATCCAATGACCCAGATGTTTCTGGCCCGCTAACGGCTGAAGAACGCACACTGTTGGATTTGCAGCACGCGTCCGTCGCAAGGACTTCTTCGTCGTCAGCATCACTACCAGGAGCAGAATCGACTCTTGAAACTCAAGCACTCGCCACTGTAGGCCACCAGCGAATTCAACAACTGGAAGCGATCTGTGCACGGTACGAGCAGCAGCTTGTCGGATCTGAAGCCGCACTCTCGCAGGCGATTTTCTCGAATGCAGCGCGAGAAAGCGCGGCTAAGATCGCACAGCTCGAGACACGGAATCAGCAGCTCGAAACCGACAAGCAGGCACTTGAAATTCAACTTGAACTCGCCAGAGGCCAAGCCGCACATTTGCAGGTGCAGCTCACACAAACCCAGGAGCACCGTACAGTCCTCGCTCATGTACGTACATCAATTTTAATCCGCTAGGACCCCATGTCTCCTGTTCACGCCTTGGTACACGGATGGCTTGGTTCGTGGGAACTGCGAACAGGAAAAGCACCAGCTCGAACAAGAACTTACAAGGCACACGTCCGCGACGCAAAAGGTATGCCAACTGTCATACTCACGTACTCTCGTTTCTTGGAACCACCTCACCGCCATGTTATGATTTAAACAGTTTGCATCAGACCTGCAGCTGGAACTGCGCAGGCGCTACGGGTGCGTTCCAAGAATCATATCGCACATACCATTTGGTAGTCGCTGCATGACATGCAACTTACCGTTGTTCTCGCTGTGTAGTGTCGTGCCGTCGGTGCTGGAGCTCAAATGGCAGCACTACTTCCCTCGGCTATCTCGTCCATTTCAGTAGCAGTCACCAAGGGAAGACTATACTGTGAAGCGCTCAAGGAGCTCTCACGCAAAACGCACAGATGCAAAAGACAATGCAATATACTCACTTTTCAATTGCGCAGTGATTCTTGAACGCCCTCTCTTGTCTTGTTTGTTTGTTTGTTTTCTCTGTAACATGCTGTGTTGTGTCGTGCTGATGTCTTCAGTCCTCCCTGTAGAAATTTGTCCTCCTTCCTCTCTGCACCTTGCCTATGCTTTTCAGTCTTCCGTCGACCCGTTATCAACATCTTGCACGCTCGCTGAATACTGTAAGGTTCGGCGTGGCAAGTGCTGTTTACTTTTGAGCCCCTTCAGCATCTTTTGCCGGCGACCTGTTGAAAGCTTGTTCTGCACCAGGAATGGAGCCTGAATGCTGCTGAACTTTCCTCGTTGCCTGCAGCCACGCCATTCCCCAGACCACGATCGCTGCCGGTCGCCAAAAACTGCTACTAAGATTATTACTATTGTGCCCGCGCATCATACCGTTTGCGCCGGGAGCCGATAAACTTGTTCCAGCACTGCTATTCGGCTGGCCCAGAGGCTGCTGACCAGGTACCGAAGGGGTGCGGCCCGGTTTTGCCGCCATGTGTACGATTCTTGGGTCTTTACCGCCTTTCGCTGCTGAGGTGCCGGCGGCGGTGATGGCGATGGCGCCCGCTGTTGGTTGTATTGCGGTGCTGGTGTTGATGCCGGCCCAGGAGCTGGTGCAGGAGCCTGATTGTAGTGGGTTCGAGGTTGGCTACCACCCACGTTCCGGGTTTGAAACTTCAACGTGAGCGGCTTCTGCATCACCTTGAGTAGCGTCATGACCTCCTCAAACGCTTTGTCCCGCACGTGCACACTACGACCGTCCACTGAAATAAGGCAATCATTCATCACAGACTGCGGTAAGTGAGCTGCACTTCCGTGCCTGTCACGCGGGTAATATACGGGTACTCGCATGTGTTGTCAGCACCACGCAGTGAAGTCCCAGAGGTGTGCCGTCTTGCCAAACAACATTGTAAAATTGTACACCGTTCTCTTCACCAGCAGCGGCCGCTGCCGCTTTTCTGCTATGACTCGGGGCGGGGACATCGAATTGATTTGGTGAGCTCCCACCCGAGCTGGACGAGTATGAATCAGCGCGTTGCTTTTCTTGCCCACTCTTACGCTTGAAGAAGAGTGTCACTGGGCGTGGCACGCTCTTAAGATGCGTTACGATGTCCTGGAAGTCCACGTGGCTCACATCCATGTCATTGATGTGCGTCACGTCGTCACCATACAGTCCTGTGATAGGTGCGCGGCCGCGCCCTGAGCAGCGATACGCTTGATGAACGCACCAGGACCATGAATATTTGCGTCAATAGTAAGTCCCAACGGACCCGACCCCCACACCACCTTGTACACGTCGCTGGACTGCTGGCGGGACACTTGCCTCACTATTTCAGCGCCGTGGCTACCTGGACCGGGGATGGGGGTAGGAGCTGGACGCGACACCTCCATTGGAATGTTGTTTCGCACTGGGGCATTGTCATACGCAGGCGGAGTGTCGCTTTTGGCTGAAAGAGCTGTACCATTGCTTCGGTATGAAGCCCCCTTGCGTCGTCGTCGTCAATAGCCGCCCGGAACTGCAGTAACACAGGTTTTGGTGCCGTCTTTAGGTAGGACACCACGTTTTCGAAGTGCATTGTAGCTGTCTCCATACCATTCATGCTTTCCAAATAGTCGCCCACCTGCGCTTTATCGATACCCGGAGAATTGCCTGTTCCCGTCACCTTCTTGATCACAGGCAGATCACCCTCATTAAGTCCTGGAATGATCGTGAGACCCAGGGGTCCTTCACCCCAGTTAATCGAATACTTGCTAGGTCGAGATAAGCTCATGCTGAAGTTCATCACTGACGGTGCACGATCGTCGACGGGGGCATGGACGCTCTCTGGTTTGAGTCCACTGGGTGCTCGAGAAACTGTCACACTGCTTCGCTGTTGTTGTTGCTGCACCTCAGCACTCTCCCTGCTTGAAGCTGAACTTTGACGAGGACCTCCTACACCACGGAAACGCAACTTGGCCGGTAATTGCACCTTCTTCAGAATTGACATGGACAGAGAGCAGCCAAGCTGAATGGTATCGATATTGTTGATAGCCACAAGCACATCACCAATGGCGATATTCTGTTTGACAGCCACCGATCCGGACTTCTTGGTCAGACGGTTTACGATTGGGATCTTCTGCGTGGCGCAGTCATCCTTCAATGTAACACCCAGTGGTCCGTTGGACCATGTGACCGTGTAGTCGTGCACTTTACAGTTTTCTTCTGATGGATCACCTGCCTCAAACTTCATGATAAGAGGCGAGGCATACGCTGCGAAAACATCGTTCAGATCGTTCTCCGTCGGGACCGAGTCGTCAATGGCACGGCCATTGATAGACAGTAATTTGTCGCCTACACTGATGTGCGCGAATGCCTCGTCCGCATCCAGTTCCGTCACAGTGTTCCATACACCTGCATTATCAGCGCGAAGCTGCATACGTGGCAGGAAGCTGTGTTTCCACACCACCACACGCAAAGCCTCAAATGTTGCACACGAGTTGTTCCACGAAGACTCCTTCGACACACTGCGCGTGCGACTAACCGTTGCTTCAGCTGATCCACCAGCAGCTGCACCTCCATCAGCAGCAGAACCAGGAGGAACCATTTTGTCCTCCGACTGCGGATTCGCCAAGAACGAATGCTCCATCGACTTCTGCAGAGTCTGCATCTCCTGGGAGTCCATCTCCAGCCCGTTCTTCTTGGCTAAAGTGGTCCAGAACGCTGAGGTAGACATTTCACTCTGGAATCGCTCCCTCATCTCCATAATGATGCGGTTCATCTCGTCGTCGCGCCAATTGGCCTTCTCCTCTCTCATCCGAGACTCAATTGCTGATGCAATACGCGACTCCTCCTGTTTCTTCAGTCTCTTCATGATTTTCTCTTCGATTCGCTTCTCCACTTCCGAATCCATGCTCATTTTCTGTTTAAAAAAATCACAATAAGTTTTTACAATATAACAAAATAAAAAAGGCTGAAAACCAAACCGTACAGAGAGAGCACTTCCTGTGGACTCGACACTGCGCGTGCTGTTGACACGTCGAGCCTTGCTCTTTCCCTTCTTCTTTCCCTTCTTCTTCTTGGGCTTCACCTCTTCCTCCTCTTCCTCTTCCTCTTCCTCATCGTCGTCTGAGTCCGTCTCGTACTCCGCACTAGAGTCCGTCTCATACTCGTCCGAGTCATCGGAATCAGACTCGGCTGTAAAATAAAACCCCAACAAATTACGTTAGTTAGTGTATGGCATGAGAGTGTCTAAACCCAAAGCAACTTTCACTTAAGACCTACACTCCGAATCGTTGAACTTGGAGCAGCGCAGATTCCGACACCGCAGACGATGCGCTGACGCGTGGTGCATGTTGCATTCCTACCATAAAGCAAGAGGGGGTTAAGTAAAACATGCCACGTACTACCTCGTAAAAGACTACACGTTCTACCGCCCTACCCGTGAACAGTAGAACACTTCACCACACCCACTCATACAGGGGATTTTCGCACCCTCGGCGCCGCAGTTGCCACACGGCTCCATGCTCTGTAGAGCCATCAGCAGGTCGTCGTCGTCGTCGTCATCGTAGTTGTTCTTGGGCATCTCTGCTGTTTGTCTGTCTACCTGTAGAGTGGCGGCCTACTACGAACTCCTTTATCCCAGAGCCGCGCTTCCGGCGTAATCAGTCACGCGCTTGGCGGGTTATTTCTTGCGAGCGGATTTGGTCTCTGGCTGGCGTCGTCGGCCTTTTGGCTGGAGTGGTGACTTCATCTGGCTTCCCCTTGGCTAAGTTTACTTAATCGAAACAACTGAATTTTTGTATGAGATAGTATACCTAAACGAGAACTTATCGTCGATCGTACGAACCCAAATAGACGCAGAAACGAATATATTTGAAAAATCGATATCAAATATATAACCTCGACGAATCGATATTGTCCATCCACACGCACGTCAGTGTTTTTGCCTGTTAAACCTGGTATTGAAAACTGGATGTTTTCCGCAAAGAATTAAACTGCGGCGCTATCGTAGCGATGCAAGTCGGTCAAGCCAGTCGCAGTGACTGGGCCAGTCGAACGCTTGCTGTGCTCCCCTTCCAGCTGTTCCGCTGATATAGTCTCCGCTCGGCTTTCTTACGCTATCTGACTTTGCATAAACATCTCTCTTGGGCAAAGCCTAGCGCTGGATTTAGCTACTAACAACAGCTTTGGGAGAGGTCGAAGTGCTTCAGTCCAGCAAAAATGGCGCCAACGACGACTGTGACAGGGATCCAAAACGTTTGCCGTGGTTCACAACCGCACGCCGCCCCGTCCACGCCCGCATCGACGCACGCCACGACGGGGTCCACGCCAACAGTAGGCTTGCTTTGCAAGAGAGACTTGTGTGCAATTCAGAAATCCTTCCTAAGCGCTCTTTCATTGTCGTTGCACGCACCACAACCCACTCCTTTCGCTCTTCCAGCGCTAGCTCGAAGCAACACGGCGGTGCTCGCCGTGTTCGGCAAGGGTCATTCCCGAACGAGCGTCCTACCTGTAGGGGCGTGATCACTCTCGACCGCCGAAGCTGACCTGATTGTTGAAGCATCGGTGCACATCACGGCTATTGCAAACGTCCCGCACATGATTGCAGCGTCAGTGTTAGTGTCTACCATTGACCCGATGACCGATGCACAGCCACTACTAGTAGTATTGTCTACAGGGCAATTGTCTTCGAGGCCAATGAAACGGTATCCGATATCTTCACGAGGGCCGCCATCACCATCCATTGCCTCATCCCACGTCACAGCTCGGTCTTCCGACCTCCATCCGAACTTTATGCTGCTGAGGCCAGAAACTTCAAGGCAAACTTTCAAGTGTGAAAGGCTCGCTAAGACAGACACACACAGCACTAACGTATGCAACTTCACAAGCTCTCCACCCCACAACGTCCTAAGATTTCTAGTGCTTGCGTCCGGAGTAGTACATCACATTGAGTGTACGCAATGGTAGTCCACGCCGTTAAGTGCGATATCATTCTCGCAAAGTGCGTCTTCCTTTTTTGGTTGCGAGCTAAAAATTCCATGCATACAACTGCCAAGTGTATTTTAGAGAGCCCGAGCCAGCTGATCGCAACTCAGACTCTTACTGAGCAGCGAATCTTTTCCCCTCTTGTCTCGAGCCAATCCGCAATATTCCCGCAGCACCGCAGTTGGTTCCCGATGGCTGGCGCGTCTCCGAAGAAGAACGGCTCGGCGCCGCAGACGCCCAAGCGATCTCCGCTCAAGTCCTCGCCCTCTCCGTCTCCGTCTCCGTCGCGCGGACCCGACGACGTGGACGCCGAAGAGCTCACGGCGCTTGTCAAGGCCGTTAAGTTCGCACACCCTGAATTTGGCGTCAAGCGTGTCCACGACGCAGTCCTCTCATGGTGGTAAGTTCGCACGCGTACCTATTAAGCGTGTCAAGCGCTATATGCACAAGCTGGGCATGAACTCGCCCAATGAGGAGGACTCCAAGACGCCTGTGAAGCTCATGACGATTGGCGGAGACTCGAAATCCCAGCGGGAGGGCGCTCCAGAGGCCACGGGGGTGACGGACGACAGTGTGTGGCTGCCAGTGAAGCTGGATGAGCCTGCCTCCAAGTTACAGGAGTTCCGTATCAGGCGGTGATCCGCATGACGACCACCGAAGAGGGTGAAGCTCAAGGCTCTCTAGGCGAGATCTACAAGATCCAAGTGGCTATGGAGGAGGATGGCACGTTAAGTACGATTCATCCCATGCTGGTGTACAATAAGCAACGGTCTCGTAAGACGTTCCTGCACCCCGACTCACCTGCGTACTTACCGGTGCAGAGATTGGTGGCGTCTCAAGGAGAGAAGGGAGCTGTGGGAGGCTCCAAGGCATACTTTGGGGACGTTACTTCAAGATCGAAGACATGCTATACATCAACACGGAGAAGATCGCACCTGCCCAGCAATGGTAGATTGTGGAAGCACCTGGTGACTGGACAAGGGTGTAGAATAGCGCGCACTGTCTGTGACGGTGCAAAGCACAGAGCGACGAAGACATGGTGGTGAAAGGGTGGTTGGAACAATGGGGAGGGAGCAGGGAGAACACACCTGCACAGTGTAACCGGACATCCGTATCTGATGTTTGCTGGTGTATCTTTTGCTTGCTTTTTGCATGTTGCATGTGTGCATGATTTGCTTTCGTTTATATTTTTGGCGGTAGACGATGGAAGATGCGTGTTGATGTCATGGCGTCCTGCGTGCATTTATGCTGGTGTCGATTGCTACTCCCTCCCCAAAACCTGTCTCGTCGAAGAGTTTGTCCCCCAGTGGTGTCGTGCCATCCTGCTTCCCTGTCCTACTGTAATGAGTTGTGATGGTCGTCGAGATGCCCGTTTATCGGGCGAACGGCAAGTAAAGATTCCAGTAAGGTGGAGACCGAGAAAAGACCAAGCAAAACAAGCAAGAAAATTGCACAAGTAAAAGTAAAAAAATCAAAAACAATCAAAACCATGATGAACACATTGAAACAAGCACCAGGTTGCCAATCTACACACTGCTTTCGTGCTGTCTGCTTCGTAAGTCTCCAATTCAGATGTACGAAGCAAGCGGCTTACTTGGGGCGGTCTATGCTGCCTGTTCTCTCTGATGGTGCTACATGTCCTCATCTCGGTTCCTGTTAGCAGTTCAGTTATCGCTTAGATGGCACTCCCGTGCCGAAAAGGCCGCCTTCGTCATCGCTGTCGCTGTCGCTCTCACTGCTGCTGCTGGCAGCACCGCCAAACAGCGAGCCGTACGTTGTAGGCGGGATGGCAGCCTGTGGTGCAGCCTTCACGAATCCTGGTGCCGGAGCAGATGCAGCAGCCGTCGCTGAAGAGCTGGATGCATCTCCAAAGAGGCTACCACTGATGGGGGCTGGAGCCTGGTGAAGCTCCGGAGTAGGTTGGGTCGGTGTAACTATGACAGGGGTCGGAGCTGCTGCTGCCCCTGCCGGCTTGGGCACTTGCGCACCAAACAACATAGGTTGGCTGGGTCCACCATCATCATCACTCCAATCACTGTCGCTCGATTCGTCATCATCCTGAGCTGTTGCCGCTGTAGCACCAAATAGAGATGACGAGCTCGCTGCCATTGCAGGTGCAGGAGTAGTAGCAACAGGAGCTGGAGCTGGAGCAGGCGTAGGCGTTGGTACTGGCATCGGAGCAACCGCCACTGGAGCTGAGGCAGGCGCAAACATTAGTGTCGGTGCAGGTGTGGGAGTAGCTGCAACTGGCACCGACACTGGCACAGACACCGGAGCTGGGGTTGGAGAGGGTACTCGCTCTGACGCCGAGAAAAGCGTAGCAGCAGGCTCTGGAGTAGGAGATGGCTCGGGAACTGCTGCTAGCACAGCAGGGGGTGAGATAGGCCTTGGTGTCGGCACGTTATTAAAACCAAACAATGATGCCGCCTCAGATGTTGAAGTAGAGCTGGGGGCTGCTGGGGGCTTCGGTTTATCGTCCAGGGAAAGCTCATCCATCGAAAAATTCGCCATGAGCGCGCTCGGGAATCCTGCAGGTGCAAAAGTATGCTGTTCGGCCGGTTCATATTTTGGCTCATACAGATCCTCAAGCTCGTAAGGCTTCATTGCTGGAAAGAGCTCTGGCTCAGGCACCTTCTGCACAGCCACAGGAGGGTTGGCGACTGGAGTAGGCGCCATGAATGTTGCTGGAGCTGAAACTGCAGCATATACTGGGGTGCTACGGCTGGGCTCTCGAACAGGGTCGCAGCCACTGGCGCTGGCGAAACCCCAGTTGGCATCTCCGGTACAATGGGTTCTTTGGATTTAACCACGGCAACAGGTGCAGATTCGCCCGCGGGGAAGAGCGCTGGAGAAGGCTCAGGTGCAGAGATCACCATGGGCTCAGCCGTAGGGGCCGGGGTGGGCTCTACGTTGTCAATGATTGGTGCTGCCATAGTCTACATCATCAGCATTAACATGATCAGCACTAAATAACCCTCTCCGAACATGTTCTTAATAAACCCACCGGAATACGGAACGCTCCTGCTGGCGGACGCGCAGGTCCACGGCGTTTAGGTCCAGCAACGCGGTTCATCGTCGTCTGTGTGTCATCATCGCCACCACGATCAGCACACCCTTTTACCCACCGTAACTTAGCAATCAATACCAGGTTACAAGTACATGGCTTACATGTGAGTCATCGAGTGGAGCAGCAGGAACTTCGCCATTCGGGGTGCCGTCCGGTGCCATGCCAGGCAGACGGAACCCTCCCTTTGCCAACCCAGGCATCGGGATCGCTGATCCGGTCATTCCCGGCATCGCGACACCCATAGCATGCTGCGTATGTCCATACTGCTCTTCACCTGTTCTCATAATAGACTCCCGAGGTTCACCCACAGGCTTCCTGTAGCCTCAGTCCTACAATAAACAGCACAAACCCCGACATTAGAGTGATTAACTCCAATCCTGACCCATTTCAACTCGTCTCTCCACTTACGTCGGTCCTCCAGGACGTCCAAATGGGTTCACATTGATCCCTAGACTCCCCTGTAGTTGTTGAATCTTGTTAGAAGCCCGTCGGATACCTGCAGCATCCTGCGCAGCCGCTACCGCAGCAATATCAACTGGTTCCGACGCTGTCGACGTCACGCTCCCTTCACTTGCACTGCCGACACTCGCACCACTAGCTGAGAACTGCTCTGGGGCCTGTGTCGTCTCTACAACCGGCTGCGGGTGGTTGAATCGCGGGGCAACAGGCACAGGAGCCGCTGCACTGGCCGCTGCACTCTGCTGCTTGAGACGCGCGATCCGCTCGGCGATTGAGTTGCGCGCAGCCGCTGGAACCGGCTCAGAAGTTGGGGGGCAGTCACACCCACTGCAGGGACCGGAGGCTCGCTCTCCCTCCCGCCTTGGCGCGACGCCGTGCCAGGATCGCCGCCAGTTCGTTCGACGCCATGCTCGTCCGCTTGTTATCAATTTCTGAGTCGAATTTCAGACCGAGTGTCGCGAATACATACCCAAAATATCAATTATGGGTAAACCATTCTATATTCAATGCCCACTATATGGGTAATTCAAGACCTAAAATATGGGTAGGTTTTTGTCAAAACCCGCCACGTTCACTCTTCCCTTCACTTTAGGTGACATCATCAGGCGACGGCCGGACCCCCTCCCTCGCTGACCTCCCGTCGCCGTTAGTGCTGCTTGTGCTCGATACCCAAGTGCGTCAGTACGATCTCCATCTTCCTCTGCGTCTCACGCATCTGAAGATACACTTCTCACTTTAATACCCGCAGTAGAAGTCTCCATACAAGCTCTAGACCGACCGTCACCATGGAGATGAATAAGGGAGAGGCTGAGAAGTGCCTCGAAATCGGCAAGAAGCACTTGCGTATGGGCAATTGGGAGAAGGCCGTCAAGTTCTTCGATAAGTCGCACCGCATGTTCCCGTTGGCAGGCGTGGAGGCGATGCGAGACCGAGCTAAACAGGAGATGGACAAAGCTTCAGCTTCCAACGCACGGCAGACGTCTCCACGTGCCAATTCAGGTGTGCGGCATCGCCCAACACCATCAGCTGCTGCAACACCACCAAATACTGCGTCGGAGGAACCTTCTCGACCGTATTCGGCGGATCAAGTGCAGATGGTACGCAAGATCAAGGCGTGCAAGACCCACTACGAGGTGCTCAATGTCCAGCAGACTGCTACGGAAAGTGAGGTCAAGAAGGCCTATCGTAAGGTACAAAAACATGTTTTTATTTTGTGTGGAGAGAGAGTTTTGAGAGTCTGATGTTGATGGATTTTTGTACATTGTTTTAGTTGGCATTGAGACTGCATCCAGACAAGAACAGTGCTCCTGGGGCTGAAGATGCGTTTAAAGCTGTTGGAAAAGCGTTCACGATATTGAGTGACCCTGACAAGCGTGCGCACTACGACCGGTATGGTGATGATGCACCTGTCCAGAATCAGGGTGGCCGTGGTGGACGTGGCTACCGTCCACAGGAGGAGGATATTACACCCGAGGAGATTTTCAACATGTTCTTTGGCGGTGGCTTCCGTCCACGTGGCCGCCGACCGCAACAGCAGCAGCAAGGACACCGACAGCAGCAGCATGAACAGCGTGGAGGATTGGCACAGTTTGCACAGTTCCTGCCGTTGTTGCTGATCTTCCTCATGTCGCTGCTGTCAATCCCGTCTACCCCCGAGATGCCCTTCAATCTGAACCCGACGCAGCAGTTTAACGTGCAGCGAGCCACACAGATGGCCAATGTGGTTAAGGGCATCCCGTACTATGTGGAGCGCGATTTTGAGCAACGGTACACGACCCATTGGCGCGATCTTTCTCGGGTGGAGCAGATGGTGGAGCAAGCGCATGTGTCAAAACTCTCAGAGGGCTGCGAGAACCTCAAACTGCGTCAGAAACGCATGATCTACCGCGCCCGCAATTCCCGCAGCGAAGACCGTGAGGCTGCCATGCGCAAGGCGCTGGAAATGAAGATGCCTCCGTGTGACGAACTGAAAAAGCTTCGGCGAACGCGACGTTATTGACCAGTTAATGCATTGTACAGCACAGCAGGTATGTAGAGGGAAAATACAGAGTCTGTCTCGGGCACGTATAAGTCATCACCACGCCACTATTGACAGGTTTTATCATGTTACTGCTTGGTGAAGAACCGGTCCAATGTCCCTTGCTTTGGATCCTGGTCGCGCTTTTTGGGCTCTCTGCGAGGTGACTTCGACTTCAGCAATGGATACGAATTGTGGCGCTTGCTCGGAGATGCAAACGACTGGAAACCTTCGTCTTCATGGGTTGAACGTTTATGAAGAAGCGTCGAGGCAGGAACGAAGCCAGCATGCTCTTTTTGGGTGCATGTGTTGTATTTGTCTTTGTACCAACCACCTCTCTCTTGACCGGAGAGTTGGTGCTGCTTGCTTCGGTCTTGACTTGTTCTGCTGGTGAAGCAATTGACTCTTGCTTCTCTTTCTTTACCACAAAAATGACTTGATGTCTCCTAATCGAAAACGCCAAGGATCATTTTGGAACCAAACGATGAGAACCACGATCAACGTGGAGTAGATGTGCAGATACGCACCTGCATGTTTAATATTGACCTTCTTGGCGCAGTCCTCACTCTGGAACTGCATCGACCCAACTGTAGTCATTCCAGCAAAAACGTTATTTTCTAGAAACACCAAATGAAACGCAGGCAGTGAAAGCAGTGCAGATCATACCTTTCTTGTCAACTGGGTGCCATTTTAGATCACTGTCACTATACGAGACTAACAAATCCTCAAGTTTTTCAAACTTTTCTCCAGAAAGCCACCGGGTAACACCGTCATCTGATAAAATGACCTACGATAGCATTATAAAACAGTAACGTCAGTCCATCATTAGACACACTAAGATCACTGGTATATTCTTCTGTGCTAAGCTTGCGAGCGACTTACAGGCATGCGCGTGTGCAGCCATTTGATTTCGGGGGCGACGCTCGTCGTGAGGATCGTGTATGTGTACATTAACTCACCCTCGCCATTTGTCCATTGGTCATACAAGCCAGCAAACTGTTCACGAGAGGAATCCTCAACATATCAAAATAACAATTTAAACCCCGTGATCCAGCAGCCACTGACCTTCATGAACCTTCCTTCTCGATAGAAATAATACGGTTGCTTCTCTCTCTTATCCACCTGTTGCCACTCGTAGTACCTACACCAAGTACAACAAAGTCAGTTGTCGCCAAAGACAAAATGCTAGCATCCGAGTATCCAATTAACCCGTCACACAGCACCACACATCTCTTTGACTGCAATAAGCGTTTGAACGCTGGGCGTTCCCGGACATTCTCCGATCTACAATTCAAGTACGATACCATTAGCACTATATCCATTTATCCGTAACAACATTGCTGCTTCTAACCTGGCGTTGAACATTAAAAAGTGGTCTGGTTTGGCATTAGGCTTGGTGAACGACGGAATCAGCCCCCACTACAAGACACCAAGTCAATGTACATGTTCCAACTTACAGTATCAACTACTGTATCTACAACGCGTACCCTCATGGCCTGCAATCGTTTCTCCATCTTCTTCTCTCCTTTTGCTGCCCCATGTTGCTGTAAAACGACCGGTCCATATCTTCCTGGCCCCATATTCTGCACCGGTTTGTCTGCATCCATCAATCGATCAGCATCAACATCACTACTTGCAACGCCATAACCTTCGTCGTACATTTATCGCCATCCACAAACTCTTCTGGTGTGACACCTGCAGTATTCACCACATCCTGACGCGCCAATATGCTCCTCGTACGTCCGCACATGACTCAGTCTCCAATAAATAAACCAAATTGTTATGAAATAAGAGAGGTGTATATGATGCAATTAGATAGGTATACGCCCTTTCGTGCCCAAAAGTCCTGGATGTCTGGGAGTGTCTGAGATGCAACCTGCTGGGCATGCTACTATCGCCAGGAAGCCTCGTACGAGAGTAAAATTGATCCATCAGCATTGCCAAACGATTGGCTATTTATCGAACCGCAGACGCACTCAAATAGCGCGTCTTGGAAGCCTCAGAGACGCTCGGGACCGGACGCTTTGGGACTCGCAAACATTGTTGACCCACTCACATTCCTAGCAAAGAAGCCACAGGAGCAGAGTCATCGCTGGTCTAACGAACGTGGTAATAGCAACACAAAGCAGCAGAATCCGAGACGGAGAAAGCTTCAAGAGGCAGGAAAAGCGATTCCGTAGCAGCTGAAACGATCCCTCTAGGGAAGTCATTGAGGTTTGCCAAACTCCCGCTGCTGACAGGACGAGGAACTCCGCGACTCGGAGGCCAATCGAATCAGTTGGTTGCTACGACTCCAGAGCAGTTGATTGAAGCTCGGACGACTGAGATGCCGCTGCATGAATTGATTGATACGGTGGATGATGCGGTGGACGCGGACCCGACGGCAGAGCTCAATCAATCGACTATCGCACGCTTGTTCATGGACCAGTGGCTTAAGAGATTTGAGGCTGATCGACGAAACTATAAATCTGTTGGTGCGCGTCGTTCAGCTTGGGTTCAGGAAAATGGTTGGTGCATCTCACGCTTTGCTGTATTTATCTTGTAGCTGTCCGCTATGAGGTGGGCTTTGAGGAGCTTCAGCGGCGAACTGCCAACCTCCCACGTCCAAATGACTTGATTACGACATTTTGCTGCAAAATCCTCGGTGCGTTTGCTAGGACGTGGTGTAGGCTGATTGTTATACATGGCTTCGCTGCTGTTGCGTTGGTTATTTGGTAACTTAGTGCTGTTTTAAAAGAACAGAGGATCTCACGCCGCACTTTGGACCATACGCACCGCTGTTCCGCGTCCTCAGCGCAGAGCTTCTTTGTCTATCCACGCGCGGAATGGTGTGCCTTACTTCGCGCTTGTCAAGCATCACAAACGTCTCCTGTTGAAACTCCGGAGAGATAAGTACGTCGATAACAGTTTACGGGGACAGCCGAGTACACTAGGCAGGTGTTCTTACCGTGAATGCTTGTCTACTCCAGAGAATGGCGAGAAGAACGCAACGATGTCCTGGCGGATGACATTGACAACGTGTATTCAACGTTCAGGCGCTTCTTGTCCGAGTGCACGTATGCTTTATCGCGCATACTGTTGCATGAATGGTATTCTATTGCTATCGTCGAAAAGAAGGTCTGTCGATTAGTTGCTTGATCAAAAATGGTCTCCTTAGTGTTTGGAACTTGTGCTATCACATTTTGACGATTCAATTCGTGTGCAGAATTCCAGGAAGTACGTGACGTACTTTTCCAATTGGTTCGGCAACACACCGAAAGCTATTGTGCGGAAGCTCTTCGCGGCCTGGAAACACGAGACCACTGTGCACAGGATCGAAAAGGTTCAAAAGCAGATGCAGATCGATTTCCAAGGACTGACCGTTGTGAAGCGGCAGGCGGATGATTTAACGCGGCAGCGCGACGTTGCACAAGCTGATAACCTCACCATGCGCAGTGATCGTAAGCAAGCTGAAGAGTGGGCGCAACAACTAGAGCTACGTATCAGGGCTGCTAGTACGTTTCTAGACACGACCCGTCGTCGAGAAGCTATAGTGTGCCAAGAGTGTCAGCTTCGTGTTGAGGCTGTGGCATGCCTCCCACCACTCATACTGGAGTCACTGTTACGAGGTTACCACGGCGTTGGATTCCTTCAACAAACACCTGCCAAGGAAGAAGAAACAAGCTCTCTCGTCGATGAAGCGAGCGATTCGATTATTCAGAAAACTCGAGCAGAAAACACCTCTTCTCTCCTCCAGAAATGTCTTGCTGAAATCGCAAAACTGCAAAACATGGTACTAAAGCGGAATTCTTCCGTTGTTTCCCAGACGCATTCTGGGAGATCGAATTTTGTTGCTGTTGGGGCTGTCCCCGAGCAAAACAGCGATCAGACGCTATCGACGGTGGTAGAAGCAGCAGCAATAGCAGGTGGGAACACTGGTAGTCGGACAACAGCAGGAGCTGTTTCTCAAGATGAACTATCAGGGCGAACGTTTTCCAAGCTTTTTCGGTCTCTTCGTGAGGGCATTCAGGAGCCTAGCGCTAAAGTCCTCTTCACTGCAACACAAATACCAGAAGTTCCGTCTGACCAGGACAACCGTCAAAATCAGCACGAGAACGCGCACGTGGCACAAGAATACGAGTGGCTTTTGCGTGCCGTCCGGATTCAAGATGAACATTATGCCAACCATGCCAAGCTTTTCAGCTCACGGATGCTGGAGGGCCATGAAGTTTCACTTGTGCCAAGCAAAGCTCTTCCCAATATGGCCCTCCAAGCTTCAGACGGATTCAGTGGAGCTGATAAAGGTGATTTGGGTGTCATTAACGGGGTAAAACGCTTTTGGGTGTCGAATGTTGCTGCGAAAAAGCCAACTACTCCGTCACATGTTGCACAGGTAGCACGAACAAGAACCCGAAGACAATCGGTTTTTAGTCCCAAGAACCAACCACCGCCGTATACTCCTTTACTGGAAAACTTGGAGTTGTTCTGCGAGACAGATTTCGATATATCTCCTCTCCACTCAGGCAGCTTCACAATACTCCTTCTTGCCCACTTAGCGACGGAGTTTAGTTCGCTACTGTTTTCGCCAGGTGATATGAGCGCTTTCACCCACAACGCCTACCTGCATCCAGCCGGCGAGAAGGCCAAGATATCTGACGACCCTCAGGAGCAAACACCTGACGACCCCAATATGGTTCCAGTAGATGAAGGAAATTCTTCGGTGGCGCCAAACATGCAACCGATGACTTCTGGCGAAGTATCTGCAGCCGGGCATACACCAACGCTTCAAATTGACCGTGCGACTACGACTAACAGTTCTCTTCGAACTATCGAACCAGTAGTTTCCGCATACAACACGTGGAACCAAATCTCTGAACAGCTCATTGCTGCTGGCGTGGTTCAATCTCGCGGCCTCGTGCCGACGACGATTGCTGATACTTTAAGTGAGCCTGATGGGGGAGATCCGTTGAAAACACTTTCGGTTTTGCCGGGAACTCCTATCCGCCCGATCTTGCAGCACCAATTCGAGCCGCTATCACACAGTTCTCTTCTTGCACCTCCACGAGACAAAGCTGGCCGTAGACCAAGCTTCAACACTAGCGATGGAAACACATATCACACGGCTCGAGCCCGACATCTAACTGCCGAGGCACCTGCCAAGCTTATCCAAAGTGTCGAAGCTATACACGAAGCCGTGAAAACCACTTCCACCAATCTGCAAGCTTTTCACGTCACGCACCGACAACTTCGTGATCTCCAGGTCACTCAATGGGAACAAGCAAGTGAGCTTGCTTCTCAGTTCGATAACACACCAAAGGTGTCACCTCTGTCAACTGTTGGTACAACGCTAACAGACCCCCGCGAGCACGTCTACGAGTGCATTTCGAACACAAACCACATAATGCGCCGCATGTTTAGCGTTGAAGAATGTCCTGAGGTCGAGCTGGCCAACGTTCGCGATGTCTTTGAGAAACACCAACACCTCATACGGCAGCTGTACACACCATACCGCGCCAACATCAAACATGCCATGACTCTTGATGGTCTATGGCATGTCGTCAAGATACTGCGTCTGCCTCGCGATATCCATGTGCTTCCTACCTTGCGCGACGAGGAACTGGTCGCCAATGGCTATGAGCAGCTCTTTTCTCCAGAGGACCTTGGGGAGCTGTTTCTGCAGCTCTGCAATGAGCAATTCCTGCCTCAAATTGCGACGCTCGGTAAACGTGTCGAGTACTTCGTCACTCATCATCTGCCAATAGCCCTCCAGAACCAGAGTCGCATTCGACCATTGATGCACCACTCAGATGTGAAGCTCGCAATCGGTAGCCACTCACAAACAATTCGCATTATCTTCCGCCGGTATTGTGCCAAGGAACGCGAACTGATGACGCCTGCAAAATTGCGGCCACGTCACACGGGACATGGGATCAATAAGTATATGCGCATGATAGACTGGCAGGCGTTCATACAGGACTATCGCCTGCTTCGCGCTCGATTCTCGATGGAGCAGGCCATGAACGTGTTTCGCAACGTGCAAGAAGCCACCCCAGGAAATGATGATCAGCTCGAGTTGATCTACAGCGAATTCTGCGAAGCACTCGTTGGCGTGGCGATGTTCTACGTCCCCGACCCATTCATGAAGACCGCCACAAAAGTCACTCAGTTTCTTCGACGATACTTGCCGCTGTCGCCGGATGACGTTCATGACCACGCCTAAAAGCAATAGACAAACCTATAGCACGACCATCACCTATGATGACAACCCAACCCATGCGAAGACGAGCGTATACGTGTCGAAAACTTGCATGTTAGTATATGTTCTTCCAGGAGAGTAAACTTCGTAGTGGATATTGCTGCTTACTCTCTAGGCAACGCAGGGGTTAACAAACAACAAAGGCACTCGGGACATCCGTCGAGTGCATAAAGGTGTCAATAAAGGACAGCTAGCACACACCGTGCGTCGTCAGTCCGGACTTTTGGTGCTTCAGGTTGGCCTGGAGTGCATGCACGATGTCCTTGAAGCTCTTCTTTTGCGCCTTCGGTGACGACATCGCAGTGTCCACCAAGATGTGGTGCTGCTCCAGCGCCTCAATAGCTTTCAGGATGTCTTGCACCAACATGTTGGCCATGTGCGCCGAGAAGTTCTGCTTCACCACCACACGCATGATCGTCATTCCCTCTGCGCCACTCGAGCACGTGTATGCAGGGACAATCCAGCCACGGCTCTTGAGCTTGTCCTGAATGTCGAAACACGTGTAGCGCGACGAGTCAATCAGTGCAAATGCCACTAGCGGCATGTGCTGTTTGTCCACAATACGGAAGTGTCCTGTAGCAACAAGTGCCCCACGCAGCAAAGCCGCGTTCTCCATACTGGCCTCCATGATACGACGATAGCCTTCGAAGCCAAATCGCAGCATGTTGTAGTACTGGGCCACCACATTGCCCGCACCCTTGGAGAAATTCAGCGTGAACGACGACTGGTCTCCGCCCAGGTAGTTCACGTGGAACACCAGGTCATCCGGGAGGTCTTCAGGCTCGCGCCAAAGCGCCAGCCCATGCCAGCGTACACCAGTCCAAACTTGTGGCCACTGACATTGATAGACTTGACATTTGGCAGACGGAAGTCCCACTCCAAGTCTGGGCTGATGAACGGCGCAATAAAGCCTCCGCTAGCCGCATCCACGTGCAGCGGGATCTCCCATCCATTGGTTTCATTCTCCGCCACCAGCATGTCGTGGATGGACTTGACATCTTCATACTCTCCGTTGAACGTGCTGCCCAGAATGGCACTCACACCAATGGTGTTCTCATCCAGCAGTGCACGTGCGCGCTTGGCCGTCAGCACCAGAGAGTCCGGAGACACGTCTGCTTCACGGATCTCGATCTCAAAGTACTTGCACATCTTGTGCCAGCACACCTGCACGTTAGAGCCAAACACCATGTTGGGTTTGTCATCGGGAGACCTGCAGCGATGCGGCGGTCCTTCCACCTGCGCTTCATGGCCAGTCCAGCCAGCATGATAGCTTCAGAGGAACCGATACAGCCCGTGCCTGTCGCCTGCTGTCCAGGCTCTAGAGGGGCGTGGTACAAGTTCCCCAGCATCGTCACACAGCGGTTGTGGATCTCCGCCGTCTGCGGATACTGGTCCAGGTCGATGTAATTTTTGCGGAGCCCTTCAATCATGAGATCTTCTGCTTCAGGCTCCATGTACGTGGTGACGAAGGATGCCAAGTTCATCTTGGGGTTTCCGTCGAGAGCCAGCTCGTCCTTGATGAGCTGGTGTGCCACACGTGCTGGGACAGAGCGGGACGGGAATACGTCTGAAGGGAGGTTGGAGCACATGAGTGGGTGGCCGTAGACTGCTTCTGTCTCCAGCTGCAGGTCGTTGGCGTTGCCAGAGTATTTGCGGGTGTTCACTTGCATCTTGGTTGAAATGAGGGGAGGAGAAGTGTTTCTTCTTCTTGGAGGCTTGACTTGGGCAGGACCTGGCAAATTCAAGAGTGAGCAGCTACCTGTGAGACTAGACCGATCTTTTGGTCTTCAACACTACAATTGCAAATTTCGGAAAATTTAACCACGAGCATAGTGAAACAAAGTCAATTTAACTACAAATATAGTGAAGCCAAGTCAATTTAACGTTGAAAACAGATGTTGATCTCTGTGCAATAATCTCCTGGTGCAAAGATTCCAACCGAAGCCACAGCGTGTGGCTATGCATAAAATCAGATGACGGCACACGAAAACTCGCAATTGCCGTGGCGTCATGGCAATGCCATTTGGCATTGCCATAACCTGATTCCCATACTGCAAAAGGGACATGGGATGGATACTTTTTAGCTGGATAGCAATACCAGCAACAGTGAGAGATACAATATGCACAATCCATTCTATTCCTTTGAAACGGCAAGCGTGCTGCTTTTGCCACATTCCTGTGGCCCGACTGCACTCTACTCGCTCTTCTTGCTGCTGGCGTTCCTGATTTTTTCCTGCACCTCGTCCTGCCATCATTATTATAAAATTTACACAAGTGAGTCCATATGCTTCGAGTACTGTACATGTGTAGCCAGCTATGGCAGTGCCGTACCTGCAAACGTGAGAAGAACTCCTTCGAGTTGGAGAACTGCTTGGACGAGCCCTCGATCTGCTTGCCCGTGGTGATATTCTTGGCGCCTGCAATGCTCTCGAGCATCTTCTTCTTCTCGTACTTGTTGCCAAGTCCAGGGTTGAGCTTGGCCACGAGCTTCGTCGAACTCGCGCTGGCGATTCTCCTTCCGCCGTGCGTGCTTCTTGGCGTTGCGCAGCGCCTTGCGCTCGGTCTGGGTCATCTCCTCCTTGGATTGCAGCACAGCCTCGCCGCGCTTGCGCTTCTTGTCGTATACCTCCTCGGGCGCCTTCAGGTTGGCGTCACTCACACTGATAGGCACCACCTCTTCCATCGCAATAGCGGGCACCGCAGGCTTGACCTGCAGCTCCTTGACTGCGGGCTTGGGTGTGAACTGGTAGTTCGACAGAGCATCCAACTTCCAGCATAGACTCTTGAACATCACCTCGATCTCTTCCTGGTCCTGCTTGGACTCGTCGTCGGCCTCAAAGCCCATGGCGCTCTTCATGTACTCCTTCTCGTAGATCTCTCCCAGTCCCTCCTTAGACTTCTCCATGGACACTTCCTCCAGCTTGTTCTTTTCATCCTGCTCGTTGCCAGCAAATTTACGGATCACATCGTCGAAGTCATCCTCCAGAATGCGCTTCTTAATCATCTCCTCGAGTGCGATGGACACTTCCTCTGTAATTACAGGGGCTGCCTTCACAGGTCTGTCGTAGTCCAGCACCGCTTCTAACAAACTATTCTCAGGACGTGCGGCAGAGCGCACCTCACCCTTCAACACCCATGGCTTCTCACTGATGGCCTGTTCTTCCAGCTCCTTAATCTCCTTCTGGAGGCGCATGCGCTGCCGCTGGTGCGATGACATAATGCCACGTTCAGCAAGCTCTTCCTCATCAACTTCATCCTCTAGCTCCGCAGGCTTGATGGTCGGGTATTCCTCCTCACCGTCCTCCGCCTGCATCTCGACATCTTCATCAGCATCGCCTTCTTCATCCTCATCGCCATCACCCTCTTCATTCTCTGGGCCGTCAAAGAAATCGTCGAAACGCATCTCCGTCGCGTCTTCAGCATCCGAGCCTTCCTCCATTTCAGAATCATCATCGTCATCTTCCTCACCGATATCGTCATTAAGATCAAGCTCTTCCTCGTCATCTTCATCCTCCTCTTCCTCAGCCGCCTTGTCCATTTCATCCCAGTCAAAGAAGCCATCTTCAGCAACATCACGGGCCTTCTTACTCTTCTTGGCCTTTTTTCTTGGGCTTCTCCTCTTCATCATCTGAATCAGCAGAATCAATGTCCTTCTCTTCCTCATCATCACTCTCTTCTTCCTCTTCAGCGTCGCTATTTGCCTCACTCTCTTCTTGTTCCTCCTCGCTCTCCTCCTGCTTCTCCGACGGGAACAGCAGAATACTCTCCGGTTTCTTGTGGAAAGTCTTGATACGCTGCGCCATCTCCACTACCAGCGGACCGTTCAGCAGACGGAGCTGCTCCCAGATCTGGTCAGCATCGAAGCCGTCCACGTAGAGCTCCTCCAACGGGGCTGCTTGGCCCTCCTTGCTGCTGTATTTGGTAGAGCGATCGAACGCATGCTTCGTAAAGGTTTTAATCTCCGCTGCAATCTCCTCTGACGGTGTAAAGAACACCTAAAAGGTCATGCAATTAACAGAGCAGTGAGTGTCAACTGCATAACTGGTTTTAAGCGCAGCTAGTACTGTCTATAGAGTCATGATGACAGCAATAACTTGATCAATACGCACCTCTGGTTGCTGCACCACCTTCTCGCGGAAGCTGGAAATCACAGGCGCGTCCATGGTTGTCTAACGGGCCCAAGTCTCGCTGCTCGTGCGTGGCCAATAGAGTTGCGTCCGGTATTACCCTTTCGTGATCCAGCCGCCAGTCAAAGCGCGCGGTTTGGTGAGTGCTGCGTCCGGTCATTTTGTCACTTTTCATTCATATTGGGCTTTATAAACACAGCATGCACTATACAATAATGGATATAAATGAATCGAAAAGATTGATGTATTAAACGGATACTTGTCTTTGACAGCGTCATGTGAGACTTGAGCGTCATACTCGATTTGTGTACGCGACGCTACACCATGTCTGCACCTTACATGTGAAAATGTAAAATACATTGACATTCATACAAAAGACATCGATTTTCAATACCAAATGCAGCCGTTCTCACCTTACGGCTACAGCGACTTGCGCCTGATGCTGCTGCTTCTTCTTTCTACACGACTGCAGTCTCCACTGCTTAACTCTGCTCTCTTTTGTCTGTACTGCTCGGTCGAATCTCAACGTGGACAGCTCTCTCACTTGCCTTTCCGAGGCTTTTTCTTCGTTTTCGCCTCGTCCTCGTCGCTCGACAGCCCGTCGCGCGGGATTTCCGCCCATCCGCCGGGCGGCACGTCGTCGAACTTGCGAGCGTGGCGCTTGATGTATTTATTCATAGAGAACATCGTGAACGAGTCCCGTTGGAACACTCCCCGCATCCTGTCGTCCAGTACAATCGTACGCTTGTCGGACGGGTCCTGCAGGTCGTGCTCGTGGATGTACGCCCATAATGCCTGCACGATCTTTGGGCGCGCCATCTGGTCGCTGCCCAGAAGTGAGCCCAGCTCCGGCGACAGCGACAGCTCTGTGTAGAACGGGTTAGCTTTCTTCTTGCCATCGTCATCTTCTCCTGCAACCTTCTTCTTCCCTCGCTTTGCAGGTTTCTTCTTCGCTGCTTTCGCTTCCGTGTCTTCGTCACTCGATACGCCATCACGAGGAATCTCACTCCATCCTCCAGGTGGCAAGTCCGCCGGCTTACGCACATGGCGTTTCACAAACTTGTTCATCGAAAACATGGTCACCGAGTCTCTCTGGAACACATTCTTCAATGTATCGTCAAAGATAATCGTCTTCTTGTTGTTCGGGTCCTGCAAGTTGTGTTCTCGAATGTAGGCCCACAAGGCCTTGACAATCTGCGGTCTGGCCATGGTCTCTGCGCCTACAACTTCAGCCAGCTCAGGAGACAGTGATAGCTCCATATTAAAGCCTCCTCCAGTTGATTTCTTGCCTTCTTCGCCCTCCGTCTTCCGTTTCCGCTTCTTGGGCGCTGGCTTTTTGGGCGTGGTTTTCTTGCGGGGCTTCGGAGCTTCTTCCTGTTCGTCATCAGCGTCGTCATCACTTGGGTCTGGCTCCTGCTCCTCTTCTTCTTCCTCCTCCTCTTCAGCTTGTAGCTGCTCAATCAGCTCCAAAATGGTCGCATTGATCACATCCTTATAGCTGGACAGATCCGTTTGGAACTGCGACTCGAGTTGCTTGCGGATCATGCGGCGAGAGCTGCTCCAGGTCTGCATCCTTAAGGATGAGACGGATAGCCTCCGTCAGCTGTGTCACGTCCACGGCGGGCGCCATGGGCTCTTGGCCCAGCCCCGACAGGTCCAGTCCGAGCCCCATGCCATCGCTCATGGTGTCCCGAAAGTACCTTACCCTCAGTATGCGGCGCGCTACGCTGTGCCTTGTTTGCTTGGTCTGAAGTGACAATTGGCTTTAATAAAACCTACATTAGAAAAACCTCTTGGAAAAACTATGGGATATAATCGAGCTGAACATCGTGATTGAAGTTTGTAGCCATCATATGGACGTTGTCCCGACGTAACGTATAACTACTGGCGTTGCAGGCTAAGTATAGCAGTGATCTATTAATATCCGATCTATTTTTAGCGTTTAGCGATGCTATCAACCAGTCCACACCACATACAACACTAGGAACGGGGAACAGCTACGATAAAGCTGCGAGGTGGAGAGCAATTATTCCTCGCAGCGTCCGGTCCTTCGTTCCTTGTCTGGCCAATGCTCCATTGACAGCCTCTCTATTCTCTCTTTGCTTAAGCTGCACACCAAATGGATCGAACCAGAGATGAACTCGTGGTTCTGCAGCTTCTGAAGAGATTCAGCACCTTGTGGAACTTGCAGGGGACGAGGCACAAGCGAATGGAGAGCCGAATCCACGGATGCATCCAGCTGCGAAGCTTTATCTCGACACTCGCGATACTTTCGAAGTGATTGAGAAATTGGTGGAGTTGCATATGCACGACAGACCGCGACTGCTTCGGAGACTCAGCAGACAGAATAGTACCAGTGAGTCTACGGATCCTTCGACTCCATTATCAGCAAGAGACGTCCCAGCTCAAGCACCGAATGACACAGCGATTGACCGCATTGAGGTGATGTTCCAACATTTGGGAGGGTTGCTAGGACCTTCCATTCTGAAGGAACTGCGGCTGCGCAAACTCGATCAAGTCAATTTTGCATTATGTGAGGTTTCTGCCTATGGAGTTCCAGTGGGAAGCATACAAAGAAGCACGGAAAGAAGAAGTGGAGCTCGTATACCGTGAGACCGTTTTCTCGTCGTTGGTTGCAATGCAAACTTCTTCACAAACAGATACACAATCATTGAAGCAACGCGCAGAGTTCGTAAAGCAACAAATTCGAAAAGATGTGGATACGGTCTGCTTGTTTGCTGCAGATGGCTCGCTCACGACGATTTTCAGTGATGATGACAATATGATGGAGGAGAATATCACAGTCAAGTTCGAGTCATTGATCACTGATGTATATAGCACTTATCTGCAGGAATCACTTGACGTACAGATGAAGCTGTTGACGCATGTTTCGGATCAGTGGGCACACGATATGGCTATCTCGTCAACGACGTCGACGTCTCCAGCTACAGACGCCACGGGACCGGCACTTGTGGTGCAATGCTTTTATCGTCCGCGAAAGTTTCGTAGCAAAGGTGGCATTTTTCCAGATATGCTCATGAATCTTGTGAACCGATTCGTGCATCTGCCGACAGTTCAGTCTGGTCAACAGGCCAAGCTCCTTGTGGCAGACCCTCATCATGTAGGTATGTGGTGGCAAAAGTCCGTGTTCTCTGTTTCCGAGCGAGACGTAACCACGCTGCACGATGACGAGAGCCGCGATATTTTCGGGCGCGTGGAGACATTAGACGGGCAGCTATACGTGCCGCTGTTAGGAAAAATAGGGAAAGGTGGTGAACAGGATGGTTCGCGTTTGTTCGGCAGAAGCGGTGGGCTAGTCAAATGGATAGGGCAGCGCGTGCTAGTCAATAACGGCAAGGACAGCGTGTGGGTGGAGGTTATAGTCGTGGATGTGGACGACAAACGATGTAAGCTTCAGATGAAGAAATCGCTACAAAAATGCCCTGAGATCGCTAGTTGGACGCAGTATCTGTCGCTGAACGAGTGGGTGAATATGCGCGAACTGCGGTTTATTGGAGCGCCCGTAAACCCGAACTTTCGTGTACATATGGGACTCAAATTCCGCGAAGTTCTCGAGTCTGTGCAGACCGTTGTTGTCGAAGTAAGCTCCGTGTTCCCAAACGGAGAACTGAATGACAAAGTTGGTAGTGCACTGTGGAAATCTGTGGAGTCATCGATCAGCAAAGGTGAGCATATCTTCGCACGCTACTTCCGGTCTATTTTACAACAAGATGTGTTGCAACCTACCGTCACCCAGTCAGTACCAACGTGTTCGGTCTCATTGCACCGGACAAATTCACAAGGAATTAACCTCTCTCCTGGTCAAGAGTCTGTACCACAATCGGTTGTGAGAGACATGGGCAGCATACGCCGCATTTCGTCTATAAGAGGCAGCATATTGAAAACGGCTCCGCGCAGCGTATTTTGATGAGAATGGCGCGTACTGCACTAGACAATCGTCACGATTGGTACGGGGCAGTACAGGATCACGAGCAGCAATAGGTGAGGCGACGACAATTACGCGAGTTCTCTCGCCGTTTGAGAAGTTGGCACACCATTTACTCGAAGAAACAGAGATCATTGGTACCTGCATTCAGGCGCAAAACATCGCGCTGAGCTGTGCGTTTGTACAGGTTTTGCTGGAGATGATAGCCAAGATGAAACAGCATTTGCAGGCTACGCTACGGCTACCATCGTGCACTGTTGAGCAGGTCATATCGGAGTATGCCAATTCGTGTCGCCTACTTTTCGTATGGAGGATATGCAGGCACCAGGTGGACACTATGGCACAGCAAGAGAGGAAAAGCAGACGACACTTGGCTGGACGTGACAGCCGCTACATCCACTTAGACTGGGTAGACCAAGCATTTGAACGTGTGGAGACGCAAATTCACGAGATGATGAACTCCCTTGTGCACTATGCGCATCGCACGTTCTTTCATGAGTGCATGAACCATCTCATCCCCGGAATTTACGAGCAGTCCTGGACAGCATGCAAGCCCTGGTTCGGTAATACACGATGCACTTACGCTGTGCAGGCATTCGTCTTTCGGATACAAGTTATGCTGGAATATGTGAATAACACGGTGCTAGTGTGCTATGAACGCAATCTCGGCGTGCATGAAAAGCTGTATGAACTCGCAGTCCGAATCCTGCTTGATGTATTCGCATGTATCGCAGAGGCGTACGAGAGCCTCGTGGTTTCAAGATCGCGCACGATACAGTGGAAGATGGATATTCTCTATCTTGTGTGTGGTGTGTACATGCTGCTCCGACAGCTAGATCAAATGTTCTCCTCCCATGGCGCATCTCAAAGTGCCAAAGGTAAACGCAAAGGTGCGACTTTCGTTCTTCGCGACTATCTAGATACCGATCTTGACTAACCATGCTTTTGCTTCGTGGTGGCCTTTCAGCAATGATCGATATTCGATCTATTTGCTTGCGTCTGCTTGTCCGTCTTGCTATCCGGTCAGGCCCTGCCAATGTTGTCTTGGACTTGCTATCGAAGAAAGTTGAGGCGAGCAGCTTTGAGCAATACGCAGGTGTGGACACGATTTCAGAACTCGAGTGCCACATCAACTCCGTTCTCGACTCCGTCGACCCAAAGGGAGACATATTGGGAGATTTTGGGGCAAATGGGGTAAGTATCTGAACTGGTGATTTTTAGTGCGTTAGAAGTACATTGATAAGGAACACTCACCATAGTCGTTGATGTCGCACATTTGCTGCAGACTGAAAAAGAGCTATGGCGGATACATTCGATATTTAGTAGTCAGGAGATCAAGAAGCTGCAAGAGGTTCAACTCAATGTGAGTGATGATATTCGTGTGGGTTTGCATAGTGACAACTAATTGAAATGGTTGCTCAGTGGACAGCACTGATTTCAAGATGCAGCTTGTCGAAAGATTCATTGATGGGGACTCTCCAGCAGCGACACGAACTTGGAAACTGGGTATTCCCAGTATTGACAGATGCAGAGGTGCAGATGCGCGACCAACTTCGAAAGGTATTGCTGATTCGTCCGTCAAAGTCGGAAGTCAAATACTCACGGTTTTTGTTGTGTGATGTTCATTGTAGTTTATCGATCGGTTGAATGCCGACAGCGAGCAAAAGCAGAAGCTCAGTATCGCGGTGGAGCACGAGTTAACTGTCGATGGTCCCAATTCCGTGGGCACCGAAAACAGCCCCAACAACTCTCGAGGTAATGATAATAATCCTATTTCCCGGATAGCCCCACTTCTCGGGATATTAGAGAAGCTTTGGCTGAGATGTCCATGGAGGCATGTTCAGCAGCAGCAGTGAATACTGATTAAAGAAATTGGCATGCCCAAATTTTGCCTGGACCGAACTCTTGAATATCTCTCTGGCCCAACGCAAACATTGTGATAAGCATATAGGTCATTGTGACGATTTCGCGCTTAGTGGCGCGCTGCTGTGTCTCGCTGTAGCAAGTGTACGAGCCCCTAAATTTAGGGGAGTTCAATACTGTCGATCTGAGGTTCAAGCGTATTTGCAACGGCCTAGCCTATTCTCATTGTGCATTTCTAGCATTCCAACACAAGCACTTTGTAAACGTGCATTGCCAACCCTTTCAGGGTAGGCTTGTTGCTTCACGATGGACATGATGTCTTCTTATACAGGTGGAGCTGCGACGGCAGCGCAGTGGACTCAACTTTGGGACCCGTCATTCGGATCGGCTGCAGCACAGCCCATGAGACGATCGGCTCACGCTATTGCCACTTTTGAAGACAGCATGTACGTCTTCGGTGGTATCACCACGAACGCAGCCGACGAAGATATCGAGTTCAATGACACGTGGATATTCGATCTCGTTGGGAAGAAATGGACTGAACTACCAGTCGGGAACAATAGGCCTTCGAATCGTTTTCACCACTCTGGGATACTGCACACCAACATCACTGTCAACGAGTTTATAGTTTTCGGGGACTTTCGCTCAAGGCTGCCGAATCTGACACAACTATACCATCAGCGACAAACACCGTACCGGTCGTACAATACAACGACATTTGGCGACTCTCCTTGTCGTCAAAATCCCCAAGTGGAAAAAGACCCGTCCCCATCAACCTCAGCTAGTGTGCCGGATGCACGATCAGAGGCTGGTATTGTTATTCACAATGACCAATTGTTCGTGTTCGGTGGCATCGCATACGATGAAAGGGCGAAAGCGCTCCAGTTGACTACAACGACCTCTGGAGCTACGATCTGAGCACATGTACTTGGAAAAGCTCGAGCCGGAAGAAAATGTACTGCCTCCCACCCGATTTTCACACTCGGTTGCAATGCTAAATGACAACAGTGATGGGACCGCTTCATATTTACTGGCATACAGCGGACGTCACTTGCTGTACTCAAGCTGGAGCCTGCTGAACGATGTTTGGGTCTACGACTTCAACCAGAATGAGTGGTCAAGTATCGCGTCGACGGCAGACGTCCCGCGCGCTTACACATCGATTGTTGTCACGGAAGGGGTCGATATGTGGTTCTTTGGTGGATACTACAAACCACAGCAGAGCGCCAGTGGCTACGTGTATGATGACATTGTTCTTGGGAAGTTTGACTTGAAAAACATGGCAATGGAGGCGAGACACGCAGTACTCAACAACAAAGCCGCTTCTCCACCGCTGCGCTACAATCACCGCGCTGCGCTTTGGCACAGAGATACCATGGTCATCTATGGCGGCAGCTATCAAAACCAATTAGGTGACGTGTGGGCTTATAATACCACGGACGCTCAAACCACCGAAGCTGCGACGAATTCTTTGCCGCTTGATCCTGCGTCTCTGGTGTACGTGCTTGGGGCCTTTATCGTCACTGTGGTCTTTGTACTGCTCGTGCTTCTTCTTCGGTGGCGACGTGCCGATCGAAGAAATGTGCGTTCGTTTTGTTTGACAAAACCTTTGTGCACTTTTCAAGTCGCTGTCTTTGCAGAAACTAACCGATATTATTTTGTTTCTGCCGGTAATTAGTTACAGGCTGCTCAGGTACGTGGAGCTGCAGTTGTTCGAGGCGTGACAAAGGAGCGATTAGAGCAGTTACGGGTCACAAAATACAGCCGCGCTGAGCGGAATCCTGGTGCGGCATCGCCGCAGCAGAACAATTCAGATGCTGGGGATGTGGCTAACAACGAAGATGTCTGCCCAATCTGCTTGGTACGTAGAAAATCATAAAGGCATATTGTGGAGTGGGTAGCTTACGGTTATTGCACATGGTGGCTGTGCAGATCGAGTTTGAGGATGGCGAAGACGTCCGTAATCTGCCGTGCAAGCACATTTTTCACGTTGCCTGCATCGATGAGTGGCTGAAGCGCAACACGGTACGTTTTCATCAGCTACATGCAGTGGGGGAGGGTATGTACGAACCTCTAACGCTTTTCTCAAATCTTGTTGCACGTTCGTACCAGTCGTGCCCAATGTGCAAGAGCAACGTGGATCTAGACGCGGTGGATATCACAGTAGAAAGCATTCCGGTTCCTACGTCAAACAGATCGGGAGCTATCGTTACACCTGTTACCACAGGTCCTTAGATAATAGATGCCAGAGATTAGACCAATGCAGCCCATCACAGCGCGCAGCACCAGCGAGGAGGTTGCGAATATTTGCCTTGGTTCATCATCATATTTTATTGGCCACACACACTTATTGGCATAGTGTTTCGACCTCTCACACTCACGCTGTCTCTCTAGACGCGTGTTAACTCCAGAGTTGCTTTGGGTCTATTTATCGACGACGCTGGGACTGGGAGTTCTGCGCTAGCAGCCCTTAGTCACCTTCTCTAACCGCTTCAGCTCCTCGGGCGTCGGGCGACCTCCAGCACTACAAACAGAAACACAACAGCACAACTAAAGTTAAACACACTGCGTTCATGGCAACATATCACGCTCAGCACGTACATCCAGCGGACACGACCCTTGCCGTCGATCAGGTGTGCATAACCTACGAAGCTATTTCCCAGATCCATCGTCGTACGGAAGGGATCACGACGTCCAAAATGCGCGTAGGTGGTTGAATGCAGCTCCCCAGGGTTTTCTCCTTCAACCCCTTCACAATACTACCACTCACGAGCTTCATGTACCAGTCCTCGATCATATTCAACCCCAACATTTGCACCTCGGCATCCAAGCGTCCGTTTTGATCCGCGAAAGCTGCCAGAAAACCTTCACGCCAACCCGGTAGCATCTCCAACCCAAAGTTCTTGAAAGAAGTGAGCATTAGTGTCACTTTTCCATTGAAACGAGCGATTGCAAGTCCCCGGGCTTGCCGTTTAGGTCTTCCAATGGCAACGTCGGAACGAGCTTCGCTTTGCCCACTTCAATGAGCTTCGGGGCCTTCCAGCACTTTTCCTTCCGTGTCGTTGAGCTGCTTGAACTCTGCGAACATATTGGGGCGGTATTTCTTCTCCACTTTGCGCTCCGCCTCTTCAATCATCGTGTCCAGCGCTTCTAGAACATCGCGCAGGTTTTGAGCGGGGACGCGTTTAGACGCCGCCGGGGCGGGCTTTTAGTACCGGGAGCTGGGACTTTGGCCACAGGGACGTCTTGACGTTTGGAAGAGTCGGTCGAGCTGGAAAAAGCCGCACAGAGTGTCGGACGGCAGCGACGCAGCGCCGATGACGAGTGGCGAGACAGCATGGCCACAGACTGAGGTTTTAGAGAAATGGAGGGTTTAAGAGCGATATGTTTTAAAGGGGTGTTTTAAGATATATAATTTAAGAGTATTTGTTGAGCTGAAGTCGCTCTTAAAAGTGGCCATTTTAAGAGCGACTTCAACTCGACATCATGGTGCAACTTCGACAGCGGAGGCTTGTGCAAAGCTGACGTAATAACAGCATGCTGTTAGTACTTCACTACAGTTTATGTTGTGATGCTATCGACGAGCACTGAAAAATGACGAAGTTTGCCAGGAATAGTAGGCTATTCATGGCTGCTGAGCACTGATGGCATGCACGGCGATCTCTTCGTGGAATAGGACGACCGACAGAGCGGCACTACTATGTCGATCTTTGGCGGCTCGGATAGATTTCCCATTGAAGCGGGTGCGCATAGCTCGACGCTGTGTGTTTCGTGCATAGAGACTGATGATTTGTCTGCTGTCTGCTACCAGCTCGGTCGCCGGGGCCGATCTACCCAAGCCGAATATACGCGCCAATGCACGAGTTGTTATGAAGGCCGACTACAGGCCTGTGGACGAGAACCAGAAGTGGGGGAAGCGCGAGAGCTGGATCAGTGGTATGTGCTAGTATTTCGGTCTGCGTAGCCGGCTGGTCATGCTAAGCTGGTGTTGCTTTCCTAGGTCCGTCTCCACATATGCCAGTGGTAAATAAAGGTGATATGCAAGATTACATCTACATCGCAAGGAGCTTCGCAACGCACAACTAACCAATCATGAATTTGTTTACAGACAGTGGTCTGGCGCCTGGCCATTATAACGACAACTTCAGATCGATCAAGACACGAGCGCCAAACATGTCCTTCTCGAAGTCTGATCGCTTCTTGTCGCAAAAAGGTATGATAACCCCATGCCGTGCGAAGTCGAGGTTGCAGGGTGAAAGTGCTAATTTTGTGTGTATGTCCTGTTTATCATGATAGTGAGCATGTCGGGCACGAGCCACCAGCGTGAGCTTATAGCGGCGGAGAGTCCTGGGCCCAAGTATAATGTTGACTACATGTCGTCAAATGGTGGCAAGACTGTACAGCCCAAGTTTTCGTTTGCAGCGCCTTCATCACCGAAGTCCCAGAAGACGCGTCTGCCTGAGGTTGGTCCTCGTCGCGGCCACCGTGAGTCTTGGATGTCCGTCATCAATCGTAACGGCGTACTGGTCATGCCAGCATCTCCTGCAAGACCTCGCCAAGCAGCAAAAGATAGCACTGCAACTTCAGAACAAGCCCGGTCTGAAGACCCTGCGCACATACCGAGCAACAACGCGAGTGGGAAGAACTCCGGGAACATGTTCGGACACGAACACCGTTTCGGCAAGCGCCAGACCGATGCCCCAATCCCGTGGCATCCTTAGTAAGCAACACCCGAGTGCAATTCGTATCGGCGACACATACGCGCGAGAACATGGGTGAGTTTTCGCCGGGACCCATCTACGCGCCGTATAATCCGGAGCGCCCTGGTGGCAGATTGGCACCGGCAGCACATCGCCCAGTGCCACCAAGCAGCCCATCGGGTACCAAGTACCCTCATGCAAACCCTAGCAGCCGTAGCTCCTGGCTTGCTGGCGCCGTGCGCAAATGTGACGGACAGGAGACCGTATTATTGCGCGTGGGGGACGTGCCTCCAGGCCCAGGTTCCTACGCCGGGCCACCGTCCTCCTTTATCAAGGTTTCTCACAATGTCAAGACAAAACCTAATCCGATGATGGTACGCATTACCAAGTTATGTTTTTCCGTTGCTTTGCTCCAAACGGCTAATGATTGAACGTGCAGCAGATAAAAGCCCACGGCCGCCGCCAAGGCCACCAGGAGTGAATTCCGCACGGGAACAACAACGCCAGCGAGATTTATCTGCTCAGAAGGGCAGTGCCACAACAAGACCTGCCGAGACCACGGGTCCCGAAGTCGAGTCGCCATAACTTAGTCGGAATACACAAGCATTTTGCCAGTCACTTGCAAAACTATTGCTACAGAGGCTTGGCAAGCGAGTATGGCTGCACACTCGATGAGCCAATGCCAAGATTACCGTCGCTAGGAGCTTGAAGTCTGAAACGTCACCAAATCTCCACGCAAGGGCGAGTCGCTCATAACGCCACTCGCCGACTGTCGCTCAAGTCCGCTTGGGAAATTTTGAGTTCCGAATGAAGGGAGGTTCCGAGAAAACGGTGGTACCGGCTGCCGCTGACACCCGCAACAATGAAACCTGCATCAAATGTGGTCGCGAATTCTCTAAGGAAAACGCCTACTGCATCTACTGCGGCACCAACGTTTAACCTTCTTCTTCTCACAGCGTAAGGCTGCAGTTATCAATTCGTGTTCCTGCTCCACCTTAGCCAGCAGTCAAGAGCCCAAGCCTCGTCAGAACCGGTTGTAGGATAGTGCAAGCCAAATTAACGCATTTCAAACCAATTAAGTCCGCTTGTCACAGAGTAACTCTGCCCCGCCCAATACCTTGGACCGTGTCGCTCATTGGCGGCATGGCAGTTTGCTCTTGATTTAGTGCATGCATCGATACTTTGTCATGAATGTGCAGCCCGGGTTTTCGTTTGCAGCGGCTCCATCGCCGAACTGTACCAGTTAGATTGCCACTTTGGGCGCTTCTCGCCAGCTATCCCGGGTGACTTCACCGTACTGTAAGGCAACAAGTACGCCAGCGTATCCACTGCTGATTCAGAAACTCGCCGCGCAAGCAGAGAACCTTCCGACCGAACTGAAGATCACCACGCCTGATTGAGCCAACACCGAGTCCTGCATAGCTTTACTTCAGCAATGGTCTCTTTAACGCTGCTGCTTGTCGAGAGTGACATTGGGCAGCTTTCACTGCAAACGTTTGGATACATGGCTTCACTCATATGATGCAACTTCAATGAGCTTGGTTGTGGAATGGCGGGCGTGCTTTTCCTGGGCGTAGGGCAGGCACGGCACCGCTGTATCGTTGCACACTGACTCGCACGCCGGGATGTGCCTCGTTGCAGCCTTTGCACGATTCCTGCTGTTGCGGAAGGGGGGACCAGCCATCACTCGCCGCATTGTCGGTCAAAGCGCGTGTCAAGACCACTTCGCTACAGTGGAAATGACAGCGGATAGTCGACAGGAATCTCATCGCTCGACCACTGGACTCCCTCCTGAAGGACGCACTTCGCAACGTGGCAGCAACGGTTAAGCCATGCACTAACAGAGGTGCATTGCAGGCACATTGGCGAGCGACGCCGCGAATCGCGCCGCGATCGATGCGCGCGTGAGTAATGCGTCGCCTATCGACATAACCTCGGCCGTGCGGTGCAAAGTCTCGGGAGCGTGCGGTCTTTCTTTCAATCGCGCCCGTCGTTCCTCCAAGCAATGTACGTGCGTCCTTGAGGCAACAGCGTCGTGGACATTCGGACCGCAGGGCCCCTCTCGCCCACGTTCGAGTCAAGACGAAGTTGTCAGGATTTGAAAGTGTAGCTATCCATACAAAGCCAGCAAACGCATGTCCTTCAGACGCTAAACAAACGAACTGGAAGCCCTTGGCAATCGGTAAGCATGCTAGTAATTGCTACATACAACGTGCAGATTCGCAGTGTGCACCATGGAGACTCTTGGTATCGACACACAGACGGGACGTCTTATGAAAAGGTACCACTATCGTCTATCCATGCACGACTCATCACACTTGATGCAGGCTGGCAGCAAATAGATTTGAGAGACGAATAACATTAGTTTTGAGTATTAATATTAAATTCGAGGGGCTTCGTGCTCTCGTTTTTGCGTCACATCGTCACATTGTGAGCTTACTGATGGACTCGATGGATCGCTGCCACAATGTCAATCGCTTGCCTGTTACTTCCTACCACATCCAAGCTGCTGCATTGAAGCTGTAGGCCTCGAGCTCTTTATTGTGCAGCACAGATTTATAACTCGGTGACTTATTCATTGCTATTTATTGATGGTTTGGAACGGATGTATCACTGTGTTGAAACCGCGGAGGCTGCTGGCTGAGCGTAGCCATGTCGTTTTTGTTGTTCTTGAAGCCTGCAATGGATTCATCACCAGCTGAGCTGCTACTGACGTAGTCACGGTAGCGTATGGCGGACAAGAGTGCGATGGCGATGCCTGTTCGCTCAGACAGCGAGCCTCACGAGGTGGAGGCACCACCTGCTTTTTCATATTTTTTCTCGCTTGGTGATTTTCGCTTGCTGTCCAGAGAATAAAACGCTTGAATTCGAGTCAAGCGGGTTCAAATTACCCCGAGATCTGAGCGTGCAGTAACTGTATTGAGCCCCGGATTTTGATTTCCACTCGGTGCATTTTCCGCCAAGAAAGCTCTCGGCTGAATTGATCGGGGATTCGGTCGGTAAAGGCTCGGCTCCACTCAACCAGAGAGTGCAGAAAAAGCATCTGTCTGGCCGCCCCAACAACCCGACAGCAGCACTCCGTACCTAGCCGAAGAGAGTCGAGTGCACGTCTCTCTTTCGCCCAATCGCCAGCCTCTCCCTCTTCGCGGCTGGGTCCCTCTACGCTCACAACTCCACTTGCTGACTCTCGCGCTTCGGTCTCAAGTCCGTTTTCCATCCAGGAAAACTTTCGAGAGATCGAGATCCGAATGGCAGGAAGTTCCGAGAAAGCGGCGGCCTCAGCTGCCGCTAGCACCAACAATGGACTCAACTGCATCAAATGCGGCCGCGACGTGTCCGAGGCCGACGCCTTCTGCATCTACTGCGGCACCAAAGTGAGTCTCTCCATGTCACAGCGTAAGGCGGCAGCGATCCCCGCTGCTGCCCCATCAGCACCTGCTACCAAGCCTGCAGCAAAGAAACCCGAGCCCAAGTCTGAGCCGGCAGCTAAGAAACCCGCTGCGGCCTCTGCTCCGGCGCCTAAGCCAGAAGTAAAGAAACCTGAGCCCAAGCCAGTATCCAAGCCAGCATCCAAGCCTGCGGCGGCGGCTCCCAAGTCTGCTGCTGCGGCTCCTAAGTCTGCTGCTGCGGCTCCCAAGTCTGCTGCTGCGGCTCCCAAGTCTGCTGCTGCGGCTCCCAAGTCTGCGGCTGCGGCTCCCAAGTCTGCTCCTCGCCCCCTACTAGCGGCGCTTCCACCGCTCCTTCCAGCGGAAACTCTACCCGTCCGGCACCTCTGCCGACTGCGGCTTCAGCCCCTGCTGCAGACCGCAGATCGACCCCGTGTCGAAGCCTGCACCGGCTGCGTCTGCGTCTGCGGTTATTCCTCCTCGTGCTCAGAGTGAGGGCCGTATGAATGAGAACAGTGGCCGCGGCTCTCTGGACGGCGTTCCTAACGATGTTGCTGGCCTGGAGAAGCTCTGGGTGCCAGACAACTTCAGTAATGAGTGTATGGACTGCAAGGCCCCGTTTGGGTTCCCCAAGCCTCGTCGTCACCATTGTCGCGTCTGTGGTTTGCTCTTCTGTCGTCCTTGTGTGAACCACAAGATCCAAGTGCCGGCTTCGTTTGGATACGGTAACGCCCAGCAGAGATGCTGCAGGAACTGTATCACGGCACTGCAGATGAAGGCCATTACCACGCCTGCTGATGTGTTTGCACAACGTCGTGGCCCTACAACTCGCTCCATGTCTGGTCAGGAAAGTTACGACGTTCTTGGTGTGTCTAAGGACTCGACTCCAGAGGAGATTGCGGCTCAGTACAAGAAGAAGTCGCGTTCGATGGATCCAACCAAGGTAGAGGACCAAGAGACTCTTGAGAAGATCAATGACGCGTACCGCAACCTGCAGGATCCGAACTCACGCAGCCGCAACGACTCGGAGCGTGCTCGTGACTCAAGTCTGCTGGGAGGAGACCCGACCAACCACTTTGTGTCTGACACAGCTCGTAGTGACCAGACGGAGTGTCAAGTATGTTTCCGTCCGTTCAAGCTCGGCCGTCGTCAACATCACTGCCGTCGTTGTACGCGTAGTGTCTGTAACCAATGTAGTGTCGAGTCCAAGCCGATCCCTGAACTGGGTTTCCCGTACCGGTTCGTCACTGTACCTCTTGTAACGACAGTCCGCCTAAGTTCATCAAGCCTGTCATGGACCCCGTGTCGAAGCCTCCTGCTGGCTTCGAGTACCTGACCAAGCTAGACATCCTGGTGAACGTCAAGTCCAAGTCGAGCGGCACCACTCCGGACACGGAGACATACATGGTCAAGACGTTCTGCGAGCCGAATGAGGTTTCGGCTAAGGCTGCCAACTATATGGTCACCGACGCGGACCGCGCCGTCACACACGAGTACCAAATCAACGAGGAGCGCAGCTTGAATGATTTCGAGTGGCTGTTCGTCAAGCTTGGTGACTTTAGCAATCCCAAGGCTCTGCCGTTCTTCCCTGACAAGCGTACACCCGTAGTGACCGTGAGAAAGTGCTGCAGACATTCGTGTACGGCTGTCTGCTCCACCCGCTTCTGCGTGATGCGGACTGCTTGAAGGCATTCTTGGCGCTGCCTACGGAGCAGCTTCGTCAGTTCCAGAAGAGCGGCAAGAAGACGTTGTACAACTCGGACGAGTACAACCCCATCATCAAGTCGCTGCGTCTTGAACTTGAGAAGGCTCAGATCCGCTCCAAGGTGAACGAGCTCATCAACCGTCAAAAGGACCAGAAACAGCGTATCTCTGAACAGGGAGCCCGTGCTAATGAGCAGAAGAAGCGTGATGCTGCCCAGGACATCCGTCGTGAGCAGGCTGCGTTCCGTTTCAAGGCACTTGAAGCTCGTAAGGAGACACAGACAGAGCGTATGGATCGCGAGAAGGAGCGTTACGGCAAGCAGTCGAGCACGACTCACATTCTGTTCTTCGACACTGTGCGTGACGAATCGGTCCGCAACACGGAGGAGGAGACCCGTATCAAGGAGAAGGTCGAGTTCACCAAGTCGAAGGACAGCTTCCAGCAGGATACCACGCAGTGGAATAACGACATGGCTCAGTGGTCGAAGCACCGTGCGAACTGGTCGGAGGCTCACAACCCCGCCGTGTCCAAGGATATTGCTAACGACTGGATTGTGCACTCGTATGGTATTTACCACTCTGCGAGCGACCAGAAAGCGAAGGTGCCCCGCGAGCTTGTTGACCTGCATTCTCAGTTTGTGAAGATGCAGGAAAAGGAGCCGGAGTTCCTGGAGGAGGAAGGCAACACCGTCGACGACGAGTGGATGAAGCTTGCCAAGGAACGCGAACACTGGACCAGCATGCGCGCTAACATGAAGCGTGAGGATGAAATGTGCCGTGATGAAGACTCCCGCTACAAGCAGGAGCACGAGTACGTTCGCCAGGAGGCTGAGGCCCGCCAGAAGAAGGTTAAGACCATTGAGGCTGACCTTCTAGCGCTCAAGACCGAGATCAATGGCCGTACCCGTTCCATTGCTCAACGTCGCACGCGTCACCAGGCTCTGGACGAAGAGTATGAGAAGGAGTGGCGTGTGATTCAATCCAAGCGTAATGACACGACGAAGTCCCGTCTGGACGAGCACTCGGCCCGCATCACACGTGGCAAGAAGCGTTCAGACATTTTCAACGACCAGCTGGACCGTCAGACTAAGTCGCAGCGTATGCTTCTGTTCAAGCGTGCCGCCCTTACGGAGGAGCGCAAGGCGGACTGCAAGTTGTTCGATGAGCACCGTGAGGACTGCAAGAACACGCTTGACGAGGCGCGCAACGCTCTGGTTATCACACCCGAGTATGTGGCCCGCCTTGAGGCTGACATGAAGGTGCGTGCCAGTGAGCTGCAGGCTGTGAAGGATAGCAACAAGCGTATCCCGCAGGAGGGTGCTGACCCTGAGGTGGACGAGCGTGATGAGTTTATGAATGAAGTGCGCCGTCGCCGTGCCCAGTTCCAGAAGGAGCTTGACGACCAGGCCGCTCAGCTGGAAACTGAGAACAAGCTCTGCTTGTCGTTGCTTGAGCGCATGAACCAGCACATCAAGACCCTGGAGGTCGAGGTCAAGAACGCTTCCCAGGAGGAGTCTATGATCGAGGAGTTCAAGAAGCTCATTGATACAGAGACCAAACTTCTGGCAGATGAGGAGGCCAAGCGCGATGAGAAGAAGCGTCTCATCACTGAGCTGATGAACAACGCCGGTAACTGGGTGCTGGACTCGCTCCACGACCACTCTAACCGTAAGAAGGTGGAGGCCAACCGTCTTGTTAAGCAGGCTGTGCGCGCTGCTGATCTGCAGAAGCTGGTGCAGCACTTCACCCATCGTGTGATCGACCAGGAGGAACGTATTATGCGTCAGAAGCAGCGTATCCTGAACGGCGAGCACAAGGTTGAGATGCTCAAGTCGTCGGAGAACTGGTACCAGTACGTGACCGGCCACGCCGCTGACCTTGGAAAGAAGGACATGAAAATCCTCGAGTCTAGCCGCAACGAGCGTGGGGAGGACTTGAAGGAGTCGTCTCGTCTTCAGAAGGACGACGAGACCGACATCAAAAGCGTTGTTAAGGAGCTTGACGTGAGCCGTAAGAACGCAAAGGAGAAGGTCGAGAAGCGTGAAATCTGGGCGCAGGTGGAGGACGTGTACAGCGTGTCCAAGGCTCAGGAGAAGGACGAGGACATGATGATGACCTCGCAGATCCGTAGCCTCTTGCAGCAGCTGGCTGAGGCCTTCGAGATGCTGACCAACCGTCTGCTCGAGGAGGAGAGTCTGCAGCACGCTTCCACGCAGCTGGAGGGGTGAGATCGACTCGATCAATGCGTTCATGGAGCGTATGGAGAGCGAGGAGAGCGCCCTGTGCTCCACCGAGAAGACGTCGCTTGCTAAGGAGTCGCAGGTGCGTCGCTCTGAGACTGACCTGATCGAGCAGCGTGCGCGCGCTCTGATCGACAGCTACAAGCAGATGCAGTCGGAGCACATGAAGTTCCCTGTGGATCTGGGCAAGATCAAGAGCCGTCGCTCTGAACGTGAGAAGCCGATCCTGCCGCGTGAGTCCGAGCTTGAAGCGGCTAAGAAGCTGATCAAGAACCGCAACTACTACGACCGCAAGGCGTGCGCAGACTTTGTCAAGCGTTTCAAGGTCGACCAGGAGATGAAGGAGGTGCGCGATGTGTTTGACTGGCTAAAGCTGGTGATCGAGCGCGACATTAAGCGCATGGAGAAGTGGCTAGACTCGAGCCGCAAGGAGCGCAAGGAGATTGAGAACCTCAATGTGAAGGGCAAGGAGATCAACTGGGATGAGGACACCCTGGAGCGTATCCCTGCTCTGAAGGAGATCCAGAAGAAGATGGCTCGCCAGAACGGTTCGCAGTCGAACCACAAGGGCAACAACGAGGCCAAGCTTGCGGATGCGGTGCACCCGACGGAGCAGTGGATCGTGGAGCTTCTCAAGTACAAGAAGAATATTTCGGAGATCGACTCGAAGTTGTTGAAGGATATTTCGTCGACGGTCGACGTGGCCACAAACGAGGAGGACATAGTGAACGCGAACCTGAAGAAGATGAAGACGGACAAGGAGTATGTGCTGAATAGCATCCGCTTCATTGACCAGGAGGAGGCCAAGGCGATTCGAAGCACGGGCAAGGGTGGCGTCCCTGGCCGTCACAGCCCTGGATCGGAGAGCGGTAGCTTTGTGAGCGGCGATGAGCAGCCGACACCGAAGGCCCGCACTCCCTCGCCCAAACCGGTGGCGGCGCGTTCCCCATCACCGAAGCCGACTGTGCGTGCACCGTCACCGGCCCCGCCAAGGCTGCGCCTTCACCGGCCAAGCCCTCAGCAGCAGCATCAACACCAGCCCAAAAGCCTCGTGCCGTCGTCAAGCCTCGGTCTCAAGAGTTCTAGATAGAGAAACTGGACAGTAAGGGAGGTTGTTGAAACGTGAGGAGCTTGTCGGTCTCCTCTGACGTCGGTATCTATGAGATGCAGACCCAAGCCACTCACATATTCCTTGTTTTTATTCGGAATATTTTTTTGTTTTGTTATTTTTGTTGTTCAATTTGTTCATTTGCTTGAGTTGTTGTTGACATTAGAATAGTGCCAGCCACATGGTCGGGGTTTGCAACGGTGGTCTTTGCTATCAATGTAGTCAGTTACTGTATTTACATGATCTCTCGAGTCATGTGATTTAGCAGTAACCAGTAGGCGAATAGCGCAAAATTAGGTGACCGACAAATACGCAACTGATCTCTCAAGCGTGAAATGGTATAACTCGAAGCAGGACGACCCTGCAATTTGTCAACGACAGCAAACGTTGCAAGTGTCAATGCGGCAATGTGGTAATATGGTGGTTGATTATTACCTTACTGCGTTTAGCAGATGGCGCCGTTCATTTAATGCGTCATGTCCTAAGAGCTTTGGCAAAGCAGAATGATTTGGTCGTTTACGAACGAGGCTATACGGGCGCAATCGGAGGAAATGACTTGGTTTGATTATGTATGAGACGGTGCCCGAAAAGTACATTTTTTCAGTCAGTACGGATAGGCACTGAAGGTTCAGCTGACTGGCTTCCCACATACACTGCCAAAGTGACTGAGGTCCGCAGTACCTATTGTTCTATCTCCTCGGCATGGCGCTCGGCTGGATCGCCCCCATCGTGCTCGTCGGCGTCTGCGTGCTGTCCTGCCTCTGGTCGGTGCTCACGGCGCCGCGCTTTAATGTCCGCGGACTGCACGTCATTTTCACTGGTGCGTCACATACATTTAGACACTTTTTCACTTAAACCCTGACGATGATGCATCTAAACGGGTGGTTGTTACAGGGGCCGAAAACCCGTTGGGTCTTGCCATCGCCAAGAAGTACATAAAGAAGGGAGCAAAGGTGCTTAAAATGACAGTGCTGATCGTGGTGAGTGCTGTAAAGTTAACCTAACTGTCTCTCATTTAGGTGACACTGATCGGACCCTCGACGGACGCGTTGAAGGCAGCACAATGTGAACTTCAGGTACGTTTAGAGAAAGTTTAAGGTAATATTCGTGTCTAACCTATTGACTGAATTATAGAAAGTGGCAGGAGATGGGGCGGCAGTGTTTATCTTCGAATGTGAACTGGTGGACCAGGAACAAGTGCAACAAGCTGTTGAGGAGGCCAATGCCTTCCACGGACGTCCGACAGACCACATTGTTTACGCTGCCAGTATACGCATCACTCCTGGTTACTTCTGGGAGCAAGATCTTGCAGCGATGAAGGAGGCTATGGACATCAACTACCATGGTGCTGTCGTGCTGGTTAAGGTATGTTCTAAACGTTTAGGTGCATTTTTGCCTTTTTAAGTGAACCTGCGCTCATTTAGATAATCTTTGAATGTGTGTGTTAAATACAGTCTGCTCTGCCAGCGATGATTGAAGCGAAGGTCCGCGGCCGTATCGTGTTTGTAAGCAGTGTGGACAGTTTGGAGTTCCCAGTGGGCTGTGGGGCCTGCAGTGGCACGAAGAGTGCGTTACGTGGACTGTCAGACTCGTTACGCAACGAGTTGTTGCTGTACAACATGTCGGTCACAATATTCTATCCGGGCACGTCATCATTCAACCTGTTAAGCCCATCCACGATCAACAAGATCGGTACGGATGCTTCTGTGCCTAACGATATTACGGAACATGATGATGCAAGGTACTGGATATTGATTATCGTGAAAAAATTAGGCTACTGCTTCATCTAACCATGTTTTTCACTCTTTTCCAGCAATCATGATGTTACCACAGGTGGGTTTAGTAATCGTCTTTATTGTTATGCTTTTCATCTAACATTCGCTGTTTTTACTAGGATATGCCACATTTTCAGACAAAAGCCCAGCCGCTACGAAAGCGTAAGTAGTTTTAAGTTACTTTTAGTAGTGACATTTTCTCACGTTTTGTTTTTGTATTGTTGTGGTGTAGACTCGACAAGAAGGCCCAGATACTCATTAACGGACTTTGATGGGCCAATACTCTATCACTACCACGTGGAACGGATTCTTGCTGCGCTTGCTGAGCAATGGAGTGGCGCCGCGCAACAACACACCGTTAGAGTTCATGGCTCTCTTTTTGTGTCGCTCTACCAGTTCATGGTGAAAGCGATGCAGGAGCGATCAGTGAAGGCACCGACCCTCGCTGGCACAGCTGCTCACGTCTAAAGGTTGGCGTCGTATCGGTCTCCTGGAAGCTGAACATTCGTTTTACTTAACTACTGCCTAATTGTGTTTAGAGACAAGAAAGCATAGAGCAATGCCAGATAAAGGTATCTGGTTCAACACATGAGTGCTGAAAACTGATGGAACTTCTACTTGATATTGACACTGAAGTGTTTGCTTACTTCGTATTATTTTCGTACTCTGGAATGTGGAGTTATTGATCCTGTGGTGGATATTTTACGAACTTGAGCTGCACGCCGTGAGCGCCCGGAACTGGCTGGTCGCCGTTGATGATTGGGCTCGCTGGTAAGTTTGACTCGCTCTCATCATTAGTAGAGGCACCAACACCATGGACGTCGTAGCGCAAATGAATCAACAGGTCTCGTGTCTCCACCTCATCGTACTGTTCCATCATCAACACACGGATCTCTCTTGCATTCTTGCGCGTCTTCCAAAGGCGAAAGTGAACCAATTGGCCGGAGAAAATACTGGACTCGTGGCGTGCTGTTCCGTATATACGTCCCAGACTGCTACCGACTGCAAGGAACTTACTAGAAGACGCATCGCTGTTTGTATCGCCATCTCGACTAGGTGCTGCTGGATGTGGGCGAAAGCTGAGCACCTGCTTGACCCGGGCATTCAGTATAAGTGTGACAGTCTGGTACTTTGCGTCGAACGTGATGGCCACGTGGTTCCACTTGTGCAGAGTCAATGGTGCATTTGGAAACTTGAGAACCAGTTCAGGGAGGTTTTCATCCACCAACGAATACTTGCGGAACCGTAGCACCCAGTGAGCATCGTCGTTTTCTCCGTTGAATGGCAACAATTCGAGCTGGAAGTTGTCTAGCGCATCCACCAGAATCACAACTTGCTCAGCGCTGTTGTCAGTAGACGGCATTTCGCCGACCAGGAGCCATGTCTCGATAGTAAAGTCTTGATGCTCAAGTGGCAGTTCACCTCGATTGAGTTCAAGGTGTAACTGGGATTGATCACCCAAAAACTGCAGCGCTGCAGCATACTCCACCGGACCACTCTTGGTGGTCGAACCCAGCTTCAAGTCTTGCGGAATATCGTTGGTATCTGTCGAGGCAGCGTTTGACGCCAGTTGAAATGTTCTCGGGTGGTTGTTGAGCTCTCCTCCCACACCACGCGACGTTTCTGACGAAGTCGTGGCTTCAACTTGTCCGCCGGCATCCTCTTTGTACTGTGGCTTAGCTAACCAAGCCGCATTCAGCGTGCCGAAAAATTGATCAACAGTACTCTGGAAATTTACTTTGAACTGCAGCAGCGCCATCACGAGACGAATAGATGGCTCAATTTTTCCTGCGAGGTGGTAGTAAAGGAGAGCTCGATCGGTCGAAACAATAGATACACCAAGGCCGTGCTCATGCATATACCCGACACTGTAGAGCGCACGAGCGGAATTGCCGGCACTCACCAGATCAGCGTGTTGATAGTGTCGCAACGCCATAGCATAGTTCTGGTCTTGAAAGGCGATGTCTCCCAATCGTACGAGAGCATCGGCACTGTCTTGGGTCACAGCACGAGATACAAGTCGCTCATACAAGTGACCCGCCAGTTTTGCGTCTCGATTCATGGTGCTGCCAAACACTTGACGCTGTATGCGATCAATCAGCCAGATTGCATTGGACTGCGCGATTTCGTAGCCCATTTCGGCGGCAATCAAGTAAAGCTCCAATGCGAGCGCCCAATTGCCGCGCTGGGTATATGATAGCGCGATTGTCATAAGTCTTGTACCTTCACGTGAATACTCGGCCACACGCTTGTAGAGCTCCACAACTTCTTCACAGGTGGCACTATTGGTGGTCGTGCCAATTATGTACGTGGAAGAAATCTGTCGTTGCTTGATTTGGGCGAGCTGGAAAATCGACTTGAGGTGACCAACATGTGCCGCAGCAACAAAGTATTCTTTGGCTCGTGACGAAAGGTATGATCCCATTTTCATGAAAGCCATGCCGGTATTGAAAACACCTTCGGCGTGACCAGCGCTTGCTGCGAGCTTGAAGAGGTCACGCGCTCTATCTGGATCAGCTGGAATGTCGCCGATGCCACGGGAGTAAATTACGCCCAGTCCGTTGGCAGCCTCGCCACTAGGAGAGACCTGCGAAGCGTCCAAGGCAGCTTCATAGAGTTCCACAGCGCGTGTCACGTTAGATGCACAACCTGCGAGGCCATAAGCATACACGTGACCCAAAAGAGCTTGCGCCTTAATGCTGCCCAGTTCAATTGAACGTTCGAGGAATCGCAAGGTCTCGCGTTCACGAGCTGCATGTTCCTCAAGTTCGTCTTCACTGTCAGTTTCGATGTACAGATCGCTAAACAGCGTGATACTTGCAGATTGTACCATCACATCAGCATTACTGAGATCAGCCGCGCGTTGTCGAAGGTACTCAGCTCGGTGGATGTCTTCAGCAGGGTTGACATCAGTATGGTATCGTGCACCCTCGGTATCAGAGAGCCGTACGGGATCTGGCAAAGCGTAGAGCTGGAGTTTTTGATCATCCTGGTGAGCAACGACACGGTCGGCAGCGAACTTGTAATGGCGCATGGCTGCCTCACACGACTTGGGCGAACCGTAGCCATGCAACGCGCGATAACCCATTGCCATCGAAGCGCCGATCGAGCCCCCATGAGCAGCAAATTGATAGTAAACCTGTGCTCCTGCATCATCACCGGATGAAGCTTTCAGCGCACCAAGTAAAAACTGCGCATGTGCACTGCCATACACAGCGCTTACGGAGGAAGATTTCAGCATGTGTTTTATTATGCGGCACCGTGCCATCCCCGAGTAGGTGTAGTTCACCAACCTGGCGTAGAATCTCTCTCTGCTCTTCACGAACGAGTTGTTGAAATAACGGCAGCGTGGTTGTGAGTTCTGGAGGGCCCTCCAGCAAACTTTGTACCGTGATGCTGCCGTCCGTGGCCGACGCTGCAAGCTCGCTCAAGGCACGGCGAATCTTCGATTCACGAACTGCTTGAACACTCTCAATACACACGACCCAGCACGTCACCAACAGGACGAACATTGAACTACAATACGTCATTCTTATCGACTCGAATGTGCACAAGCCCTCTTTTTTGATGACTGGGCCCCTTCGAGCCATCTCTCTCGCACTGCTTTTGTGGTGGAGAGCATTTTGATGTTGATGCAAGATACGTGGCCATCAAGTGGAGACCAAGCCGGATGGAGATCTGTTTCTTGTCGGCTGGTGATGGATTCGCATCCCTACGTTGTGTCGGATGGTGTTGGATGGGAATAGACTCAAGTATTCTTTAACTGAAGATGCCTCTCCCAGTTCGTCAACTTCTCTCCCAAGCAGACAAAAATCATTGCCGATGAATCAATGCCATTCATGGGCATGCTTGTAAGCTGAAGTGGAGAAACTATGGGGTCAAAGTTTTGCTACTTTTCTCGGGGCCCTCGAATACTCTGTTGCTACAAATGGAAGTCTGTTACAATGATATACTCAGCAGAGCGCGTTCTCGGGAGTAGGCAGCCGTCTAAACCGCAACAAATACAAATACAATTACAATGGTATACTCGTTGCAGACGCGGGAAGAAGAACACTCAGCTGCTGCAGCATGACTTTTACTCGGGAGGATACTAACCACCTGGGATTTCAGCTGGTTTGTCAATTAATGCAGTCTCTTTCGTCCTATGAACAGGTATTGTACCTGTCATTTTGGATTCACCCGGCCATTGTCAGGGTCCTTCACATTTCAACTCCATTGCAACTATGAAAGTCAGGGAACGCTGGTCTTTACTTGACGGAGAACTCTTGCGCCGACACTGCACTGCTCGGGCAACGATCAACCACTTCCTCGATCAACTAGTCGATATATTCGACTTCCCGGTTACGAGGACTTCCTACAATGGCGTCTCGCTACCAGAAATTTATTCGACACCAAGGAAACATTCTGCTCCAAAACGTGAGGATATGTACATGTCAATGGATGAGACCACAATGTCGTGCCCCAATCGCAAGGTTCATCGATCCTTCAGTGATCGCATACGTGGGCTTCTACTTCGCCCTAACCGATCAGAGACGATGACGCGTGCGTCAGTTGCAATCTGCAACAACTCGACGGAGGGCGTCAACGCTGTTGAACCGAGAGACCTGCGGGTATCCTGGCTGTCGGCAAGAAACAAGGTTACGTCCAACGCACCACCAGCCCCAGAATTAACAGGTGACCTATGGATCGATCGCAACGACCATGAACAGGAACTAGATTGCAGCTACCAGTGCTTGGCTGAACATGCTTTCATTTGAGTCTGTCATAGCTCTTGATGTTGGAAAGAATACACACTTGTAAGTGTATCACACCATATCATCTCCCTCACCTAATGTTTGTTCTCCCTCAGGATTCTCGTAGTCGTCGAAACCTAGGACCTTGTCAGCAAAACTGAGCGCTGAGTACTGCGAATCCAGAACCAAGTTTCCAGTCTCATTGCCACCGGTTGCAAGCAATGCAGCCAGACAGCTGCGCAGTTCTTCTTCGCTCATTGGTTCACCGGAATGCAGTAGTCGGGCTTCAAGTTGATCCCAGCGCATTGTTGATGGGGCTGGTTCACCGTCATCCATCGAACTACCACTCTCGTCGCTGAAGCAAGTACTCGAAATGCTCGTTCAATTTGTGTTTTACCAACCCCAAAAACAGGGCGGTGGTTGATATACAGCTTGATGAAGTCATGAAGTCCGATGTTCTCCACTGGACGAGACGTCTCAGTAAAGCGCGAATAGCGCACCTCGCTCACCATGTGCTGGATCTCTTCATCGGTCGGGTAAAAGCCTAGCGCACGCATGACGTTAGGGATCTCGCGCAATGGGATTTGTGCTGTGATCTCTCGACACTCGGTTGAATTCTCGCCCTGAACACGAAGCTGCGCCAGGTAGAAGTAATCTACGATTTCGTTGTAAAATGGCCCCTCGCGGCCCCCTTCTAGCAGCGCCAAGTATGGCGCCAGTTCCAGGTCGTCCTCATCCAGTTGGTTCTTCGCTACTACCAATGGCTCCTCTTTCATCGTGTCCTCTATACCTTCCTCCACTGTTTCTTCAACACGAGGTGTGCCTCGAGCCTCCAGTAAGTCTAACTGGTAAGTATGGATTTCCCACATGTTTACCACGAGATCGTCGCCGCCGGCAGTTAGTAGGTGACTTCCGTCGAAAGTGACATCCACGTTACTGATCTTGCCTGGTGTGCGATAAGCCCCATGGCCTTGTGCGGATTTCCATCGAGAGGAAGTTTTAGCAATCCAACAACTTTCTCGTGGGTACTATAGACACAGTACCTCTCAGCTACACCACCTGAAGCCTCCGCAGCTATTTGGTCATCTTCTCGCAGGGGCACGGGCACCAACCGGTTGATAGGTCCGCCATAGGACGGACCAAGAGTAGTTCTTCGGCACGTCTGATTGCCAGTATTCCACTGCTTGATCTTGTACTCATCATTAGCCACTATCACGAGGTCTTCTTGAATACCGCGAAGATCGGGGTGCCAGCAACAAGCCGTAGGAACGGCGCTCTGCTCCACACGGGTAGGAGCCTGCTTGAGTACTACACCATCTAGGATACTCGAGCGCTCAAGACAATACTCAGCAAGAGTGCGATCCTCACTCACTGAAACCAGCACGGGTTGACCGTCGCCATCTCGTGAGAATTCCAACCCCGTTATGGCTTTTGAGTGAGCTCGGCAGCGGCCCAAATACACCCACTCATCAGAGTCGTCTGAAACATCTGAACTAAATGTAACTTGCTTGGCGCGCCACATGCCGAGGTACAAGTTAGCATCCAACGCTACAAAAGTGCCGAGTCTGGGCTCACCAGGACATCTGTGATGGCTGCTTTCCTAGGCGAAATGTTGCCAAGTCATCGAGTCGCTGGGCATGGAGCACTTTACGATACCACTAGTGAAGCCGACCACGAGCTTTCGCCCATCACGGGCGAAAGTAAGACATTGTGGACGAAGCTTCTCCGCATCAAAGCGCCGAACCATGATAAGCCGTTTGGCAGAGTAATCCCAGAGCTGCACGACGCCTGAGTACGAGCTAAGTGCGAGCTGTGGGAGTCTTGGATGCGCTGCAAGTCCATGAATGGAGTCATTGATACCTTGCATGAGCAGAGTGCCACGACGCCGATCAGGCTCGTGCTCTGCGAAAAGTGATGCATTCATCCCCACGATAAATGCAGAAGCAGTGGAAACAATGAAGTCAGGAACGTGAAAGGCCTCGTTATCAGTATCACCTCCACCCGTCTGATGGCCATTATTGTTGTCACCATCAACCATGTTCGCGTGGGCGGGAAGAGCAAAAGATATGCTTGTGACCGGACCCGCATTCATATCCTCAAACCAGGCTACGAGACGAAAGTCGAAGTCGTAAAAACGCACAGCTCCGTCACTCGAACCAAGTACCAGATAGCCGTCCATATCGACAATAACAGTTAGTGCTACCTTACGTTGTGGTTCAGCACCACCCGCGAGCCGTACAATCTTGACTGCTTTTCGTTCAGGGAAGCTGCCACTGGGGCCTTCGGAATTACTATCGATCTGGACTGCATCCCATAGTACAAGATCACCGTCTTCTGTTCCTGTGAGCGCTTGGGCCGAATCTGGGACGAAGAGCGACTGCGTGAAAGCACCCACTACTTGGTGGAAATCCCTCTGGGCTAGCGAAGGTGAGTAAAGAGCAATGTGCGGGCTGCCCAGCTCCAAAATATCACACGCTGCCTACCTGTGGTAACCAACTCACGGACATCGTAGGTATTGAAGCGTACAGCGTGTTGTACATCCTCTGTGGCTACGAGGGACGAGTACAGAGGTGTTGAGAGAGCAGCGCCGCTTACTGGAGCTGCCCACTCCCACACTGCCAACTCTTGATCAAATCGCTTTCGCTCTGTGGATTTTGTTTTCCCAGTCCCATGATGGTCTTCATCCTCACGCTCGACAGCGCTCAACGTAACTAGAAAGAGTGCGTCGGGTGAGATGTCAATGGACTGAACACCACTCGCGTGTGGACGAAAAATGGTGCGAATTGGATTTCCAGAGTTGGCATCCCATATTACTAGCATGGACTCGAGGCCGCGGTCAGCTGTGACTATCCAGCGCTTGTCTTCACTTACGACGCAGCAGGATATGGGGTGGCAATGGCCTTGCAACAACCGCTGTTGACGGCGTGCGTAGTCATAGATGACGCCTGTATGGGCAGCAGCGTAGAAGACAGCATGGCGCGAGCTCGTCGATAAACTGTGAACGCCATTGATGAGGTCCTTCTGAAAGCCGAAAGTCCAGGCCAGTCGTAGAGCGTTGCCACCAACAACGTCATCAGTAACAGCGGGTGCAGCGCTGCTGTCAGTTTCCTCTATTGGTTGATCACCATCAAGTGAAGCAGGACTGGGGTCTTCATTGCTAGTGTGCTGCTCAACGCTATCCAGTTCTCTAGGCTCTGCCATGACGCCACGGAAGGCTAAATCGGCTCCGGCGAGATAGAGCTTTAGAGATATACTATCTAAAGACCCTGTCTTCAAATCCGTTTTTGTCGCGACTCGTTCCAAGGCGTCGCATTACGTTGATTCCAAATCCAAGGGCAACTCCAAAATGGTCGTGCGCACTAAAACGGTTCGAGTCAAACCTAAAACAACGACGGATACGACACGTGAAAAGAAGGAAGACACACTAGGATTGATCATATGAGTCCAAACCTGCGAGAGCCACGTGGTCGTAGCTTGTGTCTTGCTGGGGACTGCACGTACTGGATAATTATACATACACACTTACTGCTTCTACTTCTGCGTCGTGATTTACTTTAGAACGCTGCTCCCTTGGCGTCCTCACGTCGATATGTGTTCTCCCACATCCGACGACGTGCAAAGCAGAATGTTGGTTTGGTAGGAGTCAGGGCCCAGTAAACGACCTTGCGTACGACCAGCCCTGTGCATCTCCCCGAGAGGAACAGTACTGCCACCCGGTGCCTGTCATATTGGCAGGCCCACGTGGTGCCACCTCACTGAAAGTCTTGGACGTGGCCGAGTCGTCGTAGGACGACCACTGGTGACGTTCCTTCGTGTTGGTAGGCTTCCACCCTGAGCCCATGGACCATGACTCGTTCTCCCATACAAAGAGTCGCTTCTCCTGGTCGTCCATCTGCTTCAAACACACCTCCAGATGCAGTGTACTGTGGCGTTTCTGACTGGAGAACTCACTGTCTACTGAGAGCGGATAGTTCTCCAGTGTGGACACGTCCATCTCATCTGCAAACTTGGCTACAGGAACCACGAGCGTGGCCAGTAGATCGTCTGGATTCAAAGTGTCCAAGTCGTAGACTTCCACGTTCAGTACAGCGCTGGCGGCGTCTGGGACTTCGAACACGTACTCCTCGGGCGGACTCCATACTGGGTTCAAGTTGTTTTTGATGCAGGGACTGCGATGCTTGGTGCTGCCCAGTTTGAAGATCACGTACGGGTCACTCTTGCCGCCTACGATGCTGAAGTCGCTGGACGGGAGGTCTGCGGCGCTGTGCAGCGTCACGTGCAGGAACGGCATAGCTTAACGAAGAGTGAGTGCGGTGCTTATGCGTGGGGACGATGGCAGAATGAGGAATGGGAACTCCGCCAGCGGGATGGATCGAAAGTGGAACAATTAAGTGCGAATTGTTAGTTAAGGACTATGGAGAATAGTGACTGGCAGGAAATAGTGACTGTCTGAAGTGGTGATTGAGGAAATGTTTTGGGTGAGACAAGCACCTAGGGTAAAATGAGGGACTAAAAAAGATGGGTACAAAATTGGCCAAGTAAACTTAACTTGCGGACTGGCTGCGGGTCCAACGGCGATCTTCAGCTTTGCTGGATATGCGACTATCTTTGACTTGTAAAATCTCCATTTCGACTGCTTGAAAACACCCTCTGCCAGCCTCGCTGTCGACAATTCGCAGAGCTCAAATCTGCCTCTCTATCTGACGCTACCGTCACTGTGATTAGTAACGATGAAGCTTTTCGCTGCTAGCGACTCACCAGTCGGAAGTGACTTCACTTTGTCATGAAGAATCACATGTGATTCACACCGTGATGACCCCCAGCCGGATGCAAAGCCTGGTTTACATTTGGCTTTCAACCACCAGTTTTGCCATCACGCTTTGACTCACGCTTTGACTCACTTCTTCAACCGTGAGCTCTTCGGTTGATGCGCCAGTATCACCTCTGCATCACCTCCTAAATCGAGTTGGCATGTCGAATCCAAGACCTCAACTCTACATATTTCAAGTCAATATGACTCTATTTACCAATACCCCGTCAAATTAGCATTTCAGCATCTTTCACAGGGATTACTCGTTCGTGCCACGCTGACATTGACACTCGCTCTTTGCTGTCGGTCTCCACAAAGTGATTCGCTTGCTGTACGTGAAGCGATGTCGTCGCAGTCGAGCGATGTGGAGAGTATCATGTCGGCCGTCATGTGGATCGGCATCGTGTTGGCCGTGGCTGCAGTTATAGCCGTCGTCACGGTCGTCTACATGTGCTGCTTCCGCAAGGACAACGACACGCCAACGGACCTCACAGACGGACTGCTACGTCGTGACCAATTAGAGGAGACGGAGCTGGAAGAAGAAGGAAAAGGCTGGCAATGCGTCGTTTGTGGCCTTGCTAATAGCTCCAAGTGCAAGACTTGCCTCATGTGTGGTACCAGCATCGGTACGGTGACTCCTACTGCAGTTTTACTAGTACACATAGATTCGTTCTTGACAATATTGACTGTAAAACTGCAGGTTTCTTGATGAGTGGGGGCTGGGACGCCGCAAAAGCTCGCGTACTTTGCTACGGAATAATAGCCGAGGAGTTAATATGGATGTAGCTGCTGATGCAGATGAAGACGAGGTGGAGGCACTACGGGCGCGTCAACGAGCGCTGTTCAAGCGTCGGATGAACACGATGGCGGCAAGGAAGAGCTTGTCGCAGAGACAACGCGGTGCATTCCGGCGGCGGCTTTGGCAACGCAAACAGTTGTCAGATGGAAAATTTCATTGGATCCGACAAAACAGTACAGATGTGATTGACTCACTACCTGAAGGTGAAGCTGGAGACGCTGCTCAGCCGGCGCTGCCATCGGAGGCGACGTCTTTGGCGGGACCTAACGGCGAGAGTGTGACGGACTATCACCAGTTGCGCTCGCAGGGATTTGTGTCCATGTACGATGCTAGTGGACGGTTGACATGGACAAAAGCGGACGAAGTGTCCCTTGACATGGAGTCTTTTGACGCGATGCGGAAGGGTCTAGATCAAATGGACTTTGAGGTAAGGGTGCCTGTCAATTTGTAGGTTAAAGTTTACTTGGATGCACTCACTAAGCTCGTGTATTGTACCCAGGGTGTGATGGCTCTTAGCTTCCGCATGAAAAAGCAGTGGTTCTTGGTGCAACTTTCTCGCCTGGCTACCCCTGTGACTGAAGCCGTAGCAAAATTGAGTACGTTTTAGCCGTGGACTGAAACCTTGTATCGCCCTCATTCAACTAAGTTTGGTGTGCATATTTCTTGGCCGTATGTATGTAGTGGTGACGCGAGAACGGATCATCCCTCAGTCACTGCAACTCGCGGATGCACCTCCTTCTGCGCTGCATACGTATTTAAAGATCACGTTTGAAGGCGAGCCAGGTATTGACGCTGGAGGACTACTGCGTGAGTGGTTTGGCATTGTGTGCAAGCAGATTTTCAGCGAGAAGATGGGTCTTTTGTGCCGACAAAGGGCGAGGACATGAGTTATTGGATTGATCCCTTTCTAGCGAGAAAACAAAAACCACCTCAAGCTCTTTCGTCTCGCGGGCATTTTGATTGGCAAGGCACTGTTCGAAGGACTTGTGCTGGATGTACACTTGGCCCTGCCGTTGCTGAAACACATGCTGGGTATCCCTATTTCGTTCTCCGACCTCGAGTTCCTCGACGAAGAGCTGCACAGAAACTGCAAGTGGCTTCGCAGCAACACACATGTGGAAAACCTTGCGTTGACTTTCAGCGTGATGCTGGAAAATGGCACGGAGGTGGATCTCAAGAAAGACGGGCGCAACATCGATGTGACAGATGAAAACAAGGAGGAATATCTCCGACTCATTCTGGAACATCGCATGCTTGATAGCATTTCTGATCAGCTACAGGAGTTCTTAATGGGCATATACGATGTCGTGCCCAAGGCGCTGCTCTCCGTGTTTGACTATCAAGAGTTGGAGCTTATCCTTTGCGGAATTCCCACCATTGACACCGCGGACTGGCGAGCTAACACCCGCATTCGCTATATTAAGGAGGAAGACAACAAAAAAGGCAAGATAACGGAGGAGGAGCAGAATGGAGTGCTAGAATGGTTCTGGATCGTCGTCGAAGGGCTCGCACCAGAGGAACGTGCGCGGTTGTTGCAGTTCGTCACAGGCACCAGCCGCGTTCCTGTCGAGGGCTTCCGCGGGCTCATGAGCTCTAGTGGCATCATCCACGAGTTCGCGATCCAGCTCATGCCGCGGGGCAAAGACAAGTCGGACCTGTTTCCCAAGGCGCACACCTGCTTCAACCGCCTTGATCTGCCCATGTATCGCAGCATGGAGGAGCTGGAAACATATTTAACGATGGTTTCTCAGATGGAAGTCTTCGGCTTTGGCCTTGAGTAGCAAGTCAAGACCTCTGTAAGCAACGCAGGTTTGTGAATACTAGGAAACTCAACATGTTTAGCTTGGGTTGGTGTTAGTTACCACGTTGCTTCCTCTGTTCTGCTTGGTACGCTGCCACATCCTGTTTGACCATGTCCTTTTGGCGTTGCTGGACGCGTCCTTGCTGACCACCCAATGACGACGTCATCCAGACTGGACCCTTTGCTCCTGCTCCAGGGGTTGCTCCTTCGGCTTAAGCGTAGCCAAGGCTGCCTCTATCGTACTCTCTGTCGACAAAACGGGTGCCTTCTTCGATTCTGTCTCCTGTTTCTCTCTGCTGGCCTCTGCAGCTTTAGCAACGTTCGTAGCATTCCGCCGACTCGCTACAGCCTCAGCTTCCAGACGTTCGAGGCGGTTGCGCATATCTCGGATTGCATTGGCCAGCACCAGGTCCTTATTCTCCTGTTCTTGCACCACACTGAGCTCATTTTGCACCTGCTCCAAACGCATGGCCTCGTTGTCACGATCCATTCTTCTCTTTACCGAATACAGATACAACCCCAGCACTGTGCCAGGCCCAAAGGCGAACAAGCCATAGAACGCCTTGCGTCTCGGAGACAAGAGTTTCCTGTACAGTACAAGACATATACACATCAGACACTTAGACACCTAGACACTTAGAGAACAGTAGCATGTCTGAGTATAATAACAGGGTCGAACGTACTCGAACGCGTCCGGAGGCGCGTCCGAGAAGAGCATCTTGAGCTTGCTCGTCATGATTGCCACGGCTATCTACCGGCAGGCCAGAAATGGTTCGCTAAGTACGAACGCGTACTTAATAGCTTAATTGCAATTGTCCATCAGTGTCCTCTTGAGCCACTTCAACGTACAGTACAGACATGGACCTAACCAGCAACGGCATTTTGCCACAGCCACCACACCAGCTCTATTTTATCTGTATTTTTGCTTTTTATGGCCCCCACAAGCATGTCAATGGCACATTGTTGTCAAGTGATGCGAGGCTAGCGCGCTCGCGCTAACCTCGGGTCTTTTCCTTATCTCTTCCCCTCTCTCAAACTTGTCTGCTCGGAATGCCAAGCGTTTCGTGATTGAGCCCTGAACTTTGGATTACACGACACGTCATGCCAGAGTGCTAGCCTTCCTGTTTGCGACCCCTTCCTTCTATCGCCTGATTGTCGGAGTGATGACACATGCGAACACACTGCTGCCTTTTACACTTAGTGCTTCTTGTACACAAACTCATTGGCCACCCACGCCGAGCCAGAACTGCTTGAGTTGACCACATCCACAGTCCTATTGCGAATTTCGTCGGCCTTCGCACGGCTTACGCCCCGCAGCCAGATCTCGTAGCGGTAGTTGTTGCCTGAATCTCTCTTGTCCTTCTTGTTGTTCTGTCGAACATCACAAAACAACCGGCAACGTCAGACTCTTTCCAATCCGTATACCTCAAAACAACTTCTTTGCCCCACCTTGTGGATCACTCGCACGCCTGTGACCTCATTTCCAGGATCAATCAACTCGCCAATGGCACCTAGCACTAGCTTCTCCCAGAACTCATCCAACTCCTGTGCCGGCACATCTAGTCATTGGAAAAAGACTAGTTAAGAAGTAGCCCTCAAAGGTATACCACACACAACCTCGCACCTTTCCGGATAGACCACTCGCCGCCGCTCTTGTTCTCCGGGTCCTCCCACTCAGGCACAATACCGTCTTTGAAGACGGCAAAGCCCTCAACCGTTCGATCCGCGAATTTCTTGCGCGTGAAGCCGTCGAACAGCACCTGGCTGCGTGCATGGGGCGAGATAATCGATTTCCATTGTAAGATATAGTATGTGAGGTCTATGAACGGGTTAAAACCAAAATATGGACTGTTGATTGGCTCACCTGGGCGAGGGATGTTGTTCCAGTAGCCCCAGAACTCCTCCACGGTGCTGAACGTGCAGAGTTTGAAAAGCTTGTCACCGTAAGACATGTTCTTGCCTTGTTCACGCTGCTCCCAGATGGACCAGGCTTCGTTGAGTTCGTGCTTCTCCGCTGCCATGACGCCGTATCCTACTGTTGCTTCGACGACTTGCTTCTGCTTGTGCTCTCAGGCAAATGTGAGTTTAGGGGGCGGTACAGCAACACATTATATGTGGTTTACATAAATTATACCAATAAATAACATAAACATGAAATGTGCTCGATCAGTTGGATTGATTACACAAATTAGTGCATTGGAGGACATTTTGGCAACTTCCGACCTACTCCCCAGTGTACTGCGGCTTGCGTTTCTCTTTGAAGGCAACCAGTCCCTCAATGCGATCCTTCGTCGGAATTACTTGAGCGTAGCAAGCGCTCTCGATGGCCATGCCGGACATAATGTCCACTTCGGAACCCTTCATGATCGCCTCCTTGGCCATGCGAACACCAACTGGACCATTGGGGAGAATCTCTCGCGCGATCTCAAGCGCCTTCTCGACGGCACTGCCCTCCGGCACAGCATAGTCGACTAAGCCAACTTTCTCTGCAGCTTCAGAATTTAGACGGCGACTCGTGAAGATGAGCTCCTTCGCCTTCGAGACGCCTGAGCAATAGCACCACAGCGTGATGTTAGAGGGTCCCGAATTATACTTGTAAAATCTGACCTTAGTATCGTACCAATGAGACGTGAAAGACGCTGCGTACCGCCTGCTCCTGGCAAAATTGCCAGCGACGTCTCAGGGAACCCAAGCACAGCCTTGGCTCCAGCGATACGAAAATCGCATGCCATTGCCATTTCCATCCCACCACCGAGAGCAGCCCCTTCAATAGCAGCGATGGTGGGCATCGGAAGTTGCTCCAAGTCAGTAAATCCTGTGCGGTAGCCGCGAGAAGACGCAGCCGCCTAAAATTCATAACGTCCAAGAGTTCATCAGACAGCCCTCGTACATCAATGCATTTACCCCTTCCCACCTCAGGAGGTGTCATGCCCAGACGCTCCTTCAAATCAGCGCCAGCACAAAACACTGCGACAGCAGGCGTATACAAAGCGCATTAGTTTGTTGGCCAAAGGAGCACACGGTGGTCTGCACGTGTTGATACCTCTAGGGACAGTGCTGCGTACAATCACCACGCGTACTTTAGGATCATAGCGGACTTGGTCCAGTGCCTGGCGGAACTCGGCCATAAATTGGCGGCCGAGAGCGTTGCGCGCCTCTGGTCTGTCCATCGTGAATAGCGCGATGCCAGCGTCCTTACCGCCCAGCATCTCCACTTTGAATTGCGTAGCTGCCTTGGTGGCCACACTTAGCCACTGACTGCGCACATTGTGCGTCGTCAGCAGCGCATTAGCGCGCACCATAGTCTTCATCATTGTCGTCCAGAGTCTCCGTCGTCAGTGTCTGCTACTTCAACAGCGATGGCTGAACACTTCTGTTAAGTACGATGTATCTTAAGTCAACCGCTCTTAAGTACGGAACATAAGTTCGTTCGAATTCTGTGGTCCACACTAGATGATGTTTCCCACCTGACTGAATGACTGGCTGAGCCAGCGCCCCAGCACTTGCATCGCCACTGTCATTTCCATTTAGCAAAGTCGTAAAAAGATGGGAGCATACAAGTACCTGGAGGAGCTGTGGAAGCGCAAACAGTCTGATGTGCTGCGTTTCCTTCTGCGTGTGCGCGCATGGGAGTACCGTCAGCTGCCGGTCATCCACCGCGTGACGGACCCACCCGTGTGGACAAGGCTCGCCGTCTGGGCTACAAGGCCAAGCAGGGATACGTGATCGTGCGTGTGGCTGTGCGTCGTGGTGGCCGTAAGCGCCCGAACTCCAAGGGTATTGTGTACGGTAAGCCCAAGCACCACGGTATCAACGAGCTCAAGTTCGAGCGCAACCTGCGCTCCGTGGCTGAAGAGCGTGCCGGCAACAAGTTCACGAACCTGCGCGTGCTTAACTCGTACTGGGTGAACCAGGACGCCACGTACAAGTACTTCGAGATCATCATGGTGGACCACTCGCACAAGGTGATCCGTCGCGACCCTCGCATCAACTGGATCGCCAACGCCGTTCACAAGGGCCGCCAGCAGCGTGGCCTCACGTCGGCTGGTCGCCAGGGCCGTGGCCTGCGCAAGCGTGGCCACCGCGCCAACAAGATCATCGGTTCGTCGTTCCGCCAGAACTGGAAGCGTCGCAACACGCTGTCCCTGCGTCGTTACCGCTCGTAAATGTAGTCGTAGCTCTCTGCATCCAGAGACACGCTGCAGTCTGGCTGATGATCACATGAACATGCTAAATACATGCGACTTTGCTGCCGAACTGCCGGTCTTTTGTACAATTACTCGTCTTTCTCTTTGTTATCTCTGCTGTTATTGTGTTTCGTCCAATACAGCACGGAACTAGGTACTAAAGTAGTACGTATATGACGTTGCTACTAGAATTTATTGCTGCTGCTGCTACGGTGCACCTTGTGTGTCAGTCTTGAGGCTACAGCAGTCCTGTTGTCTGTCGCTGGTCCTTCCTTCTTCCTGTCTCTACTTGGGACGGAAGTCCTCAAGTGACTGTCGAATCTGCTGCTCGCGTTTCTTCTTCTGAAGTTCATAGCGCTCGGCCATGTCTGGCACAGCGAACAGGTTCTTAACGCCCTGCGGTATCGCGTCAGCGATGCCAGTGCCAAAGAGTCCCCACTTCTTGTTGAAATCCGACGAGACCTCTGGGTTCGTCATACGGATACTCGCGTCTGCGAACTCCTGTGGGTGCTGGAAGCGCATGTACGCCAGCAGAGACACAGAAGCCAACGTCATGCCCGTGACACCGGACAGCGCTACAGCAGCGACAGTCACACGCGGTCTTCCCATGCTTCTCCTTTTTTTCTTGTGTTTTATCGGAAGTATTTCCGTATTGATTTTTGTATTATATGGCAATACTTGTACCAAGTGTAAGTGAACGGGAAAGATAGTACCACATTTTGAGTCCCGCCACATTTTGAATCCGCAGATGGCTGAGGACTTCGATTGCTGCCGATGCGTGAGCATTTACGAGGAAATGGTGCGTGATCTAAAGGGTTTTATGCGCATTTAGGACTTCTTGCTTGTTGCTTATAAGTTTACCTTTGCTCTTGATGTATATAGAACGGTGAACACCGTAAGACCATGGAAGACACGATTCGCATCGTGGACGGCTTCCTCCAACACCCCAAGAACGGCTATTTCGCTGTGCACGACGGACACGGCGGTAATAAATACTTGGAATCGAGACAGTCAAGCTACTTGAAGAGACCTTTATTGGTCATGGATTATAACACCCGTTGGTTGTGAATTAATTGAGAATGTTCAGGTCGTGCTGTATCAACGTACTTGCAGCGTGTGTTGCACGAGAATATCGCCACGGAATTGCAGTTAGTGAACGATAGCAGCACAGTTGAGCAACGGCTTGAACGGTAGATATTGTTGTGCTTGGTCAGTATTTGAGGGAGTGAGATACCCTTAGCTAACGTGAGACTGCTGTTGAATTGAAGTGGCTACTTGATCTCAGACATGGAGTGCTGCCAGTCGTTCTCAGGGTCGGTGGGGGCGACGGCAGTGACTGCACTGCTGTTGGAGGATAACGGTCTTAAGACGCTCTACGTCACTAACGTTGGTGATAGGTGGGTGGGTAACGTCAACCAAAATTCTGCAGAGTTTATTGATGTTGTGTTTGTTGCCGCAGTCGGGCGGTGATTAGCCGCAATGGCCAAGCGGTTCGTCTCTCCAAGGTGCGAAACCATAGGCTGGTGGTGAGGATTGTTCACAAGATTGAACGGTGGTACGTGCCATTGTTATGTGCGCAGGATCATAAGGCAAGTGATCAGAAAGAGGTGGAGCGGATTGTTCAGTGTGGCGGCTTCGTCATGCAGGAGCGAGTGTCAGGGGTGCTCGCAGTCTCTAGGTACTGGTAGCACAACCTCTGCCAATATGATTTTGGAAATATCCTAACACAAGTACATTCAATTGCAGGAGCTTCGGAGACAGAGATCTCAAGCAGTTTGTGGTTGCAAGACCACACACAAGTGCGACTCGGTGAGCAAATTTTTCGCATCTTACATGTACTACTGGAAACTTACTTTACATTACGTGTATACTTCTCGGCTGGTTTGTGCATCCAGACTGGATCCGGCATCGGACTATCCTTTCTTCGTGTTGGGGTGCGATGGCGTTTGGGACGTCCTTACCGACCAAGAAGTTGTGGACATTGTGGGATCAATGTCGATCACACAGCAGCGACAGGCTGCGCAAGTGCTTGTCCAAGAAGCCCTGGCAAAGGTAGTGGTGACAATATCACTGCTATTGTTGTGTTTTTCTGAATGAGTGCGTCACTGAGGGCTTCGAAATGAAATACGTGTGGACACAAGGTTACAATACAATAAACCCGGTTAATTTCTATCTAATATGTAATATTGATTGGACTGTTAATCAGAAACAAAATAGTTTTAATTGTGATAATATTTATTGGTAACTCTAATTTGCATGATTAAAACGGTGAATTCCTAAGAAGAGGGAATATCGTTTAAAAGCATATATTGGGGACGCCAATATAATTTGAACTATTATCGCAAATATAGCCAAATTGCTGTTTTTTATTACTACAAAACCATTATCATACTGAATTGGCATCTGGAAGATCGCCATGAGCCCTCAAGAAACAGCCTTGACTTGGGAAGAAAGCGGGTGTATTCTGAAACAGGTACTGCATTAATGTTGATGGCGTGCCTGAAGCTGGACGTGCACGATGTAGATAGCTATGCTAAGTGAGTGCTCATTTGTTACCGCTTGTTAGCTTCAAGTTGCTGCCCAAGCTGTTCATAACGCATGCAATGGATCTGATAATGTCAAAGACTCGTCGAGTTTTCGTGGTTCAAGCTCGCAACTGCGCAAGCTGTTCCTAAGCATTCTGTCGTGTCTCCAGGAGTTCCGAAAATCGATCGACATAACATTTCTTCGAGCTGAATCTGACAGTGATGAACAGCAGGAAATACTTTGCAAAGACACTCCATTCCCCGAAAACAAATGGAGAAAATCGTGAAGCTACTGGCTGCTTCCCAAACCTGCACCCGCTGCAACATCCCTACAATTGAAAGTATCCTACAGCAGAGAGCCGACAGTATCAAAGCTGAACTTGCTGTAGTCACACAGATTAACGAAACATTATCCAGCCACAATCTACCAGAAGCCTGCCCGCCGACCAGGAGCGTCTGGGAGTGGTGATTACACAACTGCGACAACAGGAACAGCAGCTTGGGTTCCACCAAGTGCTTTTGAAAGCCCAGCAAGAATTCTCTGGCCCAGACAGCGAGTACTCATTGGAGAACTTCGCCTACGGCAGCACCCTTCCCGACATGGCTGCATCTCTTCACACAGAACGCAGTGCAAAAGGCTATTGCAGGAGCTCTGAAACAGACAAAGCTCACAGTTTTTGGGTCCTCGACGGCTCCCTAGTGTTCTTCGCGGCCTTGACACTAGGGCTATCTAGTGTGGGCGTTGAAATCCTACCATTTCTACACAGTGTAGCTGAACACACACGCAAGGAGCTGGAGATCCCCGAGGATAAATGTCGCTTTGTATGTACCGACATGTTGAAAGTGTCATTGCAGGAGACTTCGATTCTCCTTCTCACATCACAATGTTGGGATAGTGCATTGTACCAGAAGGTGCAATGCAAACTCGAGGCTGAACTCTGTCCTGGGGCTCTCGTTATCGACTACAAATCCGTTTTAAAAGGCTCGAGGCGTTTTCGTTTGGTGCAGCAAATGTCTGAGCAGTGTGTATCTTGAGCAGCTCCCAGTCCCTGTACATTTTCGCGTGTCAGAGATAGTGTTGGAAAATGTCAAGTTATAAATAGATTCACTTACCCATATCCTCGTAAAACTTCAACTTGCGCCACTTTTCGATTTGATCCGTCGCCATGACGCAGCAAGGCGAACCTCGGCCCAAGACCGTCCTCATCGTGCTCAACGTTCTGCCGCTCGTATTCGAACCGAATGAGTCGTCTCCAAGCGGCTGGGACGTCTCCTGGGCTACCAGCGCTACCGCCACACTGTACCGCACTTTAGTACGTGACGCTGACAAATATTCCCCACTCTTTATCGGTTGTCCCGAGATTTTCGTCGCTAAAAGCGAAGAGGCGGCACTGGAAAAGCAACTGCTCAAGCTACGATGCGTCCCAGTGTTCCTAGACCCTCCTGTGGCACATCGCTACTTCCAGGGCTTTTGTAAGGGAGTTTTGTGGCCTGTGTTCCACAATGTCGTGGATGTTTATAACTCGGCTGAGCTCCAGTTGGACAACGTGGAAGAGAAACCACGCGTTTCCAAGTGGTGGTTTGGAGGGGAGAAGGAAGATACAGGATCAAGTACATGTAGCTGGTATGACCCGTGTCGTGGAACCCAGCGGCTCAGGACATGTGCTGGGCTGATTATTGCAGTGTTAACAGGCAAGCAACTCGTTGTTATTGTTGCTGCAATTTTAGTCTGTGACTAATGTGTGCTTTGGTTGTTGCGATGTAGAACGTTTGCGCGTCGTGTGGTGGAAAACTACCATGCTGGCAACTTGGTATGGCTGCACGACTTTCATTTTTTGATGATGCCGTCGTACTTGTTGCGTCGGTTGCGCACTGCAATGGTCACGATGTATCTGCATGTACCATTCCTCCAGCGAGATATTTCGGTGTTTGGCGATGCGGACGGAGATTCTCCGTGCAATGCTTTGCGCCGACCACATTGGCTTTCTCATCTTTGAACATGCAAGGCACTTCCTTACGAGTTGCAAGCGCCTTCTAGGACTCGACTACAAGACAAGCCCGAACGGCATGCTAGTTGTTGAATACAATGGACGAAAAATCCATATTTCATGCTCGCATGTTGAGCCAGATGTGACCCATTTGCACGAGATGCTGGACCAGAATGAGACGCACGCGAGTGTCATCGCATTGAACTTCGCGAAAACATTGAAAGCATCGTCAAGGCAGGAAATAGTTCAGAGAAGCGCAGACTCGTAATTGGAGCTGTAGATCGTCTGGAAGGCCTCACCGCGATCCCCTTGAAATTGCGGGCGTTTGACCGCTTCCTGGCAACTCACCCCGACAAACGGGACTCTGTTGTTCTCGTACAAATTGGAATCACCCTTGACTCAAGACCTAACGACTACCACCGCACCCGGGACATGGTGCTGAAGTTTACGGAGGAGATCAATCTCCGGTATGCTCCACCTGGTGGAGTTGTGGTGCATTTCGAAGAGAAACGAAAGACCACATGTGCTGAGCGAGTCATTCTTTGGCGGATGTGTGACGTATATCTCGACACTTGTGTTCGTGGGGGCCTGTCGCTACTTCCGTTCGAATACATTATCGCTCAGCACCGAAACCTTGGGAGCAACTCTAGGAGCACTCCAGGATGGAGCAGTCCCAGAGGTAATGGTCTCGACCGTAACTTCGGAGTAATGATCGTCTCAGAGTTTGCGGCGTATAGCCGCATATTGAGCGGGAGTCTGGCTGTGAATCCGTGGAAAACGGATGATATGGTGGCTGCATTGGCAAAGGCGTGTACAATGAGCTACTACGAGAAACACAATCGCTTCTATACCAACTACAAGTTTCTGGTCGGTGAATCGGATGCCACACCTTGGGGAGAACGTCTCCTTGCCGATGTAGAGGCTACAACCACCAAAGTTATGGATGCAAAAAATGGAGAAACCGTTCGAGTGGGATTTGGATTTGATTTCCGTGTTATGCAGTTCGAGTCGGGCTTTGTGAGTTTGGATATTGACGATCTGGTGAAGAAATGCACCACCACGTCACGCCGTCTCTTTATTGTCGACTATGGTGAAACTTTAATTTCTTCGTCGAATACACTCGACGAGGAGAGTGCGCCATCTTCACCCTGTGACGGATGCACTGATCTCATGTCTCAGACAGTTGATTTTAGCGACCGGCAACGTGGAGACAGCCGTGGTCTAGCTACTAGTAGCAGTGCACAGTGTCTAAACAGTCAAACTCGGAAGCCGGTCTGTGATGAACTTCGGGCAAATTTGCGAACTTTATGTGCTGATCCATGTAATGTGGTGTTCGTCACGAGCAATACCCAGCGTGAAGTGCTTCAAACTCAATTCGGTGCAATCATCAATTTGAATTTAGTAGCCGAGAATGGGCTTTTTGTCCGGAAGGCTGGTACACACGATTGGGAATGCGTTTGTGATGAGGACAAGCGGACTTTTGACTGGAAAGACGACGTGAGGCGAGTAATGCAGGCGTATGCAGCACGGACAAATGGCTCCATTATCGTTGAAAACACAGCGTCGTTGCTGTATGACTACCGCAACAGCGATCCAGAATACGGTGAAATTCAGTCGCTGGAGTTGTGTGCGCAACTACGGCAAATTGTTGAGGTACGGCACAACTCATTTTTATTCGAAGACGTTTTTGAAGAGTTTCTGATGTATGAACTTGGTTAACAGAAAGGTGAAGCCACGGTGAACAGCTCCAAAGGATACGTGGAGGTTCACCAGTTTGGGGTCAGCAAAGCTGTGGCAGTGTCTTTGATCTTAAAAGTTTTGAGGGAGCATGTGGATGTCCCCGAGTTTGTATTTGCTGTGGGAGACGATGAATCTAATGACCAAGTTTTTCAAGGTATGGGCATTTCTTGCGTAACTAACGAGTAGACCAGTGACTAACTTCAACGTTGTCCTGCGGCCAGCGGTCCATTCTTTGCCGAGAGTGAACCGCAGCTTGAGCACGTGGTAACCTGTACAGTGGGGAAAAAGCATTGCAGTGCTAAGTACTATGTGGTACGCATACAACGACTTTGCTTTAGGATCAAAACTGTGCTGTAACCAATATTGACAGAAGTACGTGTATACCAACAGGATAACATGTCTGACATCCTTGCAGCTATGCACGCCATTGTTGTACGGGTACGCCACCTGCCGTGAAAAATGATATATAGGCACTTGTATGAAGTACTAATTGTCGTCTTGTCACTCTTTGAAGCTTCGGCTGGAGAACTCCCGCATGCGCCTGTTCCAGACACCACGTACATACAGCCGACAATTCCTCAAGCTGAGATATCTAGTGTCGAAACAGCTCCTGCAAAGCATCAACAGGGAGATGAGGCGATTATCTTCCCTCAGTCACGACGATTCCACCAGCATGATGTCCGGCGAAGATGCCCCAGCAGCCGCGTTATCATCAGCCGACATTTCCTCGTCGTATTGGGCAGCATTGGGTACAGCTATGGCTGCAGGCTGTGCCATCGGTATAGTCGCTACCACATATCGCCAGCGGCCTGTAAGAGTATTTCGACAGCTACGTCGGTGCTTGATGTCAAAGCAAGCGTCATTGTCGTGACCAAGTTGAACCCGAAGCAGCTGCTTCAGATATTAAAGATGCAATCTTTCAACACCATTTATACTGAATTGGGTAAACAATCCAAATCTGTATTTTTGTTTCTGGCAGAGAGACCAAAAACTGCCGTCAGTTGGTGACTGTTGGCTGTCCCTGCACCACCGCGGGGTCTCGACGTCATTCCTGCCATTGCTACCAGAGCCACCGAGAAGATACAAACTGCCTCTGATAAACCACACTCTGTTGTACGCATGGCCCACCTGCCGCCCACAGAGAGCGATGCATTGCTACGTGACACAGACCAGTATGTGACCACTTTAATATCATCCTAATAATCTCCACGAATGATTAACATTTATTGTTAATTATTGTGCTATTTAGAAGATCGTTCTGCACCATTTCATTATCAAGCGACCCCATGGACAAGGTCAACAAGGCACGGCATAAGCGCCACGTGAATAGGAAGCGTGGCCGTCATCAGACTGGGTACCTGTCAACCTGTTGCTACTATCTCAAAGCTCTAATATCCGGTCCTGGTTCCTGTCTGGCTGTCGGTGTTGGAAGTGCCCTCCTGCTGCTGGGGTTTGCCTGCACCGTACTCGCTATGGTGCAGACCTACTCTACTGACGAATATTTGTTCCTGGGTGCCATCGTGTCCTGTGCCTTCACGTTGGTGATCATCGCATGCTACCTCATGTGCCCCACTGTGCGAGTACATCCGAACCCGCTCATCTTCAGCAAGAGTCTGGTGGATTTATTGCTGGGAGCCATTTATTTGGGCGAGTATTGTGTGACAGAGTTCTCGACCAGGTCAGTCGTCCTGCCGTTTCGCATTGCGTCAATTACTCAGGCGCTGCTGATTGCAGGGGAATTCTGGTTCTTCGCTATTCCGATTGATATGGTGCAGTCGATCACGAACCCGTTCACGTCATATGCGCACAACTTCCGCGTCTATTGGTTTTATTCCGTGCTCAGCGGTGTGATCTGCGGGTTTGTGCTTTGGTCCCTCGGTGATGCTGAGATCGAGTGTTTAACGACTGATGTCCAAAGTCCTGACTGCTTGAAAGCCAACAGTGAAAACGACCAGCGGTTCATTTGGTTCCACCACAATACGGACATGCCGGGTTTCTTCTGGCATCAATGGATCCTGTATCACGTGTGTGTGGTGGTGTATCTGGTGTTTGGTCTGGCGTGCATGACCTACGTTCGTAGGCGTCTGCGTCGTGGGCTGGAAGAGACATTTGAAGTGCGCCGGCTTGTGCTATCCAATGGAATGCTCACCTGCGCGGTATTTATCTCTTGGTCTTTCTTGGGTCTCCTCCTCTTCATTCTCACCAACATACTGACAGTGAAGTCCGTGTTGGGGTCATCAATGTTTACTGGGCTCATTAATCTCAGGGCATTTATCCACTCGTCTCGTGGATGGGTCAACATGATCGTTTGGGCTGTGGTTAACGCGCCGTATCTGTCTAAATTATTATCGGAACCTCGCGAGACCTCAAGCCTGTTGTCTCCATTCGAGAGTGAATTCGTGATCACGGGAATGTTATCTCCCGGAGGTGAAGGTGTGGACTGGACGAGAAATACCGAGAGCAAGCGTTTTAAAGAGAATGACGGCCAAATGAATCCTCAGCTTAATGTAGCGTTGCAGAAGCAGATGATTCACATGGCGACTTCCGGTATTATCGAGTCTATCCAGCACTATCATCGAAGGCGACGGGAAATTTGGAACAACCATACATTTCAACTCGACTGGCAGCAGTCTCCTCAACGACGAATTAGGCAAATATTGGCATCGTCGTCGATCAGCAGCGAAAGTGTGGGGTCTATGACAGTCCCGCCACGGTCGATGCCGACTCTGCGCGAGATGAGGAACTCGACCGTTCGAGTCGTGGAAGCGCCACGCGACAATCCGAGCAATTTGGGCTTCACCTTCATGCCAATGGCATTGATGGAAATGCAGTTCTACGACTTCCAGCCGTGTGTGTTCGCATCGATTCGACAGCTCTACGGCGTCAATGATTCTGAATATATCTACGCATTCCGCACCACGATCAATGAGCGAATTAGCGAAGGTCGTAGTGGTGCTTTCGTCTTTAACACGTGCGATCGCAAGTATCTAGTGAAGAGCACAACAGCGAAGGAGAAGAACGTGCTGCTGAGGCTCCTACCGTCGTATCTGCATTATCTCAAATGGAATCCGGAGACACTGTTGCCTCGGTTCTTTGGCTTTCACGCCATGAAGATGTATGGCCAGATCTTCTACTTCATCGTGATGGGGAATTTCCTAAGCAGCACTGAGGTGATTCATCGCAGATACGACATCAAGGGCTCATGGGAAGACCGAAACGCCCCCGCCTGTGTTCTCGGCGAGAAGTATCGATGCTCGAAATGCAATCGATTTTTCACTTTTGGAGGCGCACTAGGAGAACCATGTTTTTTGCCAGGTGAAGAGCATTATCCTGACATTACTTTACGAGACAACGACTTAAAGAAGCGGCTGAAGCTGGAATCGGGGACGGCGACAAAGCTCGTAAAGCAGCTTACTCGCGATAGCAACTACCTTGCCAGCGCCGGCATCATGGATTACAGTCTCTTGATTGGCACGCACTACTCACACTTCACGATTACGACAGAATACAAGCGAGGGCTTTCACGGCGAAAGTCTGTGGAACTCACGGCACATTGCGAAGATGTCCATGAGCAACGTCGTGACACTGAGTTTCTCTATAATTTGGGTGGGGATCAACGTCCAATCAATGAAGACGACGCTATCTCGGATGGGACCAGGGCTTCCGAGTCCTCTGACACTTCTTATGCTGGACGTTCGTGCGATCCCTCTCCGAAGCAAAGTGACCGAGCGGTTTACCCGCGGAGTCATGCGTATCACGCGCACCAGGTCTCAGGTCCAAGCAAGTATTTCTTTGGCCTGGTCGACATTTTGCAGGAGTGGACAGTGGCAAAGCAAGTGGAGCGCGCTTACAAAGTGCATATACTACGGAAGTCACGCAATGGGGTGTCTGCGATTCCACCGAAGCCTTACGCTCGGCGCTTCCAGCGGAAAATGAAGCAGCTCTTCATCACGACTGCTGCTCAACCGTTTGAATCGTTTGACGACGACACCCCCATCGATATCCCGGCGAATCAAGTGTAAATATTCAGCATATAACTAGCAGAGACACCAACTCTCTCGCTAACTTGCTTTTATAGTGCATCCATCTAGCTGTACTGGTGCACGTTGAAGCAACTCTGTATTGCTCAACACTTAGTCAGCATTTTCACGTGTATCAAAATGGCTACTGTAATAACAATACTAAAATTAAGTCAATAGGATACTATCATTCCATATCGCGTTATCGTCTGCACGTTCCTATTCACTTCCGTTCAACATCCAAGAGCGGACATGACGTCCCGACCTCCGCTCTACCTTCGTGTCTTGGACAAATTACTACGCCAGACGTTCGGCCATCCACTCGTGATCCAGCTGCTGTCTCTCAGCTCCCTGTTGTTGCTACTGAGCTTCCTGTTCTATGCGTTGGCCCCATGGATGGACGACGAAGCCCACCAATACCTTCGACTCTACCTGCCCTACCTCCAGCTTCTGGACTGGGTCAATGGGATTCCTTCGCAGTAGATCACACCATTGTGTTTTTAACTATCGCCCCACCGGTAGTCTGGCTGTTGTTGGTTCATGTGGCCTACTCCCAAGTCAATTCCAGGGTAGAAGCTGCTCTACTCGCTCTACGTGTGGCCAGTTGTGTCACTATTAGTGTGGCTCTGACTGTACTTTTGACCGAATTTCTGTCACGTAGAGCCATGTTGGCTCTTGTTACATTAGCCTACGCTTCATTAGGTCTGCTCTACTCGTGGAGTGTTCCAGTGTGGAAATGGTACGAAGAAGAAGCTCGAAGGAAGGGTTTAGTAGGGTTTCTCCCTCTTCAGTACAAGAACTCCTGCTACAGACATCACTACTGGAATGGCTAACAGATTCAAGTTTTACGGACAAAATGGCGCCATTTATGCCATTTCTACTGCCATTAACACGGGCAGAACAGATGAGGTTAATGGAGCAGATGCCTGCAGAATCTCAGATCATGATGACCAGACCAGGATTGATGCCGTTACTGCCACCGTCGGTTCAGAAGGTCTTGATGCCTGCACAGGAGGACAGTGAAAGTGACGAGGACGACAAGGAGGACAAGAACACTAACATTATTCAAGAGAATCAAGGGGTGATAGAGTACAAGGCTAATGCTACAAATGAGACCAAAACAGAACGAGTCAATACTTTGACTGTACCGCCATCGACCTCTGCGGGGTTTGATTTCCACCGACCGGACGTGGTTAGCAGCGTTCGTACACCTCCATCTCGTGAACAAGTGCTGAACGAGATTGTCACGGCACGGATGTGGAATGGTTGCAAAGAATTGGTGAAGATGCCGTCGTCCAAGGCATTGAACCGCACGGCAGCAATGTCGAGTGCGCTACTCGTAATGCAGTTGTATGCGTCACGCGGAAGTCGACGAGCATTTCTTACTTTTATGCAGTTTGTGACGGCATCTGCTGTGAGCTCTGTCGCGTGTTGTGCGATTTTGCTGCGGTTCGTGCAGTTGCTTGATCTGAAGTGGACTGCAGGACATACAGTACCGCTGTTACGCTATGCGCGACAGTACTTGCTTCGTAATGGGAATTCCAGGACGCCACAGCTGTCGGCCACGGCCGCGAATAAAAATCCTGTTTCACTGCGAACGGCTGCATCATCGGTGTCCGTGGTCGTTGCTGCACTGTATGTACTTCGGAAATTGCGTCGATAAATGGAGTCAGCACAACAAAAATTGTTAAAGAATTTGAAGCTGTTGTGGAGCTGTCCTCGAATAATTGTGGTATGTGACCCAGTCGGTGCTTTATGTGTGTGTATTACCCCTACGTGCATTGCGCAGCTTAGCGTCTAATACCCCCCTGTAGACTTCAATTTTAGCTCTCACGCTTGCATTTATAGTTCTTGACAGGTGCCAAGTCGTTTGTAGTTCAATTCTTTTTGTTGACTTCAGGATGCTGCCTCCATTGAACTTGGCCGACGCCAAAGGCGGCTTCTTCTCTAAGAAGCGTATAGATGGAGTTGTATCTACCGGAAGCACCAGCACCAGAAAACCTAGCTCGATAAAGATTATTCGGCCGTCGCCACGAGTTTCAAGTTCTTCAGCGGCTCCCTCACCTAGATTCCAGCAAACGAGCGATGGTGACAATAAACAGTCAGGTGTATTACAATCGCGAACTGGTGAAGACGTTGATGAGGTCACTGCACAAGAAATACGTCCTGACCGAAACGAAAGCCTAGACATGACTGCGATTTCCATGATCCCGCGTGAATTTTTCATCGTCGAGACCAACGCAGTCGTCATACCCCAGCACTACCCTCCCAGTCAGTACAAGTCATCTCTCAATGCCCAAGGGCACTGGGAGACGATCGTATTCCCAGCACTGACACCTCACAATAGACAGCAAGTGATTTATCTTCGCCAGACGCTTGACAAAATGCGCACCGTAATCCCGCAGTTCGATGGGATAAATGGATCAACAGTCCCTCGAGACAGAACCAGCTAACTCTGCAAACACTGGGCGAAGACGTCTTCTGGTGGAATACACAACCCAGGAGACCCAAATCTACTCATTTTGCTTCCACGAACTCGCACGACAGATCAAGTATATTTGCAAAGAGCAGGGTGAGTTGTTACACGAGATTCGGGAGCGGTATGATGCAGTAGTCTCGCGCCTGATTGTTCAGCTACAGCTCTTACATCAGCAGACCAACCAGCAGCAAGACCAACTCTCTGAGCTAACTTCAAAGCATGGGAATGCTCTCCAAGAAAATAATCGTCTGCTTCAAAGGATCAAAGAGCTCGAGCGGCAGGTGAAAGAAGGTCCCTCCGTTGCAGAGGCTCGGGATGCACTCAGGCGTCGAAGCATGCTGAAGGTAAGAGGGAAAAGGCAAAAGAGATGCCTGGCAGCGGAAGCGACAGCGATATCGACGACGAGGAAGCTGAATGGCGCCGCCAGCGAAATACTTCTTCCGTTGCAAGGCCTTCGTCAAATGGGAAGCTTGACTCGACCAAAGAACTGCATCTTGCAGCAACAAGACTACAGTTTGCATTCCAGAAGTATCAAACGCGAAAGGAGCAAACTCGAGTCACAATTCGCGTGGAGAAGCAGGCCGCGGCGATGGACATTCAGCGGTCATACCGTGGCTTCCGGGATCGGCAGGTAGCTCTGCATCGTCGCGCTATCATGCGAACAATTATGCGTCGACGTGAAGAAAATGCGGCAGTCGAACTGCTGCAAGCAAATGTCCGCGCGTATTTGCTCGATCGGCGACGCAGTGCGAAGTTGAAGGTCTCCGATGCAAACTCATTGGCATACCCCGTCGAAAGTGAATTAACGCAAGCAGTCTGCGTGTTACCTGTACCAGAAGAAACAAGCTCAACTATAGAGGTGGTTGAGTCGCCTTCAAACGAAAACATCAACGGGGATGCCACGAAGACTGAACATCTTGACGTCAAAGATGCTGAAGAGCAGCCGAACGCTAGGCAAACACTGAAGAATCTACTTTCAACCTTTCGCGAGTTGGCAAATGTTATAACGAAATTTCGTCATGGAGGCGGTCAAAGCTCGCAACATGAAGAAGACACTGCTACCAAAGACGATGCTGCCTCAATTAAAGACGTATCCATTGCTGTTTTACCGGTGCACCCTGGCACTGCCGCCTCGACGGACTCTTTTGATGTAGAGGATTTCGAGCTCTTTCAACAAACAATGCAGGAGGCTCAGGCCTTGGTGGGCTCACTTCACGTTGTGTTAGGTACCGTTCCAGAAGATAAAGCATTGCACGATGACTTTGAGCTGCCGGTGGACAATAGTTTTGCGGAGCTGAACGATGATGAGATGGTAGCCTCAGTGCATTTGCTAGAACCCCTGGACCAACAGATGCAAAATGGCAAAGACGATGATGCAGTAGGTCAGACCGACGTCGACAGAAAGTTGGAAGGTATTGGTTTGATGGGTATGATGTCGACTCGCTTGCCATCCCATTCGGAGAACGAGATGCAATGCGATTGCAGAACTACGTAGAGCTGCATCTGGATGACAGCCTATGGGGCTCGGCGACATATCACCCCGCTTCCAGACAAGGTATGGCCGAGACGGATGCACGCTTGGCGATTGTGCTCTCGTCATGGGACCAGAGGAAGAGATTGGTATCACTGAAGCAGTTAATCTCGGACATTTACGACACAATCGTTGGAAAGCTCAAGGGCCTGCCCCCACGTCAATTAGCAGACACGATTGCTTCACGTTGCCACCTGTCGCTATCGTTTAGCGAATGGCGTCAACAACGTTCTCAAATTTGCTCGCGGGCAGTTGGTGCTGACCAACCTCGTGAACTTGTCATGCCTGTCAATTTCAGCATCGATGAGCTCACTCGGGAGCATTTTCGATGCAAATGGGGGTTGAAACAACTCACTGATGCGGCTCGAGTCAGTATGCACGAAAGCATTGACGATTTTGCTGGTATTGACCACGATGTGAAACGCTTCCAGGAGTTCTTGGAGAAGGAGCGATCGGAGGAAGAGCTCGTATTCTGCTGCATGTGTCGTTATCTCTGTGCAAATTGGGTAACCAGCGAAGAGAGCCCTGCCACCACTACAGCTCACCGTCAACCTATGTTCCATCCCGTCACCATGCGCGAAGTGATTGATGTACCTCATGCTCTAGAGCTTGCGAAGCTTCTGTTCCGAGTGGAAAACGAGAGTTTTATTGTGGAGAGTGATATGCCCTTTACAGAGGTGGAAAATGTGGTATATCGACAATATTTGCCGACAAACGGCTATCATCAATTCGAATCCATCGTCTCGTCCTTCTTCATCGATGCAGACAGCCAAACTGCATCCATGGCACCAGCCTCTGAAGGCGAAGGTGGGTTAAAATGTGACAGCGAGGTGGCTCCGAATATTTGTCGACGTCCGACTGAATTACCGCGCCGTGCCAGTAACCTGGTGCGACCAACAAACTATAACCAGTTCCATGTTAAGCAATACAACTCGCAGGCGCCGAGGAGCCCAGTTGTTCGTCACCAGCACCAACAGCCTTCTTTTGTGGATAGTGCTCAAGAAGGAGAGCCCAAGTGGGTTTACTTCGAGGAAGTTCTCGCACTGCTCATCAAATATCGTGGCGAGATGAATCACTTCCATCTATTTTCCTACTGGGTTCAAGAGCTGTTTGCTCTTGCAGCAAACTCGACGGCTGGTGCTGACAGCCAAACTCGAATGATTCGAGAGCACAATTCATCTTCAAATGAGCCAAAGCTGTTGGACGACACTGCATTTGTAGAGACTCTAGCACCGCTCTCACTGGGCCCAACGGATCGTGAGCTTAGGAATATTTTCCACAACTCGCTGCGCCAACGCAAGCTGCAGGTTTACATGCCTCTGCGCGTGTTCACATCAGTGGCATTGCTGCTCCTTCGGAATGGACTGCTTAGTGTGTCAAACTATGCACCATTGCAGAAAAACCGTCCGTTGTTTTCGCGCGATGACGACGGTCGCAATTCAACTGGAACTCGACAGCGATCTCTCTCTATCCGTGAGCAGAATGAAGACAAAGAGTGGCGTGCTCTTGCGCTTAAATGGAGGACACAAGAAAGTTCATTTGAGGCTGCCATCGAGGCCATATACTATGAGCCACCATCCAGTTTTACTCTACTTGATACTGAGCAAATCGGCCAAGCAAGTGACAACGAGAACCACGATAACACGAGCCGTGCTGCACATGCTCTACAGCTCCTACAGCTACGACAGGAGCTCTACGATCTCTTTGCAAGTCGTTCAGGCAAAGGTCGTGACCTCAAGCGTGCTCGTGAGATCTATGATATCCTCGTCAACGAACGCCTCGCGCGTGTAGGTGGCGATACAAGTCTATTGGACGACCATCTGAAGACGCTGCCGTCATTGCCATCTCCAGGAACGCCAACAACCTTGTTCTTCTAAGGTCAATTGTGGGAATGGCTTCAACATATCCTGCGGCGCATCACAGCCCACGTTCTGATTTTCAGGAATCAGGATTCCTGAATGGTCTCCACTATTGGCCACGTCTCTTCAGAAAAAGATCCTCATACCCCGATCTCATCTCAGGCGGCATGGGGTGGTTAGATCGAGAAGCATCGATGACTCGGGTGGTTATGAGATTCGTGCTTGTTCTAGTAGTCCTTGCGGTCACATCTCGAGGTGGGGATACAGCTAACATTCACGTGGTGAATGTGCCTTCGGGTGTTACGACGGTGCTGCTGGACGGTCGAGTAGAGCAACAGGTGGACTGCTGGGTGTCTCCAGATGCGCCTCCAATGTTTGTGGATCTCTCGGTAACAGATGGGAATGGGACGCATCTAAGCTCGCTGGTGTCACCACGAACACTCGTGTTCATGCACGCCTCGGGCGCCACGGGGAGTCAAAGGCAGAAACACAAGTTTACACTATTCGGTCGTGATCCAGGGAGATTCTATCTCGCCTACTCACTGTCGGGTAAAAGTGTAGATCAGTACTATCGCCTTAGTTCTGACAGCTCTGTCGTGCTAGTTTCCGCGGGGCGTGATCAAGGCTGGCAAGGTCTTTGGCTCCAGTTCCTGTTCAACATCATCTTGTTTCTTGGTGGAATGGCCTTCTTCGTGTGGCAACGAATGCACTCGGTCAATCTATCGTTCTGGAAAGGCCATCAAGAGAGACTGTTTGAACGTGGGAACTATGATTCTCTATCGCCAAAGGCATTTGCAGCCAAGTACGGAGAGTTGCAAGGTGACACCATTAAAGAGCGCATGAAGAAGTTTTGGAGCATCTCGTCGAGTGGGGACTACGTGGGTTCCGTTTGCGGAATTCCCGCGCTCATCATCCACTTTTATGCAGACTGTGGCCATTTGTTCGCCATCCTCAGCCTTTTCAGCCTTGCTGCGATGCTACCAGTGGTGCGTTGAAAGTGTCAGGTAGTCGCTGTAAACGGATTCATTCACTGATGTTGTTTGGTGTGTAGAATTACTGGCCAGGAAGTGCTCGTGGGAAGAAGGGGAGCGGCGACACGTACCAGGAAACAACCTTCAGTAACGTACCACTACACAGTGACTGGTATTGGGCCCATGTGGCCTATTGCTACGTCATAGCCTTCGCGGTGCTTGTACTCTTGTTGAGACAACGCGATTTGGCATCAGCGCTCCGCAAGCGAGCTAAGCACATTGTAGGAGCACGAAGTGTCTTCATCCAACATGGACTACCACTCAACACTACAAGCCAATCTTTGCGTACTGCCCTGAGCACTGCAATCCCCGTGGCGGTTCCATTCACGAAGTGACCATACTGCAAGATCTTACCGCTGTGCACGAGCTACTTCAGAGGCGACGGGAACTCTCAGAAAAACTGAGTCGGATCTTGGCGTTCGACGAGGCTTACGAGAACGGCACGTTATCCTGCAATCTATTGTGCTGTCCTGGATCTGTCATGGTTCCAGACCTGCTAGAGGTGATTTGGTGGCACATGCGCTGCAAACCCTGCCGATACGCAATCCATCATGAAAAGATGACTGAATGCTGTTGTTATTGCTGCAAATGCTGCTGTCCGAAACACAGCCCCCGAGCTAAAGTTAAGCGGGACAGCAAGTCGGACAGCCAATTTGACACGTTGTACGAAAGCCTTGTCGATGACAATACCGTCGAAGCGTACGACAGGACTTCGGCGCGGCAAATCTTCGCTCTGCGTGAGGAGCTAGACTTCTTTCCGGAAGACGCGTTCGACGAGTTTGCAAAGCGACATTGCATGGGCTCGGCCTTCATTATCTTCGACTCTACTGCCACTCGCAACGCCTTCGTCCAGGTCGTCCGAGGTCAGACGTGCATCGGTCGTATCGTGAACACAGCAGAGGCTTTGTCCCGCCGTGGATTTCGTGAGAAGCCACTGTCATCATTGCTGAAACCTGAAAGGCCTAGCTCGGAATCGCTAGACCCTGTGCTTCAAAATCTCAAACTCCGAAGTGCGCCGGAGCCAGACGACCTAATCTGGCAAAATCTCGCATACCAACCATACACAGTGCGCGGAGCAATTGTCTTCTGGTTGAGACAGTTAGCAACGATAGCGCTATTACTGCTGTTTTCTACGCCCACCGCTGTGCTCATGTTCATCAAGCTTGATTCGAGCAGCGATATCTATCGTGACCTCGATCACCGAAACACAGTGCTTCTCACCATGGTAGCCTCGTATCTACCGGCTCTGCTTTTGGTACGTCATGTTGTAATGCCGTAGCTCGTTCTTACACTCGGACTTACAAAACTGCGAAATGCTTGATGTAGATCACCGTGAACTGGTGCCTATTGGCATTTCTATTTCATCTGTCGATGTCCGAGCCATCCATTAGCGAGGCTTATCGCGTCAAAAGGTTCCTTATCAAAGGTTTCACCTATTTGGTAGTGGTAAGTGCTTCATGAGGTTCCTCACCATCAACTTGCCGACTAACTGTGTGTGTGTTCTAACAATCAAACAGAGCTCGGTCATATTACCCAGCATCGGTGTGACAGCTGTGTATCTAGCACTCTCGCGCATCGAGCAATCAGGTGGCCGATCATACATCGAGTCGTTCCTGTACAAGGTATCGGGTACCTTCTTCATCTCATATGTGTGTCAGCGGGCTTTCTTGGGGCCATCGTCGACATTACCCGTTGTGCTGACCTCGTAGCTGCCCAACCCTGGATTCACTCTCGATCAGTCACAGATGTGGAAGTGCAGCGAGCGCTTCGCCCTAGCGCATTTGCGTATGGTCATGACTATGCTCTTGTATTGAGCATTTTTCTTGTCGTACTGTTGGGCACGGTCATCACGCCAGTCATTACGCCTATCGGTGCGCTCTTCTTCTATCTAAAATGCGCCACCACCAAGTACAATATGCTGTATGTGCTACCGTACAGCCCTGGGCGTGGCCACATCGCGAGCACTGTATACTGGCTCACGTTTGTGTGTCTGGTGATATTCGAGGTGGTCATGTCTTTCGTGTTCCTGGAGGTGGCTGGCCGGAAGCATTTCGTAGCAATGATTGTGTTGCTTAGTGTCACGTGTGCCGTCTACTTCTCTCGACTTTCGGGCACAGAAGCAATAGCACTTGTCCAACAAGGATTCGCCGACTTGCGTGGTGATACTGGCGCTACCGAGTACGAGCCGATCGCTACCAGCGAAGCTGGAGATACTGAGTACAAGTCGATCACCGTCCCGCCCCCGACTGGTTTGAGGCGCACCTTACTTGGGCTCTCGAGACGCTCCATATTCGGACCAAAACCCACAGATCTGCAGCAAGAAACAGCACTCATTGCCTCGTACGCCGATCCGTACAAGGCAGCGCTCTCTATCTTTAAGCTGTTAGGCGTCAACCAGTTCCACCAAATGACTTCCACAAGAACGCAGCTCCGGTACGCCTTCATCCGCCTACGTCGTTGGTCCCAGCGCCCAATTCCTGTGCCTGAGACGAAGAAAAGAAATGGTGGCAGCGAAAAGAGAAGAGCGTGGTTGACACGGACAAGGAAAGAGGTGTCCGAGGTTGGTGGCGGCGGCACCACAAAGATAAGCACGATTCACTGTAGGTTGCCACGCCGCAGCCGAAAGAAATTCACGAGTGCATTGTCATTTACGCTTGAGTTATACATAAGTGATGAGCTGGTGGCTCATCTCTGGGGTTAAATACTGCAATTTTGTGTCTGAGCCTCAGGCGCGAGCTTGGACGCTTTCCTTGTCTCGTTGATAATTCGGAACGGTGGCTTTAGGAGAAACACCAAATAGGAAAACCTCTCATGGCCACATGGTGCCAATGATGGAGGCGGCGGCGTTGACGATAAGGCAGCTGATGAAGCTAGCAGGCAACATCAGGAAGAATGTGTGGACCCACTGCGAACAACAGCCATTGCAATGCGCACAAAACAAATGAGCACTTAATCGCATAGTTTGAAGGTTCAGCTGTCATGAAACCTACATGCTCCTGCTGGAGAATTTGGTCGACTCGGGGAAGCGGAAAGCCAAAAATTTTCTTGGACGCACCGGCGACTGAATCATTCATTCATAAACAGAAGCATAAACCGCGTAAGATACAGTTAAACCTCAGGCTTTACAAGTAGGATACAAGGGGTTGTTCACGTACTACTGGCAATTGCATCTTGTTTACAAAGCGGGCAACATCCGCTTCGGCCCTCGAGCCACGGGTTGATACAGTCGACATGGAAAAAATGTTGGCAAGGTAGGACCTGAAATCCGAAACAATATATATGTTAACGAAAAGAACGCCTCAAAAGGATAGTCATGCTAGTAGCGTACCTTGACATCAGCTCCATTCTCGAAGTCATCCAGACAAATAGGACAAGTCTCTGCCTCCAACTCCGTCGAGCTTCTGTATGTGGTTTCGTCTACCATCACTTCACCCTTTTGTGTTAACTGCTCCTCGCTGTGATCAGCGCAAACATCGGCTTCACTGTGATCTTCCATCTCAGGGTTCGTTGTCACATCAGTGGCACTGGATTCATGATCACTATCATGCCCATTCACATCGGACACGCTCTCAATCTCTGCAAGTGGAATACGATCGAGCACGAACTGATCCATCAACAGATGTTCCAGCAGTGTGCGTTGCATATTGCGCTCATATTTGGCAATAGGGAGTTGCTTAGCTGCATAGGTTCGTCGAGTCTTGCCAACCCACTGGAAAATGGCTGATGACAGCAAACTCAGTCCACTCGAGAATGCGCAGACAATAGAGATCAAGAACACATAAGCGACGACGCGCTTCAGCAAGCGGTTCGACGTCGACGTTTGCGGCACTAAAATCACCGCAACAACCAGCAGCAACATCAGTCTGGTAAGTCCCTCTTCTGTTACCCACTTCAAAATCATTCACCACGCACTCGACTCACGCTCTCCATTGGCGTCAATAGTGATTCGCACTGGGTCCCACGGCGCAGCACGGCGCAAAGTGTTCAGCAGCCATTCTCCAGACACATACGAGATGAACACGGACGGAATCCGCACACTGGACGCCATATCGTCCTTCATCATAATAATATGGTACGGTGGTCTAAAAAACACCGAAATAACACTTTAATACAATTCTTCACACACAACAACATCATTTCAAGCCACGTCTTACTCGAGTCTCAGCTCATTGTCCATGACCACAACAGCAGCTGCATGGGCGCGTTGCGCGTGCCATACTTTCTGCACAAAATTGCAGTCTCCACGCAGCACCAGCGCCACTTTCCCAGTCAAATCTTGTCCTCGCAGCGGTTCACAAGCTGTAAATGGCCTGACTGCTCAGTCCACAGCACTCACAGCGTCAAATTCTGATCCCTATAGCACCACAGAACCTTCCGCTTTTATATTCTCACCTGGAACCACGTCGAAATTCTGCAGTCCTCCTTGCTCCAACAGCGTAAGGTTCGTAAATTCCCCGAACTGCACCAAAACACACAAAACAAGTGGTAAATTAGATATAATCAGATTAAAAACACATAAAATAGGAGTAACATACACGTGCGTCATTAAATGGCAGTCCGGACTGTAGGAAAAACATGAATTCATGGCAAAATGACAGAAAAAGAGGTTAACATGGGATGTAATCGGGAGGTGATGTTCTCGACTCGTAGGACGAAGTAGAGAGCGATAATACAGGTGTGTCGGTTACAGTACCTCTCAGTGATGAGGGCCGAAGCTAGTGGCGCTAGCAGCAGCAGAAGCAGCGCAATTGGCGTCGGCACTGGGAGGCGCATGGCGAAATGATTATCGTAGCACGTGGACTGTTGTGATTTGACTTGGACTCAGTATGAACCTGATGACGACGATATGGCCCGAACAGCGCGTAACCCGTAACAAGCGCAAGCGTAACCGAGCGTAGCGACGGGCTATATAGGTTCAGGAGGGTACAGTGTACCACTTCGAAGTTCAAAAAGCACTTTTTCGAAACCGGTTTTGACCACACCGTCAAATTTTAATTGAAAAATAACCAAAACTTTTGTTGACTGTTTTCAAATATTCACATTTTTTGTCGTGGAGTTGATGTGGTAAACAGTGAACTTAAATGTGTGTCAAAAGACGCTCACTGAAATCGCTGGCTAAATCAGCATTATTTAGCGATAAAAGATAATCGTTCAACAGATACACTCTTTTGTTCTGGTGTGTGGAGCCTTCTCGTGTCCGACACTAAGCCAAAGTCGTGTAGAGCGCTCTCGTATCTGACACCAAGGCAAACGTGAATCCTTGAAGGATGGCTGAAGGAGGATAATAGTCGACGCACTTGTGGAAACTACAGCCGAATCGTCTCAGCAGACGTTTAAAACTGTGCAGATGGAACACAAGAAGTATGTTAAAGCCTTGGAGGATCGAGTGGCGAGTTGGCCCACTACTAGCAACGATGGGTTGTCTGATGCACATGCTAGTGACACTGCACCGAGCCTCCTTTCAGTCCTACAGTTCCTTTTCCTTTGGCTCCAGTAGCATTCCCTTGAACAGCACCTCTTTTTTTTTACCTACTTGTCTTGGTGTTTGTTCCTCGTCCAGCGTCTCTATAGCAAGACGACGAGGTTGCAGACGCCTCTTCATCATGACGCTGTCTAGCGCTGTCGGCAGCCTTGTTGGCGCTCGCCGATTCGACATGGTCGTTGGCAAGCTCGATGAGCTCGTCAAGTAGCAGAGCGCGCTCGTTGTCCTCCTCCGAGATACCCGAGGCAGCACGGCTCTAGTCGTTTTCGAGCCGTCTCGCTTTTACAAGCTTGGCAGCAACTGCATCCCACGCAGCACTGATTTTTCCTCGCTGTGCTTGGAACGGTCGGTCACCAAGACCCTGCCTCAAAAGCATCACGTTGTCTTCTTCACTGTAGTTCCGTCGTTTTTCATCGGCCATGGTTGGGGTAGGAGCTCGCAAGATTAATCGGAAATGGAGAACCAGTCGTCTGTGGCAAGTCTCCCACAAATGTCCGTTTTCGGTGGGAGGCTTCCCACAGAGCCTTGCAATGCGGACGGTCTGTGTGTTGCAGAAGTGCAAATGTGTGGGAATGGATAAGGGAAGTATGTTGCGAAACCTCTTTAATAGAGATTAACCCGTACTTCAAAGTACAACTTAGTTTAGTTAGCATTGCAGAAGAGTTGGACGATACATGTATCTAGAACCAAATGGACGTTATTTAAAATAAGTGGATGTTATTTCGACTATGACGACGTTATTTGTTCGGTTTGGATTAGTTTAGTTGGAATTGCATCCTCCGCAGTCCCCATTCGACGCTTTAGGTGTAGCTAAGGTCTTGGTCAGAATGACATTGTCGGTACCGGTACCTTTAGATTGTGAAGAAGTATCCGTGCTGGTTCCTGTGCGAATGGCGTGGATTTTCAACACAAGTTGCTTGACTGCGTCAGCAGCTTTTAGCGCTTTGTCCCATTCCGACGCCCGCGCGTTAAATTTCGCCGTCGTACGGACGAACAGCAGGTTTTGATCGTCGCAAAAGTGCTGCACGCGGTTAATCTGCGCAAAATCCGCCGGTCTGGTGGTAACAACATCCGGTAGCAAGTCGATCTTGTTCTCGACGACCATCACAGATGTCAGTGAGTCGTCTGCAGTCTCGCGTAACGTGTGGAGCCATTCACCAAGACGCTCGAAACTGTCAGCGTCACTCACGTCATACACCAGCAGGGCGCCGTCTGCACGACGGTAGTGAGAGCGAGTGATCGCTCGAAATCGCTCCTGACCGGCGGTGTCCCAAATGCGAGTCTTGATGGACGTCGTGCCATTGGGGTCGGGGAACTCGAGGCTACCGAACTCGGCCTCCAATGTTGGCGGGTGATGCTCCTGTAGTAATGCAGTAAGGTTAGCATTTGACTCGAACGGATAGGCATAGAGTACTTATCATACCGAATACGCTTCGTCACCGTTGACCGCCACAGCTAAGAGACTGCTCTTCCCTACGCCTGCTGTGCCCAGGAGAATGATCTTGTACGTGATGGACTCGCTTTGTGCTAGCTGGTGTTTTTGAGGCGAGGATTGGCGTCGCGGAGAGGTAGCGGTAGATCCAGGCAACGATGCAATTACAGCCGATAGTGCCTCGCCATCTAAACGTAACGAGTCTCGAAGCTCGTGGCGTGTGACAACTCCAGCTTCAACGTCCACAAACCTCAAAGTCACAGGGCGCGGCGTCGACTGCAAGCTATTGGGCAGCAATATTCAGATGACACATTAGGTTGCCGGGGGCATATGTGCGGAACTTCTCACCTTTGGATAATCTCCTCACATGGTGCTTCAACTAAGTGCGTATCGTTGATGTGGGTTAAATACAACCCAGGACGTAGTGTTCTATGATGTCGACGATGTCAGAATTGGCACCACAATCCACCAACTCTACTATCACTACTTACAGGTGCCCTTGGCCGGGTTGAAGGCGAGTGTTGTAATTCTGAGCTGGCCCGCTACCGTCTGGTCCCTGTTCAAAAGGTGGTTAGTTCCATGAACACGACAGAAGATTTTGTCGATATGGACGCTCGCTTGCCTTGATGAGCTCTAGGAGACGAATGGTGTAGATACCATTGCCCGTGTCCGGAAACTGCGCCGGGTGGAAGCGCAGTCCCAGCTTGTCGCTATGGAACTGCACACGAAATGCAATTTTCAAGGGAGGACTGTTCAAAAGCGACAGCACAGCACAGCACAGCAAATTGGTAAATGAGGCCTTGAAGGCTTTCGTAGTCGAGAAACGAAGACGTACAATGGGAGTCATGATCGCAAGCAAACTCTTCAGCGGGGGATAGCCCCGAAAGACGACGTGGGCTCGACGACATCCGATCAATTGTCCTAGCAAGTAGTGCGCTGATTTAAAAAGAAGTTTAACTGCTCAGTGGGGCCTTGGCGGTTTTCGTATTACATGCCTCTTGGCATTCTTGGGTCTTTCGTGGACTCTCCGAGCTAGCAGCATTGAAGGGAGCAGGTGGAAGTACACGTAGCCTAACGTATTGATCTTCAAGTATGGTCGAAGCTGACGAGACCAGTCTCCAAGTCTATATGGAGGGACTATCTCGGGTGGACCGTGTCATGGACGACTCGGGCTACGCGTTCACGGCACTTGATGTGATCGTACGGTTCGGTTTCAACTCGTGAGAATGAGATGGCTCGCCCTCACTTACCGTGTTTGTCTTGTGATGTTTATCCAGGATAAAGGGCTGGTGAATCTGGAACCGATTCAGGGCTACTCGCATTTGCTCTTCGTGAATGTCTCGAAGAACCAAATTGTCGATGCGACTCCACTCCTGAAGCTACAATATCTCGTGACATTAGATCTGTCCTACAATGCACTGACAGCGCCACTAGCACTCCCGCAACAATACTTGCAGGTAGGTACTCGAATCGCTGTGATGGAATGTCGGTATAGGAGTTTTAATGGTTTCTTTGCAGTCTCTCGATCTGTCTGGGAACCAGCTTACAACGCTGCAAGGACTGGAGTTGAGCTCTCTCTCGATACTCAAGATCAATGGTGCGTTCGTATCTCTGCATTCGTTCCTGATGTGATCGTTAACAATAATTTTGCTGTACTATTGCCTTCCTGCTCGTGTTTAAAGACAACGAGTTGACAAGCCTCGCTGGTCTTCAAGGGGTACCATCGCTTACGACACTGGAGGCATCTCGCAATGCCGTTGAAGATATTAGTAGTCTCGCGACTGATGTCTCGCCGAAGCTGGAAGTACTGCATCTGGTACGTCGACACTGCACCAATTGCCCACACAGAACCCTTTCTAGCTAAACTAAAGTCACGGTGCTTTTTGACAGGATGAGAACAAACTCACGACGCTCAGCGGTGTCGAGAATTTGCCGGCACTGAGCTCGCTGTCACTTCAACAGAACAATGTAATGCCACCCCCAGGCTTATGATGACCGAAGTCAATACTGACGTTGCTGTGGCGAATGTTGTCTATAGATTGAGACGCTCGAAGCCGTGCAGCAACTCGAACAATTGAGCAAGCTCACGACCCTGGATTTGACCGGAAACCCCGTGACGCAGTGGGAGGATTTTCGTCTGTCAATCATATTGCTGGTCCCAACTCTTACTCACCTCGATGACGAGCTACTCACGGACGAAGACCGGTTAGCCGCAGTTGAACTTAAACGCCGACGAGAAGCTGAAGCTGAGGAGCAAGCAGAAGCGGGTGAATGAACAATGCAGCATTGCATCCTTTTGCTGAGAAAGAAGTTAGTGGGAAATGAGTGCTATTATAGAAAATGCTATTACCACCTGCCCGCCATGATCGCGAAGCTGGAAGCCTGCCTACTGCTGGGGCTCCTCCTTAGGGTTCAGCTTGATCAAGTCGTCAATTCGCAGGATGGTGATAGCAGCCTCGGTGGCGAATCGCAGACTCTTGATCTTGCTGATAGCCGGCTCCACGACACCAGCCTCCAAGTTGTTGCGCACAGCGCCCTCTAGCAGATCCAGGCCCGAGAACGCAACTCGCGCTTAGCAGCGTCACTCTGCGATGTGTTGTGGTGCGCACGCAAGCGTGCAACCAGCTCCGAAGCGTCCTTAGCGGCATTAACAGCCAGCGTCTTAGGGATGACCAGCAGAGCGTCCGCAAACTCGGCAATAGCCAACTGCTCTCGCGTGCCTAGAGTAGTAGCGAAGTTCTCAAGGTAGATAGACAGAGCCGCTTCCACAGCACCGCCACCGGCAACGAGTTGGTTGCTCTCGAGCATACGCTTGACGACCATGAAAGCGTCATGCATAGAGCGGTCCATCTCGTCCAGCATGTTTCGTTGGCACCACGCAGCACCACAGTGGTGGCCTGACGTGTCTTGCAGCCCTTAATGTAGATAAGTTCGCCATCGCCCACACGCTCCTCACTAACTTCCTGCGCCTCGCCCAGCGTCGAGGGGTCGAAGGTCTCCTCGCCCTCCATATCAGCGAGCGTAAGTACCACCTGTCCACCCGTAGCCTTAGCAATGCGCTGAAGGTCCTCCTTCTTACAGCGACGCACACCCATGCAGCCGGACTCCACAAAGTACTTCAAGCACAGGTCATCAATGCCCTTGGTGGTCAAGATCACATTGGCACCAGCATCGATCATCTTCTGGATCTTCTCCTTGGTGATGTCAATTTCACGCTGACGGATGAGTTCCAGCTCGTTCGGGTCGTTCACGACCACCTGCACTCCCATCTGCATCCGGTGACGCTGCAGGTCAAAGTCCAGTAGCGCGATCTTGGCGTTCTTAATGTAGGTTGGCATCTGCTGAGAAGCTTTGGTGCAGTTGAGAGCAAAGCCGTCCACCAATTGTGTCTCCAGAGCGCTCTTGCCATGGGCCTTCAACACGTTGATAGAACTGACTGGGTACTTGGCCTTTACCTTTCCTCGAACTCCCTCCTGCTCCACCATAACAGATGATACTGCGTCCACGACCAAATTGGCGAAGAATTCACTCTCCGGTCCCAAGATCTTGGACGACATACTGGTTTTGGCAGCATTCACGAGACTCTCACGACCCAAAGAATCCACAGGTACACTCAGATTCTCCTTAATGTACTTGACAGCTTCACGCATAGCCAATCGGTATCCAGCAATGATCGACGTCGGGTGGATCTTGGTCTTAACCAGCTCATTAGCACGCTAGTAGTAGATTTTGCGTACAAAAATGGCACATAACGTATAAAATAAGATTATAAATCACTAAAATAAGATTTTCCTGACCAAAAGAATTGATTTTGACCCATACCTTAAGTAGTTCGGCCGCGATGATCACGACGGACGTGGTGCCATCACCCACTTCTTGGTCCTGCAATCCAGCCAGCTCCACCAGCACTTTGCCCGCTGGCTGCTCCACCTCCAGCTGCTTAAGGATCGTGGCGCCGTCGTTGGTGATCGTGACGTCGCCGATGTCATCCACCAGCATCTTGTCCAGCCCCACGGGGCCGAGCGAGCTCTTGACGATGTTAGCGATGGCCACTGCCGCCGTCACGTTCTGCTCCCGCACATCCTTGCCCGACGTGCGCGTGCCGTCCACCACCAAGTCTGCAGTCTCCATGGTCCAAACGATCGATAACTGTGTCCAAAAGGGGAAAATGTGTGGATCCATTCGATCTTTGAGTTAAAAACAAATTTCCACCAATCAAAAGGTTGACACATTATTTTTACCAATCACAAGTATACCGCGTTTTAATGACACAAATAGTGACTAGATATTGGCGCCCAGTTTGAATTCCGCACTGTGAAGATGACGTCTGTGGCAGATGCGATCGCGGCGCTCAAGGATGGAGACGCCGCTGCTCTGGCTCAAGTAATGGCTCAACGTAAACTTCAAGGTCGTAAGCCTGGCGGTAACAGCAAGCGGAAGGTGAAAGGGAAGAAAAAGAAGGCAGCAGAGGACGAAGAAGGACAAGAAGACGTTGGAGGAGACACTGAAGCGGCGGAAACGCTCACTCAAGTAGACGAAGAAGTGCGTTCTCTGCCTCGTGAGAAGATGGACACCTTCTACCCCGCAGCTGTGCAGTTGGTGGCCCCCAGTGAAGACGAGCGAGGAGGCAGAGCGACTCAAGGCTCGAGAGGCTATAGCTGAGTTTACTGTGGTGCTGGTGGAGACCAAGGGTGCGTCTATCGATAAGGAAGAGCTCTTTGCAGTTGCACAGGAGCTACATGACCAGCTGCTACGTCTACGTGGAGATACAAAGCAGGTACTAGCCACCCAAGAAGCCATCTCTTTGGCGTGTGAAGCTTGCTGGAAACACAATTTCTGCGGTAATGCACACTCGTTGGTAACGCAGTTATTGCCCTACCTGATTGTGCGGTCGTATGAGTCACCAACGACAGGATATTTCAACTCCAAGAAGCACCCGATTCGGCGGCTTTTGCTATTAAGGATGCACTCCCACTACTGGACTTTGACGATGATAGCAGTGGGCTGCTGAGGGATATCCTGCTGAGGTGTTTTATTCAGCCGACATTCTTTAGGTCCCCGGATGCGGTGCCGTTCTTGAGCTTTCTGTTTACGCTGCACGTGCCGTTCGTGGACGATATTAACGAGACCATCCGCAATCAAATACCGAACCAGCGGAACTCGATCCTTGTCAAGTACGGCAGCATTTACTTCAAGGTGGGCTGTTGTTTTAGCAGATAAGAGATACTACTGCCGAGCTATTTGTACTGATCGTTTTTGCCGTGTGAATTGTTTTGCTTGCAGGCTTGGGTTGGAAGCAAGGGTGCGTTCCGCACAAAAATTGAGGAAGAGTGCATTCAGAGATACATTCGTGACGCTGTCCACGCCGGTAGCACGTCTCTATTCAATGCTGTCCGTACGGTGCTGCAAATTTTCTTTGAAAACAAGCGCCACCCTGGTGTCGACGAAATGCTATACCGTATTTGTAGTCCCATTCTGTGGCGTGGTGTGAAGGCTCCTAACGACTCTGTCCGCCGTCAAGCGACCATTTTGCTATTCGACAACTTCCCTCTACGCGACCCGCAGTTCAACAATGAGATGATGGATGTGACGCTCCAGAAGCAGTTCGACACATTTGAAGAGCTACTGGGTGATTCTCATCCTGCACTTCGCGTTGCAGCAATCGAAGGTGTTTCTAAGGTGCTATCCGTGTACTGGGAGTTGCTTCCAGCCGAAACGATTCGCTGCTTCATCTCGAAGTTGGTCGTGGATCTAGTAAATGACGCGTCATCAAGCAGCGTTCGTGCGGCTGTTTTTGAGGGCATCCAATTCATTTTGGATAACCATAACTCGCATTCGATCCTGAAGCCGCTTCTTCCTATGGTGAGGTCCTGTCGCTTACATTTGATGAAAATACCCTTGGATCCTAACTCTGTGCCGTGATTATCCTGTTTAGCTGGCTCCACTGATCAATGATCGTAACGAGAAAGTTCGCGCTGAATTTGGGGCACTCTTGGTGCGTATCAAAAGCATTCGGAACTTGCACTTCTACGATGTTGTTCCTGTGAACGACCTACTGTGTCGTATGGTCATGGACCGGGATAGTCCGCTAGCTTGCAAGCAGCTCGTGTCTTTGTTCTTGAACTCCTACTTCCCTCAGAGCGTGGGTGGATCATCACAGGTGGCTCGGTGCCTCGCACTGGTGAGAAAGAATCCTGAAGCAGCAATGGTGTTTTATGCCAACGTCGTTGAGAATGTCTCGGTTGGGTCCGTATGCAAACTTGCTGCTCTTCTACTTCGCTGCTCGTTGAACTTTGTATCACGGCGTTTGAAGCTGCCCCAAGAACCTAAGGATAGTGAAGATGACAATGATGATGATGATGATGACGAGGAGGAGGAGGAAGGCTTTAGCGTTGTGGGCCAGGTTGTCGTTTTGCAAGTCATTGGCAACCTTCTCAAAAGTGTTCACATGAAGGTGATGGGGGACTCTCGCTACTCTGAGTGCAAAACCTTCTTGCGTGAGCAATTGAACGTTGAGTCGCTCGAAGCGCTTCTTCTTGCTTACAGCGAAGACCGGCCTTACGACCAAGAAGCGCTCAGTTCCATCTGGAGAATCGTAGGCTACTTGGGAGATCTATCCGAAGGTGTTCTGTTAGACCGTCTTGTGGAGAACCTCATGAAGATGAACGAGAGCTCCAGTAAGAAGCTCATGGTGTCCATGGTTGATTGTTTGGCACAATGGAAAAGGCTCCCATTTTTGGCTCGGAAGCTTGCAAAATATCTCGAGCAATGGAGGAAAAACAAATTCCGCACCGAGACGGCCGCGTCAAAATCTAAGAAGAGCAAGAAATCCGAGGTTGTTCTTAACCCTGTCGTGGTGCTCGGTACAATCGAATATCTTGTACAGCTGCCAACCGTAAAAGGACTGAACGCGATGTTAAGACCCATTTCGGTTGTTCTAGAAAGTTGTGTCGAGCCCATGCTGGAGTTCGATACCGACGACGTTGAAGAAGTTTACAAGGCGAACTCATTTGGGTTCATTCGCTTACTGGAAGTGTACGCGAAGGTCTCCGTGATGGCCGAATGTGCTCACGTGAGTGACGAAACATCGTTGCTAGTGGAGAAGTCGGCGAAGCGCTTGAGCAAGAAGGATGACCTGCACGACTTGCAGCCATCAGAGTTCTTCACTCCGCCCAAGCCATTATCTGCGTTATTTGCCTGGGTTGCTCGACTCTTGTTGGACTTCCGCAAGGAGATCGAGGTGACAGAGCAAGCTACACACGGCAAGAAGCGGCGAAGAGGCAAGAATGCAGATGTAGAGCAGCTCGCCTCAAAACCAGATGCTGAGCCGCTGGCGCAACCTGTTCTCTCTCATTTCACTGCTGTGTGCGGAGAGCGTTGCATTTGCTCTGGAACGGACTCACTGGCTTGAAAACGGTCCTGCAGCTGACTTTGTCTCCGCTTATGTGGACGCGTTGTGCGATACACTCAATGACATGGAGCACTTCGAGCGTGTCGTGTTCTACCAGACAGGTCAGCTCATACACTTGCTGGAAGGGGTCCGAATCAAGGCGAATAAATCAAGCAGGGCGCAGGCAGTAAGCCTGATTCCCTCCCTCATGAACTGGACAAGTATGTTAGAGCACACATTGACGAGCGTGCACGAGAAGTACGAAGACAAGTGCCAAGACCTTTGGTCAGCCGTCAGTGCGTCTTTCAGCCAGCAGTGTACAGTGGGGGCTCCAGTTGAGCAGACGGTAGCGTGAACGTAGCTGTGTTAAAATGAAGAGATACGTGGTGCATAACGATTGTTTGTATAATACTTAAGTGACGGAGTAACAGCTCGTTTCCTTCGCCTTATAGATAAAATACAGCGTACGCATTACGCTCTTGCGCTGGCAAAGCACTTCTGCAGTAGCCTGCCACCTTTACACGGGCTCTTGGTCCCAGTATTTGCATTGCTGGAAGCAGAACCACTTGCTGTAAGTTTGACGGCCAAAGAAGCAAGCGCTTGTTTGTTCTTTTCCGCCTCTGATTGTGGTACGTTGGGGCTCACTGAAGCAAGCGATCCGTTCCCATTCACGCGGCCCAGTGACCGCGTGCGCAATCGTCCGCCTTCCATCTGGGCAGTATCCTTTTGGTTGGAGTCTTCCTCCTTGACAGGTCCTGCTGCTGCCATCGTTGGGCTCGCTGGGCGCGTTTCGCTGTCGTCTACGACCAGCAACGCCCGATGTGAGCAGATTTTCAAGTGTTGAACGCTTTGCAGGGTCCACAGCTAGCAGTTTCTTTAGCAGATCCACCACATCTTCCTTCCCAGACACATCGACTTCATCCTTCTCCAGCAAATAGTCGACACCGAAATCTTCCAATAAACGGAACCGGTCATCGCGACGGAGCGGTTCACGGAACGGGTACCGAGATGCGACCATAGCGTAGAGGATGACCCCAAGTGCCCAGACATCAGCCTTCTTAGGATCGTACTCGCTTGACTCTGCATCTTCATATACAAACGCTGCACTGAGCTCTGGTGCCATGTACCGAACTTTCCCGACGGGGCGAGCGGTCATTGTGCCTTTGCACGGTGTCGCCAATCCAAAGTCGGTGATATAGCAGCAGTCGTTCTCATCTACCAACACATTTTCCAATGACAAGTCACGGTGTGCAATGTCATTGGCATGGAGGAATTGTGTCCCATGTAAGATTTGCGTAAAGTATTGCAACACATTGCACTGCAGTCCTGCAGCTCGACTGGAGTTCAGTACGTCGAGGAGCTCCCCTGTTGGCAAAACTTGAGGACCAACAGGACGGCTTCGTCTTCCATGATGCAGTCACGTAATGGTAGTACATTGCGGTGTCCGCCCAGTGCCTGAATGCGTAGGTTGGTCTTGATTTCGGTATATAGGTCTTCGTCCACTGCGCGTTCCGAGCTTTTGCTTCTTTGCGAGCTGCGAATTGTAACTCCATGCGTTTGACGGCGACGCATTCGCCTGTGGGTAAGTATCTCCATTTGTGGACACTTCCGAAGAGTGCTGGTGCCAGCGTCTCCAGTGGTTCGTATTGGTGCTTGATCATTTGATAGTTGACGGTCTTTTGCCTTTGGACGCTTTTTGGCGACTGAGAAATTTAGCGTTGAGCTTCACTCATCGGGTTCTGGAACACAGGACAATCCAGGCTTGAAATTCACTTGGACTCACTATACGAGGTACTTCAAGGGACACAAACCAGCCCCATCTGCTCATCTTCCGCAAAATAAAGCAAACAAAAACCCTAAGGAATCTCGGCTGTCACAGGCCCGACGTGAAAAGGATGCTATTGACGTTGGATGGCGTTGGGTTGAGGAACTTTTCACATGGTTAAAACACTTCAGCTACAACGGTGTTGCCTGCAACAGCAGGTTTAGTCCTGCAGTTGATGCTGATAGAAATCTACAGAATCTTCCACACAAAAAGGAAAACTCTACAGTAGCCTATGCGTTCACATCAATCTATGATCAATAGAGCACTACAAGTAGATGTAGAGTCTTCCACACTCGAGCAGAGGCGGTGATTTGCGTCGGTTTATATGCACAGCACAATGTGCTGTAACCATCGGATGAGATTCCGAGCTTTATGCTGCATAGAGCACCTCGTTTGCCGCTCATGCGGATTTGAGCTGGCCGCGTTTTCGCGTCGGCGTTGACCAACATTTGCTCGGAGTTCAGACCGCTACGCACAATTCGATTATCCACCAAAGAGTCGGCGTCGTACGACGTGGAGCAGGGATGAGTGACGCTCATGTGAACGAAGGGAATGTCAATCCATGGTTGCGGCAGCAAACGTCTGATAGAGCGAAAAATGCCAATATTTTCTGGATTCAACATTCAGGCTATCCGATAAAGTGTATAGGTCGGAAAGCAACTGTATTTGCAGTGGCGACTGCAAAATGTTTCAACTGCATCAAGCTAGTCGAAGCAGTTTGTCTTACGCGTTGCAGCCAGCAAGTTGCTGAAACTGAAGCAGATTTGAACTCGAGACTGTCGTTCGACAAGTAATGCTATAGATAAAAGCGAAAATAAGCGTAGGTAATATCCGTGGACAATTACCTACGCTTTCATCAAACGCCGATGCGCTTCGCGTGTCGCGACACCACGATATCACACTGTGATTCACACTTTGATGGCTACAAAAAATTTGATGATGGAGACCAACTCCCCTTTCTTCCGAGATTCGGCGGCTAAAGTGCACAGGAAGCTGGTCCACACAGTTTACGGAGTTTACCCGGTGAAATGGGGTAGCCTATTGGATTGAGGATAGAACATGGGCTTTCTCTTGCGTTTCACACAAGGTGGAATTCGCAAAGCTGAGCTCAACTTGAACACGCTACATTGCAGGGCAAGAGCCTGCACTGATACCATCAGTTATGATGCTACATGTCGACAAGCCATTCCCTTTGCAATCTCTATTTTGTTTGTTTTCTTCTCAAGGACAGTCTGTTCCAGCACCTATGATCATGTGCGTCTTTCACTTCATGGCGCTTGAGCCTGACTAGCGGTGATTGCTGCCTCCACTGCACTTTGTTCCTCGTCTTCCTCTATCACATGCCGCTGGCGAGCACGCAGCTCCGTGCTTCCTCCTGCTTTCTGCGCTCATCCTGAGCCTGTAGTTCGAGCTTTTCCTCCTCCTGTTCCTTTTCGATCCGGCGCAATCGACGCTGCTCACGTTCAGCCTGGGCCTCCTCTCGCTCTATCTGCTCGCGATGCAAACGACGAGCCTCGCGTTCCGCGTCACGCGCTTCTTTCTCAGCTTCACGCTCAACCTTTTGCAGCAGCTCTGCGCGTCGCATGTCCGCAATCTCTTCCATAGACAACTCCTTCTGGTGCTCAATTTCCTCCTGATGCTTCTCCATTTTCTCAAGCTGCTTTACTTGAATACGTAGAGAACGCTTGCGGGGATCGCTTCGAGAATTGCTAAGCGGTTTGCTTTCTCAAGTTGTCGCTGACGAGCTTCATCCTCGTCCTCAATCTGCTCTATAATCACCTCCAAATGATCCAGGAGCTCCTGCTCGCCACGGATTTTCGTCCTCGAATCTGCTTCATAGCTGCAAGCATGGCACGGAACGCATCGTCCCCCTTTGCCCACAGCGACCATTCTTGCGTATTCAGATCCAACCGATACAACCGCCGCTCCTCATAGAACTGGGGGAAAAAAGTAATACAGGTTCCCAGCCCGGTCGTTTCCAAGCGGGTCCACTCGCAGGTCATCATCTTCCATCTCCCGCATATATTCACTACATGTTCAAAGGCGAATGTGAGTGAGAAAGCAACCTACAATATTTTTGGCGACCAGTACAAACAAAACCACTCACGTATTGGTCGGGTCATCCACCACAGCCTCACATAGATTTAGCAGAATCTTGCAACGTAATTCGATCGACAGGTCTGCGAAGGACTGGTGCTGCAGGTATCAGCGCATACAGAACTGTTTAGCATAAAAATAATTTGGTAGATATAAACTATCGATCACACACAGACCAAGTCTGAGTGTACATACTAAAACTGCCCGTACCTTTAGAGGGCAAACCATACCGAGTGTTTCAAGGCGCGCCTTGAATATATCCAACGCCATCCACTCGTCATCACTCAGTTCCACATCCACCTGCTGTTCGCTCCTGTTGTCCGAATCACTATCATCGTCGTCGTCATCCTCATCCTGCGAGAAAGTTTCAGGCAATCGCTCGCCTGCTTTGCGCAGCAGCGCATACCACTTGTCGTACAAATCCATGTAGTAAGTACGCAGCTGTTTGTTCCACCACTCATACTTCAGACCGATACCAGCGCTCAGACACGCTCTCTCGCTCTTCTTGAGCAGCAGCTTTGTGAACACGTCCTCCAGCACCGGGCTATCCTCAGGTTTCAGCAGCGCCGCTTCGTACTCCAGTAGTGTATTAGAGAAGCGCAAAGTCAATGGACTCTGCAACAGCCACAGAATATGGCAAGCTTCAGGCAGTTCCCACCTCGAACGCAGCACACTGAGTTCATCAAAGTCGATGTTCGTGTTGTTCCACTCGACACCAGTCTCCACGAAAACGGCACAGCCAGGGGCTTATTCTCACGTACTTTATCCTCCTGTGTCCGTGTTTTACGTTTAGGCGCCGCCTTCGCTTTAGGCTTTGCCTTGGGTTTAGCTTTAGTCTGAGCTTTGGCTTTAACGGATACCTTGGCCTTTCCATTGGCTGTGGCCTTCCCAGAAGATTTGGACCGCTTTATGGCTGGCTTCTTCGAGAGAGAGCGCGCTTTACCAGTGTTCTTGGCCTCTGTATTGCCTCCCTTCGCCTCAGGAGCTGTAGAATCGACCGAGTCTCCGCCTGTAGATACCAATAGAAATACTTCAACAGGTCAGCGTATACTCCACGTACGACGGCCATCAGTGCATCAAAATGAGCGTGAGTTCAAGACTGACGAGTCCTCACCTTGATTATCCTCCTCTTGGTTGTTATTTACGACAGTAGAGTCCTCCAAAGTCGGCGTACGCTGCTTTTCCCCTGTGTTGATGGCATTTGCTTTCTCGTCCTCAGATTCTAGCGGTCCGCTGCGTACGGCTGTCGCCGCTGCACTGGCTGCATCCACAAGCGTCTTGGCCTTCTTCGGGTTGTTGCCTTCGTCGCCAGCCGCCAGCGGTAGGTCGCGTTTGCGCGTGGCGCTTTGAGCCATCGAGAGATCGCGTCGAATGCTTGAGACTTGGTTTCCAAAAATGGCGCTAAAATGGTGCAGACAATAATAATTTTAACCAATCAAAAACGATACAACTGGGCTGTGTATTCCAATGGTTATCTGTCCTCTAATGTCCTCCTCAACTAGAATTCATTGTCTATCTGAATGTGGCACTGCGAGGCATATGATGCATCTTCTTGGCAGGCTTCTTGGCACCTTGAAGCTCACTGAAGTCCTTGCCGCCTCCACCCATCGCAGCAAACGGGTTGTAGCCTGCTGCCTGGTTCCTGTTGTTTGCACCTCCTCGGCCACGGCCACGGCCGCGTCCACGGCCTCCACCACGGCCTTGTCGATCTTCTGGCTTCTCCAGCTGGAACTTGGCTCCTGTGATCTGGTTGCTAGCAGCAGCGTAGTCGAAGCTCTGAAAGCCACTGTCATCATCTTCTGCGTCCTTGTCAGCCTTCTGGATGAATGCTTGGGCACGTTCTTTGACTTGCGAGGCTGCAGACGTGTCTACGGCTGTTGTTTTCCTCCGCTTCGATCGATTCGACATGTTATACGCCTCGGAGATGGACTGAGGCAGCTTCGATTTGTTGTCCTTGTTGCCACTGTCGTCCTTGCTAGCAGTAGTAACGGGGTCGATCAGTCGATGCAGTGACGGAGGCCTCGCTTTCTGCGATCGTGAATGTTGTGCTCGCTACCATGGCATTCACCTTGTCGAGCAGTGAAGCTGCTGTCTCTGCCTTCGGTACAGTTTCCGAAGCATTAACTCCAAGTGCCAATGACTGAGTGTCATTGCAAGATGAAGATCCTGTCAAAGCAGTGTCAGCAGTTGCGACGCCAGCCTTGCGTTGACCACTATTCCACGGCGGGTACTCGGCACGTCCGACTCGCTTCAGGCTCGACGATGTAGAGATTACTGCAGCTTCTTCCTCTCCATTTTCATTCCACGTCTTTCGCTTCGGCTGAACAGGAGCGGGTTCAGAGTCTTGAGATATGAACGCAGCCTGCTTTCCCTCCTCTTCAGCCAGCTTTGTCTTCTCGGCAACAATCATAGTAGTGATCAGGTGTGCGTGCTTGCGTACGAGCAACGGTACAGGATGGCACGAGCGGAAAAGCTCATCAGACCGTACAGGTAGATGCTTCGTCAACTTCATCAGCACGTGATTAGGTAGCACATATGCCACGGACTCGTCTTCCTGACGAGCAATACGATCACGCCACAAGTACAACGCCACCAGCACACGTCGCTGAAGCTCGGATAGTTCACGGATGCTCACCGTTCCCTTGAGCTTATCTCCAACAGCCAAAGCATCCTCTTCCGTGGGATGGGGCTTTTCGTATACCTGAAGGCAGATTTTACTGGAATTTTGTAGTGACTGGAAGAGCAGGCTCTCGCGCGACTTAGCTCCTGCCTGGATTAATTCCTTCTTTAGCCGGTCGTAGATAAACAGCAAGTATCGCGTATCCTCGCGCGCATATCTGACCATATTCTTTTCAAGTGGGCGCATACGCCAGTCTGCAAGCTGATATTGCTTGTCAGCATCCACGTCGCAATGCCGCTTGAGCATGTACGCCAAGGAGAAGCGCGAGTACTGCAACAAACGTGCAGCCTGACCTGTGTCAAATAGGTTGACCACGTAGAGCCCAAGGTCACGCTGCAACCAGATGATATCCATATCACTACCGTGGAGCACTTTCACCTTCTCCGGGTCGCAGAACACCTGGTTCAGCGTCTGCAATTTGCCACGCAGTGCAAGTGTATCAACCAGAAAATCTCTCTCGCAGTTGAAATCTGCATCAGACACGTGAGTCCCATGTACGACCGGTAGCTATGATGCTCCAGATCCACAGCGATCACACACGCTTCTGGAGCAATCAAGGATTGCATCATCTGCATTAGTTTCTCCTCAGTGTCCACCCACAGATACGACGCATCTTCCAATGACACCATCTCGTAAGGTTTTTCCGACGCTTCCAGCTGCCACTGCGCATATTTCAGCGCCTGAATCTCCGGGGAGTACGGGTGGCGCGGCGTCATATCCTCTTCTTCCTCCATAACCTCTGCTCCATCATGCAACGCATGCACCTTCTCCCTCAATTTAGACACAAAGGGGCATCTGAATTGTCAATCTTCTCATCGAAGCGGTCCTGAGGTTTATCTTGAGCTCCTCGCACCATTTTCTTCTCTGAAGCTTCATCGTTCTTTTTAGCCTTTTTGTTCTTCTCAAAGACCTGCGGTTTGTTCTCCAAAGGCTTGAGCTTTGCAGAGTCTGTAGACACCTCCGTCTCGCCACTCACGAAGCGAGCCAAGTGCTTGGACGCCTCGTCCAGTAGCATATCAGCGTAATCTGTGACGCGCGCATTGGGTTCCGGGCCGTCAAAGAGCTCCTGGGCCTCCTCTTCTTCGTCGCTGCTGTCTTCATCGCCTGCTTTGTTGCGTCGACGCTTGGTCAATAGTCGAACCAGTTCCTCAGCTTTGGTGCCTGTGTTCTTGGACCGTGACGCGAAGTCTGAGCTGAACTGACTGTGGTAGTGGAACCCGTCGTCTTCCGAAGGCACTGCGTTGGACGCCTTGACCGACAGCAAAACCTTGCGGTACAAGGCACCCACAAACGCCGCGGCATCGGGAACGCCGTCACCACCTTCCGCCATCGCTTTTATTTTGGCTATGGCTTTAGATGACTGGGTGGAAGGCGAGTGATTTTATACTTGCTTTGAGTAAGGGATGGTTATTATCCTATCATATGGGATAAGAAGACTGTCAAATGGCATACATTCGCCGGAGAATTAACAATGGCGAGCGCGACGATCGATCGGCGTGGGGCTGAGCTGGCCAAGGGCGTGCTTGTGACCGTGCACGACTTGTACGGCGGGTCTTTGCCCCTGCGGCCGCTCGAGCTTTATCTGCAGGTCGTGCAGGGCTACGATGTGCAGCCCTTTCGCTTTAAGCCACGGCAGCAGGTGCGTCAATCACCAGCTCGCTTTGCTCTGATGCATTTGCGTTAAATTAATATTGTGTGCTGTAGGATTTAGCCACCACTGGAAAAGGTCAGTGATCGACAATTGCACCCCGTTCAGTAGAGTGTTGGCGTGTTTGAGACCTGACAGGTGTGATGATATCATATTGGTCGGATATGCGCAGCTCTGGCGGAGTTCTTGAAGAGTCAAAAGCCGCACACTAGTGACGAAGCAATCAATTTTGTAACACACGGATATGGGGCATTAGTATTGCGAGTAAGAAAGACTTCTGATAAGTTGCTGCTATGAGTCTAGTCACTTGTTGCGAGAAAAAAACTTTGGCTACCGATCTCACAACGTTGTTCTTGTTTTGTGGCTGCTACAATAGGAAGCATTCCGGACTGTGGACTGGAATTATACAAAATCCAAGCTGGTCATGCTATCGCCTCCCAACCGTGGGTAAGTTGTCGACGGTTTTTGCTCTTCTGTGGTGACTTACAAGATCTGGTGTTGTAGAATCCGCTATCACAAAGCGACGAAGAAGTATATGGGCGTTGCGGGGTATGGTGGGGTGGCTGCTGAAGAGTTGGCGACGCTGAGTGCTGAAGAGCTAGATGAGCGGCTCGGAAAGCTTCCCCGAAGGTGCTTTCCACTGGTACTCGCGGGTAAACTGTGCCTCAACCCGTTCAATCAGCACAACTACCCCAACGATGGTCTTGTCATGGTCGAAGAAACCCAATTACCGGGCGAGTTCCGCCACCAGGTGCGACCGTATTCACTTTCAAACTGCCAACATATAATAGCTCACATCACACGCTCTGTAAGCAGACTGTTGCTGCGTCGCACTACTTGCTACCGTCGTACCCCACTACTGTTAAACTCACTCAAGCATTTCTGGGAGCTTGAATACGCGGAATTAAAGATCGTTGGCAGTCCGCAGCGCAGTTTAAATAGCAAAGTAGCCTCACACCGCGATGATAATTAAGGCAATTGCTCTGTGCAACACGATGTTGAAGCGAGACAAGTTGCTCCATCTTAGACAAACATTTAATTAGCAACATAAATCATCATGATGTCCTATGTTGCGCATTGAGTCATACGATCTTCTATCTGACACGTGCGTCGCCTCTCCATGGCCGCCTATCGGCATCCTCGTAGCTGGCGCTACCTCGTAGCATGTCTTCGGGATCCCCCGCGCAGTGCCTTCGCGTTCGTGCCGCACCAGTACATCTCAGCGCCACTGGAGCTATCGGACGTGTCGCTCTCCCCAAGCGAGAGCACTCCTATCAACTCTCGGTGCGCCCCAAACCCTCTTTCGTCCATGTACCACACACGTCTACTTGTTTCCTGTCACATGTGACTTATTAATACCGACTTGTGTGACAGATCCGAGTACCGACACAAGCGTCAGGCACACCAGAGGAATGCATTGTTCGCTCTTCACGTGGCAGCTATGGGGGCTGCAGGCGTGGCTTGTGCATGGCTGGCACTGTTCCCCATCTCCCAGGACGCCTTTACAATATGCAGGTAGACGTGTTTCGAGCTCGACATGAACATGCTGAGTTCTTCTTTGGGTCCTGTTTGTACCTGGGCAATGTGCTAGGCGCTGCTGGAGCAGGCTACTGTGGAGATCGATTGGGTCGCGCTGGCACATTGGAGCTAGCATCTATCCCCTTTATCTTAGGGTGGGTGATGGTTGGCGTCGCGTACGGAGAGCTCACCGTATTGATCGGGAGATACCTGTTAGGTGCTGCTGCTGGTATCATTTATGTTATTGTGCCTGTGTACTTGGCCGAAGTGAGCGCAGCACATACGCGGTCGAGTATTTTGCTCCCAGGCACTGTTGTCGGTGCTTGGTATTCTCTGTTACTTGGCTCTAGGAGCGTTATTCACGTACCTGAGTCGACAGTATCTGGGCTTCAACCTCAGCGAATGGAAGGTATTGGCTCTGTCTGGGGTGATTCCTGCTCTAGCGGTGCTGTTATTCTCGCAGAAGCTGCCGGACTCACCAGCGTGGCTCATCGCTCGCCACGACGACAGAGGAGCCGCCTTCGACGTACTCTACCGACTTTTCGACCGTGATGAACGAGTTGCTGAGGATGAAACTAATGCCATTATCCATGCCAAAGTGTTAGCAGCAAGTGACAGGCGCCACCATGGTGCCTTCTTCCGACCCGTGTTACTTTGCGCTACGCTTTATACACTACGAGCTGTGAGCGTCTTCCTATTAGAGCCAGCCATCACCTCAACACTGGTGGGAGCCAGCAGTAGAGGTGTCGGCGGAACACACCACAACGCCTCCTTCGTCCTCACGATCTTTGGTATCGGTGTTGAAGGCGCGGAAGAAGGACTAATCGCTGTGAGTACTGCTATCGCCGTGGCGGCTACTATGGGTGTCGTGGCCTGCTTTTTTCTTGTGGATACCAGGGGCGACCTGCAGCGTTGTGCTACGGGTGCTACGTGGTAGCGCTAGCCTGTGCCTTCCTACTTGTCGGTATTTACCGAAACGCTGAGCTATCAGAAGATGGCGGTGTAGCTCTCAGCGACTCCGGCTGGGCTGCCATGTTGCTGGTCGTAGCCGGTCACCAGCTTGGTCTGGGCGTGGTGCCTGTGATTTTAGTCAGCGAGCTGTTCGCCGTGAAGCAGCGCATGGGGGCTGTGAGTCTCGTGGTTATCTGGGAAGCGATCGTGAATATTGGCCTTGCGCATGCACTACCAGCACTCCGCGAGTACGTTCCGACTCCAGCTTCAGTGTTTGGTATCTGTGTCGGGGCCGTTATGGTTTGCAATCTCATTGGGGCAGTTCTATCGTGGTCGTACGTTCCTGAGACCAGTAGACGCAGTCTCCAAGATATTGAAGCCATCCTGTGCGGATGGCAGCCCGCGACTCCACGTCGCAGTACTTCCTCAAATGTTCGCCTTGACTATGGCAGCAGCTAAACGGATAGAATTCACAACCGAGCAGCGTCTGCTGCGATACAGCCAACCAAGCTTAGATAAACTCCACGCCATAAATTGCAATAAATAAGGGCTCTGTTTCAACTAACTACCCTGCGGCGTAGCATCGTACGGCGTCTGCCGTTCTTCCGAGAGAAACCCCGAGGAACTCCCCGACGACCCCTCAACTACCTCGCACTGCTGCTCGCCCGCCGCCAACTGCTCAAGTCGACCCATCACCTGGTCGTATGAGCGACACCACCAAGACTCGGTCCGGTATTTGATCCGTCCATAGTACCCCAAACTGCGTGGGTCGTCGTTGAATGCGTGCATGTGGACATGGTCAATACTGTTAAATGGTGGCACGTGGAACGAGTAACGCACACCGGTATCGTCACGGTCGATGGTTGTTTCGTCATGAGTAGCTGAACTCTCCTGGGGCTTGGCGGTATCAGCATCGTCACTATCAGGAGTCGTCGGTTGGGCCATAACGATGTCCGCTACACGGTGCATACGCACGAGAAGACTCCGATGTCTCCCAGCCAGTCTGTTGACATTCCGGATGTGTGCTCGGGGCACAATTAGCACATGACTTGGGACAATTGGCCGCAACGGACGGAAGACAACAACGCGTTCGTCCTCGTAGAGAAACGGCTCGGCCCGAGCTCGCAGGATCTCGCAGAAGCGACAGCTGCTTACTTGTCCATCTCGGTGATAGCGCACCCCTTGCGCTTGGAGAAGACGCCGACGTTAAGACGCGGCGGGGGCAGAACGGCGCTTGATAGGCCTGCGAGGCTCGTCGAGTTGCTGAGACTGTGTGTGGTCGTGTCGGGCGGTTCTGGCTTGTTGTCGATCATGGTGGAGTGGGTACTAGCTGTAGGAGTGTCTGGGCCTGCCATGGCCTATAAGAGCTTGAGTCTGAGCGGGGCGCGTGGTTATCGGGGACTTGTGGTGTTCTTGTTGTCGTGCGGGGCGACTAGGCCGTGGCTACTGCGTACCCGTACGCGTGAGGGGGCGGCGGCGGGCAATTATAGTTTGACTGCTGTCTCTTCGCAAGGTCTTGAGGCGGGAGCCATCCGGACGCTTGCCATACAAACGCCAAGTCAGGAATTGATGAGGCAGCTGCCAGTGGCGTCCGTTTTATTTGCAACGATGCTCGGCATCACTGATGCACAGTCAATGCACACTGGGCTAGTCAACGTGACCTGCACCACTATGTTTGGAAGAAGAACTCAAGGGAATTAACTAAGACATAAGTTGCGAAACATGTCGCCTTCGCATACCAATGCTGGATTCGTCGCAAAATGGAAAAGCTAAGAGCGTAAACGAGATTTTGCTTGTGCATCGAATCTCAGATATCCTTTGCAACCCTCCTACCCGACCACTTTTCTCCTTCTGCTCAGGATTCTAGATGCAGCCTCTTTCTTGACCCAAGAAGCTGCGTAAGCCTTATTATACAACTTGCTGAGCTGCTCGACATGCATTGCAAGTTCTCGAAATCAGTTGTGAGATGGTCCACGTTTTCCCGGCTCAAAATGTAGCTAAACTTAGTTCTGAGATGGTACATGTACAACATGGTGCCACCAACTCTCACTTTTCGTACTTGCACAGCAGCCCCATAACAGTTCAAACTTTGGTACACCGAGCGATCACCAGCTGTGCCCCATACATTTGAACCTGAAGTCCGAAATGGATGTTACTCATTCTACCAAGTTACTGTCGTAGATATATTACCAACACCTAGATAGAGTTGGCAAAATGCGAGAAACTATGGCCTAGTTGAAGCATGCCGAAGCTACAACGGGCCTGATACCATTTCCTTCTGTGCCAACTCGTCTCTTTTTCACAGACTCCGACCTGTAACCACATACTTTATCTATTGACTACAGTATCGACAAAATGCGCACTCCTTGAGCTCCTCTCCTTATGCACTGTACGCATTAGCACGATGCTTGGGCACGAACTGGAATCCGTCGGGCACCGGTCCCAGCAGCATCTCTGAAATCTTAACCCAATCCACGGCTTGGTCGCTGGCCATTAACGTCTCGAGGTCATTACGTCCGTAGTACGGGGCCGGGCGGTCGTTAATGTGCTGCGGAAGTTTCTCCAGCAGACCCACGGGGATGTAGCGGCAAAGGAATGACTGCCACTCGAGCAGGTAGCGGCGTGTGCGGTTCACACCCTTTTGGTCCGAGCCCCAGTGCTCCAGACCGAAACGCACGAAATCCTTGAGCAGGTCGAATCGCTCCGAGGAAGAAATGTCCCAATGGCGGCACTCCTTGATCTCGGTCGGAAGCCACGGCTTGATAAGTGCACCACGTGCCAACATGCACGTGTCAAGCTTGCCGTTTTGCAAGTGCTCGTCGAACTCTTCGTACGATAAAACATCACCACCGCCCACAAACGATACACGCGGCAGAGATGTTGAAATGTGCTTCTCCAAGTCTTCGAATGCATCCTGCTGGGAGTCACTGCACTGAAACACGTAGTCCCAGTCAGCGGTCTTGGTGTATCGCTGTAACCGTGATCGACCGTGCACCGAGATGGCATCTACTGATTGCGTTGCACGTAACTTGAAGTCCGCCGTAACTACAGCGGCATTCATGTAGTCTTGCGAGCCGCGGACAGATTGAAGTTTCGGTACCAATTTGTGCGCAGTCGGCGATTTCTCGCTCCACCCGGTACGAAGCTTCACAGTTAATCCTGGGGTGTTCAAGATGCCGCCTGTACGCATGCGTGTGCCCAGCTCAATCCCGTCAGCGCACCTGACACCACCTCAAGTAACCGTGGCGGACGGTTCATCAACGCAGCACCAGCCCCGGCACGACACACAATGTCAATGGGGCAGCCCATGTTAATATCCACAAAGTCGATGTCCGTCTCACGAGCAAGCAGTTCACATGTGCGGGCCATCTGGTCGCTGAATGCACCCGCAATCTGCACACCAAAGATGTCTTCGCTCTTATGACGGCGAAGCAACGCCCACTCCGACTGCTGAGCCTTGAGCAAGTTTGTCACCAACGCCATTTCACCGCAAGTGATGTCAGCACCGGTCTGCTTTAGTAGACGCCGGAAGGGAAGGTTGCCAACAGTGGTCAACGGAGCCACGTAAATCTTTCGCTTGAAGTCAACAGGCTTACGCTCTGCCAAGAGCGGGCTCTCTGCTGCAGGTTCTTCATTCACGGCTTCCGATGCTGCAGGTTTCGACGACGTCACGCCTGCGTTCTGCTCTGTCTTAGCCTCGCTAGATGCAGCTTCAATTGCAGCAGAAGCATCTTGCAGCTTAGCTTCCTGTTTCTTCTTCTTACCTTTGTCCTTGTCGCGACGATCTTTCTTCTGCAACTTGGACTGAAACTCGTACGCGTTCTTTCTCAGTTTTAGCCTCACCTCATGGGTCAATTCGTTAACCTCGTCACTAATGCCCTGATCCTGAACCCCATCACGCTTCAGATTGCGATAGGCGCCGTCCACCTTCTCAATATGTGCGTTAGCAAACCGACAGGCGACTCCGTAACGGCAGTAACCCACGGCATCAAACACCGGACAGCGACCATCCAGGTCCTTGGGTTTGCGCTTCATGTAGTCGTCCAGATCGTGGCTGAATTTGCACGAGTCTCCAAATGAACAGCCTTCGCCTGACGCCACTGGTCGGCACAGCATGTCAGCCGGGTCTTGCTCAGCGTCCACTGGGCGTTTCTTGAAGGTCCCACCGCGCTTCTTACCGCCGCCACGGCTGTCCTTAGCCTTGGTTGTCTCCTTTTCAGTATCTTTATTGGCAGGAGCAGCAGAACTTGGCGTTGGTGCAGGTTTGGGCTTCAAGAACCTGTTCAAAACAATAGGAGATTAGTATGGCCAGTTGACGTTGAATGCTGCACGGAAATGTTAATAGTAGTCGCAATACGCACTCTTTCTTGATGGGAGCTTCACTTATACTCCATCCACTCACATGTGCTTCAGTAGGTACTGGAGTAGCAGTAGTCTGAACGACTGGGGTCGCTGTAGAAGGCGTCGCTTGAGGTTCCATTGGCACAGGTTCAGCCATTTCTGCTTGGAATCCAATTGACTGGCCAGCCACAATAGGACAGAACGTTTCGGACGCAGTGAATTAGAATTAATCTTTGCATTACATTGACCTTCATTTCAGTATGTGAAATAGATGTTTAATCAAAGTAGTAATACTAAGTTTGAATGATAGCAGCATCTGTCAAAGTGTTCAAAATTTGTGCCTGATCTACGATGCCCACCGCTCCTCAAGCTCCACGCCCTCGCACCACGTTCACCAACGCCCAGCGCTTGGAGATATGTCGACACTACAGTGAGAACCCTTCGCTTACTCAGAACCAGTTGGCTGAGTGGGTCCAGGAAACGTTTAATCTCCCTCGCGCGCCGTCCCAAGCCATGATCAGCAAGCTTCTGAAGCGGAAGGAGGCGTTAGAAGCGGCTTCTCCGGCAGAATTGGGCACCAAATCTCGGCGTCACGTGCGTTTCCCTCAGGTGGACGCTGCCTTGGCTCGTTGGGTCACTTGGTGTGAAGGGAGAGGCGTGGGGCTCACTGGGGACGAAGTCAAACTGAAGGCTGCATCATTCGCGCGGCTCCTGGGCGTTGGGGCCACGTCCACGTGGTCCAATGGCTGGCTACAGAAGTTCTATACACGCCATGGGTTCAGGAGCTTCAAGGGACATGGAGACAGCCGTGTGGTCGTGGAGACAATGATCAGTGACCTGCAAAGGAAGCTGCAAGGCTACGAACTCCGCAATATCTTCTGTATGGATGAGACTGGACTCTTGTATTCGATGCCTCCGGAGAAAAGAAGATTGGACAAAGCAGGAAACGCTTCACTATTGCATTTTCATGCAATGCAGACGGCTCGGAACGCTTACCGCCGCTGTTTGTAGGCAAAGCGGAGAACCCCGAGGGTTTAACATGAATACGGCGATCGAGTGCAACTACACGAACAGCTGGAAAGGTCTCATGACACGTGCAATTTTTGAAGATTGGATCAAGGGCGTGGACGCCAAATTTCGACAACAAGATCGCAAATGTGTTCTGCTTCTGGATAACGCCGCGGTACATGGCTGTGTCGATGTCAATGAGTTAACGAACATCCAACTGGCTTTCCTACCGCCCAACAGCACAAGTAAATTGCAACCCCTCGAAGTTGGGATTGTAGCTGCTTTTAAGAGACGGTATCGGAGACTTCAGATTCAACAAGCTCTTGACAGAATCGACGCTGGTGTGGTATCCACAGATATGGACAGATCGGGGAACTTGTACACCGTTGGAGTGCGCCAGGCTCTGACATGGTGCATGGCATGTTGGAATGAAATTCCATCCTCGATATTTGTTAACTGCTGGAAACACACGGGGTTGGTAGACTTCTCGACCCGCGAGTATATGGAGGAGGGGTCTGTAGCAGAGACCGCCGTCTCGGACGAGATCACCACGATGTTGCATTATTTGCATACGGAGGACCCAATGCCAGTGGAGGAATTACTTTCTCCGCCCGATGAGGATGTCATTGAGGATGAGCCCACAGATCAATACTTTTGCGGCATTGAGGAGCCTGTAGGTGTCGAGGTTGACAGCACTCCAGATGACGACGATGGAGACTTGAGTGTTGAAGACCTCAAGGAGCGTCTCCAGTGGATCGGAAAACTTACTATTCACGCTGACTCTACAGGCATGCCAGCAAGTGAATTAAGTGGACTTCGTGTTTTGCAGCGGCACTTCCGCGAAGAATTGGAAAAGAAGCAAAGCAGAATCGGTGTCATTGCAGAGCGTCGTTGAGTGCCACGTCTGTATTCCCTTCATACATGTCAACACTACCTACGCTTCCTTAATGTCGAGGCAATACTCTGTTCAAAATATGCTCCAGCACGGCAGTCGCTTTTAGGCGACACCAACTCTGCTGCTTTGGAAAGGCATCCCTGGAAACTCTAGGTTTACATGCACCAACTGGACTTCATCCAAAACTGTGAGCCGTTCATCTGGGATTCCCGACATATGGAAGGTATTGAATCCTTCGGGGTCACCTCGGCTTAGCGCGCTGTAGCTGCCTTGTATAACGAACACTGATGGCGGGTCAAAGTCTTCATGCTCAAATATACCGTCGACATTACTTGTCTAGGCTCAGATCGTGAGGTCCAAACATGTTTTTAAGTGGTCTATGGATAAAATATCAATTCATTATCGTTAGCTCTATCAAGCAGCGTCACTAGGCTCTTGTTACTCCCTGCGAAATGTATTCCAGCACAGCATTTGCATCTTCGGGAACTTCGACACCATGAGATTGGAATGGCATCTCGGAGTACTCGGTATTCACGCGCACAAGCTGCACTCCGTCAGTAAACGCAAGGCGTTCGTTTGGCACGCGAAGTACACCTGGAGTATTGAACCCTGCACCTATCTCCAAGATCACGAGTTTCTTGCCGTCGTTTTCACGTGGTCCATTACTTGAGCTAGCCACTTGTCATACACAGCATGCTTTCCTTCCAGCGCGCTTTGCAAGAACGAGTCATCGATGCGTAGGAGCAAAAACATCGCACCGCCACATTTGGGGCATTTAGGGATGCCGGCCGGGTCTTCGATTCGGTATGTCTGGGGGTTAAAACTCTTCAGCCCCTTCTCCATAAAAGGCCTTGCATCCCACACACTATCTTGCGAGCAGGGCTTCGAGCACTGGATGAGACCGTACTCGCCCTGCTTGAAGTACACTGAGTTCATGTCAAAGCCCTCCTGCTCGAACATGCCATCTGCATTGCTTGTCGTGATGAACGTTGACTGACGCTGCTGGTTCTCAAAAGAGTTCACGATAGTTTTGATGTAGTCGTATGTAGGCGCCGTGCGGTGGCGAACCCAGTCGAACCGGACCATACTAATTTGCTTGAACAGGTATCCCCACATGAGAGGTGGGTCCCAATTAGTAAATCCAATTGAACTGTACATCGTTCGAAAACTCGGGAGGATTTTCTTCACGCCGGGGTGGAACTTTTTCATCACTGCTTCAGAAGTATAGTCAAGACCAGCAGCAGCTGAAAGACCTGCACCGCCAGACACCATCAGGTAGTCTGCATCTTGCACTGCTTGAAGTGCACTCTCAATGGATGAAGACACTGGTGCAGGCGGCAACTCCACCTCAGCAGAGCACGTGCTCTCGATGTAATCCTTATACAGATCGTAGTCTTGCTTTAAGAACGTGTTGAAGATCACTTTCCACCCTCTGGTCTCATCCTTGTGCGTCGACAACCACTCCAGTACGCTGTCCACAGCTAGCGGCACAGCCACGTCGCTCGGGAACGCAAACAGCCCTGTTGAAATGCAAGGGAACGCCACCGACACTTGGTCTCCTTTCTGATCACTCACCGTCTTCAGCAGTAAGTCCAGCGAGCGCGTGTAGCATGCTTCCAATTGAGCTCGTTCCACGGCAGAAGGCGTTGATCCACGTCGTATTTGCGGCCCGATCGTATGGATTACATACTTGGCCGGCAACGCAAATCCGGGTGTGATCTGCGCACTACCTACGGGTTCCTCATTTGTTTGACGCGACATGATGTCGTGGCACGCCGTACGCAACCTTGGTCCTGCCATGTTGTGGATCACGTTGTCGATGCACTTGTGCGACGGCTGGAAGCAACCGAGCAGTGCCGAATTGGCGGCGTTCACGATGGCTGTGGCCTTGAGTGTAGTGATGTCACCCTTCCAGAGTGTGATCTGCTCGAAGCCTCGAGAGTCCACAGACAACGCTGGAGCCACGACGGACGGCAGTTGATGCGCATTCACTAGCGTCTTACGGTGCTTCTGTTCGAGCTCCAGTAGCGCATCCATTTGGCTATAGAATTCCTCCTCTTCTTGTAGGATGATGCTGCCATCTGGAGGCGGACGAATGACGAGCAGGTGGTGCACGATCTCTCGGATGTCGGAGCTGGAGGCGTGGTGGAGGTGGTGCAGCGAGTGTCCAGCTTCGGTGAGCAGTCGTGAAGCCACTGCGCGTAGCAGAGTGTTGTATGAACGTGCAGATACGGACGGAGCCATAGACTTTAAAATGTGTGACTTGTGAGGTGTGTGTGCACTATGATGCAAATTGGTGAATGAAATGCATCGAAGTACGTGACCGGTTTGGTGCCATGTCGTTTCATTGTTTACGGATGTATCTGCTAAATGTTCACGTATTTAAAATCGTAAATACGGAAGTAAACTAGCTATGACCCGTAACTGTCGACGTTGCCCAGCATCTGTATCATGTCTGCACTAAATAAATTAATTACCATGACAACGCACAAATAACTGGACCAAACCATTGTAAAACAGCTTACAACAATGGTTGTAAAATGGCAATCAACAGATATATGTAAGATTTTGCCATGTCTTCTATTCTTCAAATTCAAACGAGTCGTAGCCGTCCTCACCGTCTCCACCGGTATCATTAAGCTCCTCAAGCAGTGCCTTAATACGCGCAATCGCCGCAGAAGACGACACAATGGAGCAAGAGTTGTGTCGCTTCACGGCTACCAGAACGATGTCTCGGTCGCCGGTCTGTGCCGGTTCCATATCATCCAGCGCCACGGCTAAAACGCCTTCAGACATTTCCGCTAATTGCTCGCTTGCATGTTCACCAGCATTCTTCAGCCACATCTCTCGTGATTCCAGAAACGACGTGAACTCTTCTTGTGGTAAGCTCAACACTCTAGCCTTCATCTCAAGCAACAACGCCCGGGCCCCGTCGTCTGTGAGTTCGTCAGCAACAGCATTAGCACCTGGACGCAGCGCATCCACACCGGCATGGTAGACACTCAATCGCCCACGAAGTTGATTCGTCACAAGCTGCGCAACTGCAGGCGTCACTAAGTGCACTGCACGTTTTTGACGAGCCATGCCTGAACGCTCCAAGAAAGCCGAACGACCATTGTCGCTGCGCAGAGAGAAAACGATCTAATTGATGCCAGGTGCTTCTTGTCGATATTGGTGAAGCTACCAAACGGTTTCTCGTTCTTCTTGTGTTTCTGGTTCTTCGTTGAGATGGTAGCCGATGATTTAGTGTGGGGCATAGGAGCAGGTCCAGCAGTGACAACAGCATCATCGGCTTCGCTAACCTTACGAATGACTGCAAGGAAAAGTCCATGGGTGTCATTCTGGTGCGGTAATAAGCGAACACATCGCTCCAGGTGCATTCCCTCACGCTCTTTAGACATAGGAGGCCACATGGACGGACGCAAATGATGTCGCTGGTCCTCAGAGGCATCGTCCCACGACGGTACGTCGAGAACATCCCACTGAGTCAATCCGAGAGAGCGCTGCAGTCCTTCCAGAACGTCTTCGGTCTCTACAAGCTCCAACGCACCCTTCGAGCGGCGAAGTAGTTCAGCTACGATAGCCTCATTCTCGATCGGATTCATAGAACGTGTACTATACAACATAACACCGTCAACACGCACCAGATTCAGTGCATGTTCAGCTAAGCCAAGCTGGCTAGGGTGGTGAGCCAGCGCTTGTCTGGGACTCCATGTACGCCACTTCTCAGGAAGTTTGCGAATTAGACCATCCCCTGAGCACGGTGCGCAGCAAATCACGCGGTCAAAGAGTGCTTCAGGACACTCCGGGACGGGGAACTCCTCAGGTTTGTGCGCCGTTACTACGAGCTCGCGCGTAGTTGGCAGCGTGCGTGTCAGGTTTCGCACAGCAGAAGCTGCCGCAGTCGCGTCGCGTTCGTTTACCACCAGCAAGTCAGCAGCACTGGCGCTTGTATCAGAATCGTTACTCGAAGGCGTAGGAGGGTTCAGATACTCTTCCACAATAGGTGCACGGTGCTCGCCACCACCACATAGATCCAGCACGCGTTGACCGGGCTGCACATCCAAGAAACCAGGAAGCACCGTTGCAGCTGGGTCTTGTCTCAACAGCGTCCCCAAAGAACCTTGAGCGCGTACATAAGTGCTGAGTGAGCGCAGTCCCTCGCTCTTCCTGAAGGTTTTGCTGTCCGTGTCAAGCTTCCAGAGTCTCTTCTCTGATGCCCAGTCCTCCGGTGCAAACTGCACGTGGGTTTCACCACCTCCCACAGGTACAGGGACCATCACCTCGCTTAAATCAAAGTCCATTTCCAAGGTTCCCGTCACAATTTCACTCAAACTGGTGTAGTTCCCATTGACACGCAAGTGAACGGGCAACGGTTCCTTCAAGCTGGCCAAGAAGCGCTCAAACTCCTTTGCTTCAAGACCCAAACAGCGCTTGTAGAACTTCTCAAAGGCTTGATTTTCACGGTCAAATTTGCGCCACACGATCTTCTCCGCCTTCTCTTCACGGTAGCGCTTCTTGCGTTGGTCCAGAGCGTGTTGCTCCGCCTCAGCCCGCGCTCTCTTGCCTTTAGGTTTGTTCTGCTGCTTCTGTGCCTGCTCTAATTCCTGTACAAAGTCTCGGACCTTGTCTCCATCCTCTAGTGACGGCAACGGGATAGCACTGAGACGGTTCGTGTCATCATCTGAGTCCGAGTCACTGTCGTAGATACTCTTCTGCTGGCGTTTCTGAGGCTTGTTTGAGGGTGTTGCAGCTTGTCCAGTGCGTGAAGATGCAGAAGGGGGCTTGTTGCTTGAGCTTCTTCTCACGACGCTGTACAGCGCGACTACGACCGCCCATAGCCACGTCAAGTTGTTATCCTTCTTAGATGCAGAAATGATTGACTGGCTAGGCCAAAAGTGGAGTACCGTGATCCATAAAATAAATCGATAACATATGATGAATACAGTACGATAATGTCTGTTTCATCCAATCAAAAGCTATAATATTGAGTTTTTTATCCAATCATGTCGTCGTATCCAGCTCAGAATCCTCCCTACAGTAGATAGACACGAACATTCCGAAATGGAGGCGGCAACAGAGCAATTCCGCGCTCTGTTGAGCGCGTGCGCCGCCGTCAGCCGCGCCTCCACAACACCCTCAGACCCTAGAGACAGTGCGGATGCGTCTCTAGGTCTTACCCCCGAGCGTCTGCCGTTCTGGGATGCACTGTGCGGCGACTCTGCGTCTGTTGAGTCCCTCTCTTTGGCTGCTGACTTGGGGATTATAGTGGCCAGTACTAACGTCTCCACTGCGAAGCTCGTGGGTCTACTGCGTATAATAATAACGCACCCGTCTTTCCACTGCCCAGGGCTCTTACAGTTGGCACAGTTGACGTTCCGCGGTCTGAAGCTTGCGAAGCGCTGGGACGCACTTCAGACGTGTCGACACAGCTCTTAAACGCTGTTTACGACAATATAAAGGCCCTAGACACAAGGGGGAGGGCACTGCGCTTCTATATTGAGATCTTGGTGGGATTCCAGCACTCTGCAGAGCTGTACGAGCTCAATGTGCCCAAAATTATGGCCTTGGCAGACCTTTTGAGTGCAGATGAGGAGCAGAACAAAGAACTGGTGCATCCGCTGCTGGTGGCATGCTCAGCATTGGCTCATTGTCATCGAGGCTATGAGGCAGAGTCAATGACGCTGTGGAGGGCGTTGAGGGCTGCTTTTGGGAGACATGTGGCCCGTCCCACTGCAGCAGAGGCGGAGAGATTGCTGCGTTCCTGTGCTTGGGTACTGCCGGCAGAAAAAATGAATGAAATGTTGCCGTCCGTGGAAGGGAAATGGGTGATTGATGAGTTTATTAGTGACCAGCATGGATCAGGAGGACCACAGAATGCTGGATCTGTATTGTTGAGGAAAACGACGAACTGTTTCGCCCATGAAGTGACGGCGATTATCGACAATCCCAGGTTAAAGGCCAAACTGGAACTGAAAGGTTCGTTGTTTCAGCAAATGCCAGAGATGCAGGTACTATTGTCACATCCGGAAAAGATGGAGGCTGCTGACTGGGAGTTTGAAGGCCACTGGAGACAATTGCATGACGAAACTGGGGCTGTAAACTCGGTTGCTCAATGGCGCCAATTTCGGCGCCAACATGGGATTGCCGCGCGTGCACCATGAGTAATGAAGGAAGCGCAAAAAATGTACGACGTGTGGGACAGAGCATCCTGCAGACGTCGTGGTACCGACGACAATGAACAACAGCAAAGGCACCAACCCTGCGCCATTTTCGGCCATATTTAATTCGGATTTATCTTTTATGCGCATGAAGTGGTCGCGGGGCGAGAAGCAAGGAGTGTGGCTTGCCCGGAAAGAATCTATTGATACAGCATTCAATCTGAGTGCACCTCTCGCAGTCGCTAGTAACGCGATGATGGACTCGACCAGCATGTCGGCGTATGTATTTTCGCCGGAAGGTAACCCAGCTCACACTTTAGTGTTGGAACGCAGCATGCTTTCAACCTCTGACCACACCGAGTTTACATGTCAAGTTTGATTCGCCCAGAGCGCTCACCGACGCCAAACAAAGCACAAATTGTGCTTGCAAATGGTCATGACTTCGAGTTGTCGTTGACGAGTACCGGCATTTGGTGTGGCAAATTGCCAGTGGGCGTTACATTGTAACCTCTCGAGTTGCCGTCCAGTTTGGCGTGTTTTGCCATGTGACGCTCTCCTTTGAGCAAGATCGGGTCGTGCTTTTAGTTGATGACTCTGTAGCTGGTGAAGTTGCCAGAGCACCGTTGCTAGATGAGGCCGGTCCCTCTGCCCCGGTGTGTCGCTGCTTACTATCGGTGGGAGCTTTGAAAGCTGCGATCCAAGCGAAAAGGATGATACACCAAGCTGCTTCTATGGGCAATTACTCGACCTGCGCATTTGGTCAACGTTACTCACGAATCTTGAGGGAAAATGGAGCATTAGGAATGCTTTGACTGGCCGAGAAGGACACCTCCTGGGTTATTACCCGCTGGTCGGTGATTCGGAGCGGTTACTGTTGGATTTGTCTAAGCACCAGAACCATGCGTGCGTCTTTGAGGGTACCGATCTGCCGAAGTTCTCTACGATTCGTCGATAACGTCTGTAAGTACGTTTTCTCCTTCAACACCAACAGAGACTGTCCCTGTGAAAATGTGTTTGCTGTCTCGCTCGGAAGAGACTTTTTCGGCAGTGGGAAATTTTCTGTACCGGATGATGGGACGAACAGCTTACAAGTGCACTGTGAGGACGCTGGTGCTGCTCTTTGGCGTCAGAATGCTGTATCTATCGCTGGTGGCTTCCAATCTGCGGTGTCAATCGCACCATCGAGATTGACAGCAAATGAAATGCAGTTTTCTCAGGAAACGGTGGTGTTTGCGCTCTGTGAAGCATCATTTTGGGACCTGGTTCCGCTGCTGGTAGAAGCAACTGAAATATCGAGCTCGAGTAATGGTTTATCGGAGAGTTCAAGTGACCCGTCGCTTTGTCAATTTGATGGCTCTGCAATGTTGGCTAAAGTAAGCTCCAATATTGTGACCCCGGGGATTCGAATGTATGAATTGGGATTGCATATTTGGTCGAAGAAGCGAGGTGCTGCTCTGTCCCGGGTGTTTCGCGTTGCTGGGGGCCTTCTACGGCTCCATCTGACGTTCAAATCAAATACGAGCTGCCTGGACGCGTGATATCAGTTGAAATCGGTGGCATTGAGTGGTATATGAGGTTGCTGTGGATCTAGAACTCGCTCTTCGAATAGAGCCTGACAGTCCCGTACGAACTGGATTAATCTTTCCAACGGTAAAACTAAGCAGAACCCGATCTGGCTGATGAATTGGACATTTGAATCGCTGAATGTCAATGCATGCGATAGGGCGGTCGATTCAATTTTAGGGGACGTGTATGCTCCCCTTCGGTTGAAGCGTTCAGGTGGCGATGGCAATGAAAACGACAGTGACAATGATACGGTTGTGTGCACCCGAATGAGCACTGATGGTAGTGCTGTTTCACAAGAGTCGTATGGTTGTCAAACTTGCAACTTGGTGCATGGCAGCAGAATATGTCGTGCTTGTGCTGTCATTTGCCACGAAGGTCACGAGCTGGTAGCTATGGGTGTGACAACGACAGCTTGTGCATGTCACGTTCGTGGTAACGGTCTTTGTCATTGCAACACTGCTGTGCGTGTCTCCAACTTCCCTTGCTCAGTCAATCTGTAAAAGCTTTACTGTGGGGTTGCAGCAAATGCACCGTACTTAATAGCATTGAGCTCAAGCAATGTTCCGTGTGTGGAAACAATGCGCCTGAGGCGAATGCAGTCTCTAGTTCCGCTGCCCCAGTGTCTACTTCCAGAGCTTTAGCGTTGGTGGAACAGCCGAAACAGGCTGAAGACTGGTCTTGTGATGCATGTACGATGCTGAACAATTCGGCCGCAACGAAATGTTCCGTGTGTGAAACCCCTCGACCATCTCAGGCAGAGCCTGAAGTGGTCAGGCCTAACGAAGTGGACAACTCTGACAACGGTCTCACCACTCTATATCACGCGGCTGAAGATGCTGCGAAGAACTCCCAGTCTGGATGGGACTCCCAGGCTGTGGCAACGAACGCTACTAGCCCCTGGATCTGTTCTGCGTGCACCATGCAGAATCAAGCTTTGGACACCACGTGTCACATGTGCTCAACCGCGCGAACGATTCCTATCGCAAATGCAGTTGACCCATCCGAAGTGGTTATGGCTTTACCCGCTTCAAAGGCCGATACTACTGAATCTTTACCGATAAGCATGGATATTGATGGCAATAATGTGACTGCTACTGCTACTGCTGCTGCACCGGCTCCTCTAGGGGACCTGCGCGCATTGAAGCTAAAGAACCTGAAGTACTTGGATGAATATAAGCGTACAGCGGCTCAAGCGTATAGCCATTTGCTGGATATTGGAGGCATGAAAGACTCAATGTGGGAAACTACAGCAGGCAAAATGCGTATTGCCATCGACAAAAGCTTCGTTGGAGAATACATTCGTGGAACATACTTAGAGAAGGATGGGAAGCTGAGCGGTCTCGCACGGCTGACAGAGGATGGAGCATGGAAGCTTGATGGACGGTTCAAGAAGGCGACGCAGTCACAGTCCAATGCTTGTACACTATACTGGGACAAGAAAGCCTCGCGTTTTGATGGAAAGTGGTTTCGTGGCGATGGGTCTGGTGATTGGAAATGCCTTGTTTCAGCGTATACGTCTGACTTTTGTGGACTTGCACCAACGGATCCTGTGAAGAAACCAAATGTGTTACAGCCATATTATTCTGGCATGGTAAACATGAAACAGAACTTGACAAATGTCTGCTATCAGAACAGTTTTCTACAGACTTTGTACATGACCCAAAATTTCCGGCGCCTAATCTTGTCGAGCGACGCCAAGCACTACCTCACACCCTACGCAGACAACGGAACCGTGAATGGTGGAAATATTGTGTCGACCATCCAAGATCTTTGCGCACATGACCGCTTCACAACGACCTTTCCTTGCTACCCACGCGCTTCAGCGATGTCTGCCTACTGAATTCAAAATGGCCGTCAGCAGGACACGTCAGATTTTGCTCATTTCCTCATTGACTCGCTAAGTCAACAATTGAGCCAACACGAGGAAACCACTGACGATATCCAATCAATTTTCGGCGGCCATCAAGCAACCATTTTGGCATGCAAAACCTGTGGGAAGAAGTCGGTGAACCACGAGTATTTCTGGGAACTGTTGCTGAACATGATTGATCTTCGCTACACGCCCATCACTAGAATAACCGCGGTAAGCGGCTCTTCGATGGACATCCATACTCCAGAGGGATATGACCGTCTGAACACAGACCTGAACAAGGATCGCACGGGTGCGCCATACGTTTACCTTTGTGTAAAACGATGCCCAGAACGGGCAACTACGGATAGTATGATGGAGGATGACAATGAGCAGTCCATGCCAATTACAGAGCTAATGGTGAAGGTTGCTTTTAGTACTGATCCTAAGCCCTCCATACAGAGCTTCGAACGCGTTGAGCTCGACTTGAATGTCGGTGGTGGGGCCACTCCAGGTGGGAAGAAGCAGGTGTATCTGTTCTACAGACGTGAACCTGATGGATCACCTATTACAGATCTACAAGTGATCTATGGCAATGAAGCTATACCTGATGGTTTCAAGCAAATCCAAGTGGACATCAATCAGGGTGACGGCTCGAAAGTGTTCTTGTGCTATCGCTGCGATATGCCGATCACTGATCTGAAAATCGTGAACAGCGGCATTCCAGGGTACCGGATGGTTGACCACCTACTCAATATGAGCCACGAAGATGCTGTGAAACAATACCTCGCACTTAAGGTTGGAGGCCATGACCCATGTCTGACGGACTTGAAGCTTGTCGAAGGCATCGATATGCCGAAGTACCAGGAAGAAGGGTGGCAGTCTATCGGAAGCCCGTTGTCGTTTACCCCACTCCCTGAACCTTCTCTAAATGAAGAGCCCTTCGTACCAGCACAGCTAATGGTTCGCCGTGGTCACGGTAATCCTATCTTTGCTATTGATGTGTTCCGTGCGCCGCGCCAAGTCCCTAAATACAATGACTACGAGGTGATTAAACTTTTCCCGGCTGGAGGCTCTCCCACGGACACAGTCTTGCAGCTTGAGGGTGATTGGATGGGGAGTGAAGACACAGATCGTGGGAGGAAGGCAATGCGCGTGAAGTCAGTATCGGAACCAATTTCGGATGCGCTGCTTGTCAAGGGAGCCCTGGATAACAAAGGAGAACTCTCTTGCGTTGCCACGCGCGTGTCAACGTGGTCGGATTCAATTGGGACTCCCACTTCTTCCGCAGAAACTGCTGTGTCCGTTGGGAATGCAACAAATGGCGGAAGCTCACGAGTGTACCGCGTATCGGGCTATTGGAAAAGCTCGAAGGTGCCCAGTGCACAGCTCTTTGACGTGGAATTGCGACCTGCACCTAATGGTGTGAGTGGTATTCCTGATGATGCTGTCATTGGCCCACCTCAAAGCGATCCGCGGTTGTACGCCATCAACGGTACTATTGGGGACGGAAGGGAAACCAATTGCCATTCAGGGTGTACAACGATCACGGAAGGTACAAATTAAATGGCCAATTTCAGGGGTTGTAGTGCTGCGTGGTGACGAACGCGTACCCGAAGGCGTGCAGGTCGTTCGTGAGACTTGCTCAGGCCGTTCGGGCAACTTGCTGGCTCAGACTGCATCACCACATACATTATACTTGGCGGTAAAACGTGAGGAACCTCCTGTTGCTGGTTATATTAGCGATATTTGCGTGATCTATGGGGAAATTGATGCTGTTCCGGAACATTATACCTGCATCCAGACGACGCCTGCAGGCCATTCAGCGAATTTGAATGATGGTACATCGGGAGTCCCTGTCTTTATTTGCTACCGCCATAGTGGTGGTGTAGACGATGCTGTTGGCAGAAGCGATGGCGCCACCCCAAGATTTTGATGGACCTCGCATTGATGTGGACCTCAGGCGCTCAACCGGACTCACTACCCACCGGCTTTACCAAAATCCATCATACACCCCTCGGCATGGAGGCTAATTTGAATCAGGGCACGAGTGGTGTGGCGATTCACATTGCTACTCGAAGTTCGAGGCAAAGATATCGTGCAGCCGATTGAAAATATGATCAATGGCGAATACGAAATCACGAGTGCACCTCTGCCAGCATTTGGCCGGTTCCTTAGCCTTTCAGTCGTGGAAGAGCTTGAAGAAGCTCGTACCGTGGAGGGCAACTTTGGCACCGTATTGCATGCCCAGTTGTCTGGAGCCATGAACGGGTTGCTTTTTACTTCAAAGCACCAGCAAGCAAATGACAAAAAGTGCCGCAAGATTGTTGGTGCGTGGCGGGTTGAGAGCCCAATGGGAGGCTTGGGTGTGTTGAGCATGACTGATTTCTTGCCTTCAAGCTATCCATTTGAATTAACTCTTAACGAACCAGGCACGAAGATGGATGGATGGTGGAGTGCTGCCGAGGGCACATCTAGTAGCCCTTCAAAACCTGGCCTTTCGGTTGTGACATCGGCCGGCAATGGCGCAGCTCCTTCCAACGCTGCAGCACCTGGAGCGACGGCAGTTAGTGTGGGTGGCAAGTGGAAGCTCGTCAAGGACTCGTACGTGCATATTGCATTCAAGAAAGACTATAGTACAGAGTGGCAAGATGGCCAGCTCGTGTTTTCGAACGTGTGTGGCAGCACGACATAGCGTCTATGCTGTCTCGCTTCGTGGCTACACGCACACTGGGAGGATAATGCCCTCTCCTGCAGCGCATGTCAGCGAAAGACTGAATCGCGCACACACACTGTCATTTTTGATCCACCAGAACACTTGATCATCACGTTGAAACGCATGTACTACGACTGGGGACAGCAGAAGGCACGCAAGTGTTTGCATGATGTGCGCTTCCCAGCATTGTTGACACTTCCATCGCTGACTGCCGACGAAGAGTTGGCAGTTTATGAGTCGACAAATGTGGATGTAGCACGTACAAAGCAGCGGAATCGCTCTCGACACTATGGTCTGTATGGCGTGCTCGTGCACTCTGGCCTGACGGCGAACTCGGGCCACTACTACAGCTTCTGTCGGGAGAGTGACGAGAGCACGCGGCAGCTCCATTTAGAGGATTCTCCGCTGTCGCCATGGATAAAGTTCAATGACACGAAGGTTGAGCGCTCAGATTGGAAGGAAATCAACCGGCTAGTGACTAGCACAGTCTCCGATACAGTGTATCTGCTACTTTATAAGAAGCTCTCGTACGAACCGCCCAGTGCTGATACTGACACAGATCAAGGTGAGGGTGCGACAGCAGATGGAGGGTCCGATGACGAAGAGGCCATGCTCCTTGCCAAGGCAATGGCGCTGTCTATGTCGGCTGCGAAGCAGCAGCGGCAAGTTGAAGACGAAGAATCCAAGGGGAAAGTGAAATTGAGACCAACACCAACGTTGAGAGCGAGACTACTTCGGTGTTATCTACTAATTGGGCAACCAAGGCTCTCCTCAAAAGGTACGTACGAAAGAATTGTTTGTGTTAGTTCTAAGTGTTGACATGCTCTTGTGATGTTACAGGTGGAGGAAGAGAACCAAATATTCCTGCGTGAATCGCTAACGGCTACATCCAGCGCTTTGCACGCAGACGATTTGCACACGTTGCTAGTGTTGCGCCATTCGCTGCCACTGCATGTGCGGTCTCTGCTAGATGAAATATGCTAATAAAGTGTGTCCACTGTTGTCCTGCTCGATGGATACAATACAGATAAGAGAGTACTTATTAGTAAAGTGATTTTTTTATTGGTTCGCTTACTTGAGTGTCTAAGATATGAATGGCGCGGCAGGACCTAAAAGAAGATGTCTCAAGACTGCACAGCAGGAATGAGACGTAACATCCAAACTAGAAAAGAAAGCACACTACTACTAAAATGCAAAGCAGACCGCTTGGACACCGTCATAGCAAAGCGAGGGTCCTTACGCAGCTGCAGCAACCACGGCGTGACGTTTGAACACACCAACTTGCTCGTCCTGAGCCTGCTCCCATCTGACCAGCTTGCTGCGGTAAGTCTGGATCAGGAACTTGAGCGCAGTAGGACCACCAATGACAGTCTCGAGCTTGTCACGGCTACGCAGATCCAGGAGTGTGAGCTCAGGGAGGCCTTCTGAAATGAAGTACACCGCGTCCGACGTGAGCTTGGTGCAACCCCAGAGACGTAGCTCTTTGAGACGGCTCAAGGACGAAGCCACGTGCATGATAGCTGCATCAGTGAGGCGCGTGCACTGTGATAGATTGAGCGAGCGTAGTCCACGCATGGATTTGCACAGCATCAGCACGCCTTTGTCCGATACTTTGTAGCAGTAGCGCAGGTTCAGATCCTTCAGCTGTGGTAGGTGAGTAGCGATAGCTGCCACCACCTTGTCATCCACCTTGTGCGCATAGCGCAAGTTGAGTCTCTCCAGCAGTTGGCAGTGCTGAGCCACATGAACAATAGCAGCATTGTCCACGTTGTGGCATCCCCACAGACTCAAATCGCGCAACTGTGAACACTGTGCGATGCCGCGCACATCTTCTCCGTTCACTGTATGACACCCCAATAGATCCACGACACGTAGCGTCGTGGCGTTGTTCCCTCAGCAACTTCTTCAGCGCCGCACGATCCACAGCCATGTCCTGGAAACGCAGCTCTCTCAGATTCCCGCACATATCAGCCATCAGTCCAAGGGCTTCTGCCTTCATTGAGGTGCATCTGTTCAGCTCCAGCACTCTTAGCGACGCCAACGCGTTCTTAACACCTGAACTCTTGAGCACTGTAGCATCAAACCCATCACAACCTGCGAGTCGGAGTTCTGTCAGACCTGTAGGCGTTGAGTGTCTTAAAACCGCCTTCCAGAAGTCCCTCGACCCGTGCTTGTAGAGCTGTTTACACAGATGTTCGTTCTTGTCCACGCAGCTCTCACACTTGCCGCAGTACGAAGTTACAACCGGCGCCAGTGGTTCTCGACTTAGTAGCGACTTGGAGCTACTGAGCAGTGCGAACTGCTCTCTGAGACTCAGAAAGTCGAAAATTTGGCGCAAATTCTCGCTGGCGACGGCCTCGAAGCCGTTTGTCCCGACGTCCGTCATGGACGTCTTGACGTGAAAGATTTTAGTAGTTGGTTTAACTGTATAAGAGGTTGGAGCTTAGTGCGATTGACTGAAGGCCGTGCGGGTTTCGTGCGAGCGCTGGTTGATCCACTGGTGCTGCGGGCAGTCCTTCAGCATATCCCTGGGAACCTGCTGAATGGACTTGAAGAGAAGTAGGGCGAACGGACGTCTAACTCTCGGAAGTGTAAGACGGCGTATGTACGCTCCTAAGTTTGTGCTTGGTCTGGTAGAGAGATAGAAGACTGAAGTATTGCTTGTGTCTCAGGTGGAGAATTGGGAAGTGAAGGACATGTGGATTCTCGCTCTCTTTAACGTTGCGTGGACCACATCACACACATGACGTAGATGAGATGTCTGAACTGCAATCACGACCACCTTCTAGGAGGAAGATGTGCTGCTTCAGCATTGGTGCTGCATCGCAGATGAATTGTTTTGGTAAAAGTGCCCAAGTCGTTCGCTGCCAGCGAAACGAAGTCTGCTAAAGCAATTATTTGATGGATGTACGTTAGGAAATAGGAACTGCGCTAAAACAAGCACTTTTGCCAGGCTGCAAGCACCGTTGGCAAAGTGTACATGCACTCAACACCTTCATTGCCAGACGATGTTCAACGTGAACCAAATGATGACGACGACGTACGTGGCGCCCGCTCAAGATCGCCGAGCACACGGTCGAAATTCATAGTGTATCCTGTAAATCACAGTATGATCACATCCCAATGAAAAGCACGCCAGCAGCGATAACGTGATCGTAGGATGCTGCACTTGTGCGCGACCGACCTACTATTAGTTCACAAAACCAATTGATCATACGGTGTAAGTAAGGACACATCTGAGTTCGCGGGAAGTGAGGACGAGACCAATCGCAACACATGGAGTCTGTGCAATCACAAACAGATTGGAGTCTAGCAATGTCATCGTGGTTGTGAAAAACCGAAGAAATATTGCACGTAGTATACGATCCAGTCGAGTCCCCCATTGCATACCCTGTCTCCATTTGAGCGTTTGGTTGTTGCCTTCACGTCTCAACGACCTCAAGACGCAATGTAGTGTTTATTAGTTTGTTTTCGCTGTGTTGTTTGGTGAGTGGGCTTGATGGTGAGCTTCGCCTCATAAGCCTAGGTAGTTACTGCATAGGTAGCGATGCCGCTGGGGTTGGCGTCGTTGGGGTCATCCGCCTTCAGAGTTAAGCGCTGCCAGCTCATCCTGAGCACGACGCAGCACCTTCTGAGCATTGGCCGTGATGAGAGACTTGGCCGGGTCGCCGTTGTACATACGTGAGTTATTTACGATGAGCTCAAGATCCTTCACGAATTCACGCATCGAATCGTACTCCTTCGCCTCGATCTTGGCGCTCATGGCGCTCAAATCCATCGGTTGTTTTACAACCAGGTAATAGTCCCGCACCGTGGTCGCATCAACCGGTGCGCGGAAGATTTCGCTCTCGGGCATATCTAGCAGCCGCTGAATCACCACCTGTAGTACGTTATTCAGATGCTCCACAGGCATACGAGAGCGGCTCTGCTTGGTCACGCCCTTAGCGTATGGTCGCTTGTAAAGTTCTGCTTGCTCGCGAATCTCTATCTCGCGCTTGCGCTTCTTTTCCGCGTGATGTTTTCGCGCACCTTCACGCAGCTCGGACAGGTTTACCGTGATTTTAGTGCTGGAATCACCAACACCGCTAATCACTGATGGTTTCTTTACCTTTAGCTTGAGCGGTTCTGCGAGTGCTGCAGCAGCTTGTTTTTCCGAGAAAGAACCGCTTTTCTTCGAGCGAGACTCATCCGCCATGTAAAGCGGGCAGCTGCGGTTGGTGCGCATATGGCCAACCTGCAAACACTGTGTACAGCGAATGACGCTCTTGCCACCCGCTTCGTCATCATCAGCAGCCGCCCCATCAGCAGTCTCACCCTTCTGAAGCATCTCTTGATAGCCTTTGTTCTGTGCTTCAGTTTTCTGTAGCTGTTTCAACTCTTCTTGAAGCTGCTTGCGTCGCTTAGCCTTGTCGAGTAGGCTTTGTCCGGCAGGGTCGTCCTCAAGCGCTAACATACGTTTGCGTTTGCGAAGCTGGTTGCGCTCATCGGTCTTTTGTTGGCGCTCCTTGCGCTGCTGCATGGCGCGGAAGCGAGCCACCTGCCTATCATCCACGATGAATTGAATGCGAACGGTCTCGCTGCCATCCTCCTCGATCGTACGAACAACCCGCTTCAACACTTTTCGTCCAGGAACCTTCTTCGAGACACTTGACGGCTCTGAAGGAATAGGTGTCCGACTTCCATGAGTCGGTGAGGACACCCGCGATAGCTGACCTGTGGGGGTAGCTAGCGCTGATGACATTGCTGAGCCACCCCGAGACATCGCGTTGGATCGTCCACCAAAGGCCGACGCTGATGCAATACCACTTGCTCCATTCCCGCCCTCTCGAATTCCACTGGCACGCAACTGATTGCGCAGTCGGTTCGTATCAACATCGGGGCGGCGTACCGCGCTAGGCACTTTACTAGGGCCGTCTTCATTCATTTCCTCCATAAGGCGACGCAGCTCCACAGCATCTTCCCGTTCGGCAAGCACTTCTTTAGAGCGGTTTAAACCTCCACCACCACTACGGAACAAATTTTTCGGACCGCGTTTAGTGTCTGTGCCTCCCAAGATATCAGCCTCGACATCGGCACCAAACTCATCAAGATCATCATCCCCATCGGACTCCTCATCAGACGAAAACGAGGTCTTTGCTGCGCTCAGGACGTCCATCTGTCGCTCATAGATCACATCACACTTCTTTCGGTACTCTTGCTGCTGCGCTGAAAGCGACTTACGCGCACCACGCGCGAATTTGCTCAAGCTACCAGCCACACCGTGGGCTGTGGCACGGCTACTAAGCTCACGCACCATGTGAATACGATCCCAGCGTCGCAGCTTCTTGATGTCTGCGTCAGCCAAACCAAGGTTGCGCAACACGTCGCCGGCCTCCTTCATTTTAAGCTTTCGTAAATCGGCCGTCGTACCCGTGACAGCTGCAACCGCCTTCTGCACCGCTGCAGTCTCAGCACTTATTTTGCTCTCCGCCGAGGGAGTAGCATCATCCTCCCCGTCTTTCTTTTTAGCTCTCGACTGGGGTACACGCACGAAGCTAAAGCCTTCACCGCGTCCAGTAGGATCACCGATACCACCTAGTTGTAACATGCCAGAGCCTTTTCCCTGCAAATGGCACTCGACGTAATTGTTCGTAAGATTCCATGGTGTGAGCTGCAACTGCTCGTTAATATAACGCGCGACTTGAATGTCCGTCTCGAGCTTGCGCACCACAGGGTCTTTTTCCAAAGTTCGGACTGTGCTTTCTCCCGTGCACGCCTCTCCAAATCGGGTGGGATAAGACGTGAAACAAGCGCAGCTTTACGAAGCTCCAGTCGTCGGATCAAGTGGTTGATTGCACCATTCACACCAGTGGGGGTGAACAGCTTGGTAAGTCCGATGTCCAGCAGGCGCCTGTGACCAGACATCATGCTCTCGTACAGGCAAACACTTTCTGGGGGAATACTGGCACGGATCTCTTCTTCGCTTTGCAGTTGGGATGCTGGCTTCTTTTCCACCATCCTGAGTCATTACCACCACGTTCAAACGTAGCCACTTCTTTCATACGCTTACGAATGGCAGTTCCTGACTGGTTTGGAAATGCACGTGCAATATCCTCGATCTTCAATCGTTCGCCGTCACTCGCCTTCTTGAAAAGTCGGAGAATGTGGAATGACATGTACGGACGGATGAATTCGTTCGCACTACGAGAATTGGGCGCCGGTACTTCGATTTGAGGTTCAATTTGGCCAGCCACGAATACCTCAGGGAGCTCCATAATGAATGCCGTTGTCTTTGGCGGTCCGAGACCGCCACTAGAAGTAGCCGCAGTACCCTTCTTGCCCTTTGTCACGGATCGGCACAACAGGAAAATATCCGAGGTGTTGCGCTCACGTGCGTCTGGACTCGCAGCGAACGGTATCGTTGGTTTATGAGGGAAAATGGGCACCTTGTAGAGCTTCGAGTTAAGGGATGTGACGACTCGCCCGGAAGGAATATCACCAACGAAGGGAGATTCATCATGATCGCCAAGCGTAATAACCTGGCCCATTTTCATGTCTGGCGGTTTGGGACGCGTCTTGCGAGCCTTCTTCTTTCCCAGTATACCCAACCCCGTAGCAGAAGTATCATCAGGAGGTCGCCAGTAGTGAAGTATACGGGATGCCATACCTGGATTGGAGAGCATAGGTGGGTGCTGCTCTGTGTACTCGATAAGAATTAGCTTCCCACCAGCCGTCGGATTTAGGTCCGAACTCTTCTTGATCTGTGTAACCATAGCACTCTCCTCCTGAGGGGCTAACTTGGCTGCACCCGGTGGTGGTGGCGAAAAATGCATCTGCTCGTTGATTTTAAATTTTCCCCGCGGTCTGTGAAAGTCGCGCAGCTTGGTTTTGGGAAGCTCAGGCTTCGTGAGCGATAGCTTGATGGCTGGCAACGAGTGATGTACGTAACCAATGTTTTTTACCACACGTGTGTCCTTCGACTTCTTCCCACTACCTTCAGTGCCCAGTCGACCCTCAGCCGTCTCTTCGCCAAACTCGAGGTTGCCCATAACCTCATCAATACGCTGTTTTTCTCAATACGTTGCTTATCTAGTTGCGCCAGTCGTTGCTCAGCAGCACCTAACTTCCGTTCGGGAATGCGCAATGTGGGACGCACGTCCTCCATCTCGGACACCGAGTAAATAAGGGACGCATCATTATCATCCAGCACCAGCTTGCTCGCAGGCATATCCTGCGTGGATTTCCATCCAATGGCCATAACCCAGGAGTCGTCCTGCAACTCCTTGTTCAGCGGACACGGCAACTTTTCCTGTTCCCCGCTCTCTGCTGACCCATTGGTCGCGTTGTCCTCGTTTTTCTTTTTTACTCTTTGAGTTGTCTTCAATCTCCCAACGATAATGACGTGGTCTCATTATATCGAACGTGCCACCATTAAATCCAACCGACACCGCACCATCTTCACTTTCAGCAGCTCTTGACGCACGTAGTTCCTTGTACGTCTGTACTCCACCAGAGCCAGACGCACTCTTTATCTCTGCTGCAATTTTTGACTGTGTTGACGCTGCCTTTGAACCACGGACTACCGTCACACTGCCAGTTGTATCCTCCACTTCGACCACGTCCACATCTTTCTCCTCTGCTCCCCTTTAACTGCTGCTGCAAAGTCAATTCCCCATATAATATTCTCCTCCCAAGGTAGCTGTTGCACCTTATGATACTGAGCATCACTCTCTTCCTCCTCCTCTTCTTCTTCAACTCCACCGGGACGGTCTCCTGTGGGCGCCATAGCGACGAACGGCGTCGCAGAGGACGTCAGGAAGCGACGCATTGGCTTCCCTTGTCCTCAGCCCCTCTTGGATGATGTGATTGCAGTGTATGATCCTTTCCCGCAGCGTTCTCAGCTCCTACACCTTCTCTCGTCGTTAGTAGCTGCTGCAGTTGATCAGGAGCGAACCGCGCCATACTGGCGGTTGTAGCGTCCGTTGTTGAGGCCTGAGCTTGCTGCTGAGTCTTGTGCTGTATTGTGACATGCTCCAGCTCCTTTTAAGGCTTCGGAGCGACGCTAACACCTCGGAATCACGCGAGGAACGCTGGTACAAGTGAGAGAAGTTGATTACCTCATGACTTGGGTTTGCCGCCTTCGTTTGGGGCGAAGACGCATTCGTTGACGGCGGGAAAGCGCCATAGGCTTGCTAGTGAAGTGAACTACACGCACATCCGCCGTTTCTGGCGCAGAAGAGTTTGTAGGCTCGCTGAGAGGCATCTCAAGCGGCGCCTGAGAGACAACAACACCTTCCATATGTTCTGTAGGCGCCATATCGCCAACTAACAAAGTAGGTGGGAAAAATGTTAGACGAATGTCGCACAAAGGAGTGATGGGCGAATGTAATGTTGTCTGAAGGTTTTGCCAAAATGGGTACATTTTTCTATTGACCATGAATGGGCTCGCGCTGGATGAGACGGCGCTGGACCTATTCGCGCGGCGTCCGACACGCAGCTTCTCGACAGGGCTGGAGTTTCTAGATGCACCGACTGCAAGACACGGTAGTAATGCTATCGGTTACCGACCCCGACAAGTGGTAGAGCTCTGTGGGCCAGTGGACGCCCCCAAGACCGAAGTGTTGATGCACGTCATCGCCGCCTTCTTGACACGCAATTCGAGCGACCAACAGGCCAAGGAACGCGTTCTCCTGTTCGACCATGAGTGTAAAATATCAGTCAATCGGTTACGCGCCATTCTGAATGCGCGATTGGCTGGTGACAAGCAGGAACAAGCCGTGGAAGGTGCTTTGAAGAGGGTGGAAGTCTGTCACTGTCGAGACTCGTTCCAGTGGCTCGCGACGCTCAATCACCTTCATTTCCAGTTGTTAGAAGCTACCTCTGCGCGTATGTATTGCAATTGTATTGAGGATATTAGAGTTTGAGCTAATGTGTGGACTTTTGATAGCGTTGATGCTGGTTTTCAATTGTGTCGGGTCTTTTCATGCTATTGACAAGGCAGGCGATTATTCTTGTAGGTTATGAGGGTAATTGAGTTCTTATAGTATGGTGGTGGTGAGTGCAGATGGCAGCTAAGAGTGTGGGGGATGGATTGGCACTTTCGGAACAAGTATTCCTCTTCCTGAAGCAGTTCACACGCCACCATTCACCAATTATCTTTGCGGCGAAGGAGACGTCGAGTATGAGTTCGTACCCTGTCTTTTATAAGATGCTAATAACTAATATCGGTCGATTTCTTCTTGGTAGAAAATTCGCGAACACCGTGGGAACATGCGGAATACTTGCCGTCGTCATGGACCAGCCAAGTTTCCAAGCGGATACTGCTACGAACACTCCTACCACCGCGACAAAAACTGTATTGTTAATTACTTCTACGTGTGTTAAGTATTACTGTACTGGGCGCCACATTGACAAACTCATACGCGTTACGTTTTTGTGTAGTGACGGATACGATCAGAAGAGCGACAGAGACGCCATTGAAATTGACGAGCGTATTCAATTCGAAGCCAAGTGCATTGTTGGCGGAGAAAGGTATTTACATACTCTGTCGTCACATCTACAGTAAAGAAATGAGATCTCACGTGTTTGTAGTCGCTTATTTATTTGCCGGATAGATGGAGATACGATTGTTACGGCACCACTCAATTCGAAGACACACACACACAAGCGCAAAAATCGGTAGACACAGGTTCGTCACAGACGCGAAAATAGTCGCTTTGGAGGTCGAGTCATGGAGCTCCCCCGATTGCACTTTGGAACTCAAATGCCGTCTCTATCGATTTATCACGGGTTTAACTCTACATCGCTTGGATTTTCGATACACTGAGGAGACACTCGATCTCTTCTGATGTGTGAAGGGCTGATTGAATTAGCGACCTGAATTCCCCAGGAGTGTGAACTTTGAGCTTGTGCCTTGCAGATCCTGAAAGATTTTACGTGCAGAGTTAGCTATTTGGCACATCAACGACACAACAGTAAACACACGTACCAGAACGTTCACGCCCCTCATTGCTCGCAGTGTTCCCACCAAGCACCCGATCAAAGAGGCTTACAGTGCCTGAGCAGAAGCGTTCAGGACACGGTTCCACGCTACTTTCTGAAGCAGTGCCAATTATGACGAAATTGTTCGTGGGAATGGCAATCCAGTCCAGCTTCGTGTGGACAGCTATCTCAGTTCCATCATCTTCTATCATTTTGAAGACTCCAAAAGCTTTTAGCGCATTGGGTTTGTAAAAGAGTTCTTGGTTTTCCCACAGATACCCACTCAGTAGAATCAGCTTACTTCGCGCTCCCAACGCAGTATCGACAGAACATGACTCCGTCAAGACACACACACTACCGAATTTCATCCACACGAATCCTATTGCTCCAAGTGCTCGGGTTGAAATGATGATGGACAAGCAGCCCAATGCAATGACAACGTGCCCCACAAGACCCATCGCGTAATGCGACACTGCTTCTGCTGCCGGCTCCGTGTCTTTAAGTTTTGACCGGCTCAGCGACGTGAGATAGTGCTGTAGTAGACCTGCACAGATTAACTCGCCGATTAAGACGGTCTCGTAGTTAAACAAAAGACGCTTCATTTGGCACCGCCTCTTCTCCCCATCCAATTCATCGCTTCGACCATCTCGAATAACATCGACATGACAGCGGACAAATTGTAGCCGAGCGAAATGGACTGGACCCGGCCAAACAAGCCTTCTTGTGTGCTTAACAGGAAAAAATCACTCATCACGCCCTGATCGAGCAGGAGAAACAGTAGCAATACTCGATGGTAGTTTCTCGCACCATGAGCCGAAAGACGCATGCTCTCTTGTACAAATACTACAGCTTCTTGCAGTCGAACAGGCTCCGACATTTGGTCGCATCGTTGTGCAAATCGCCTGCACGACACGAAACTTCTTCTCAACGTGAACCACCGAAACGAGATGAAAGCAACACCCGTGAAGATATACCAATACGACTTTCGATAGTCGGTGCTTCCTCTGTCCCTGGCCAATCGAGGACCATTAATGTCATAAGTTCCGTCTCCTTCCACAACGATGTAAGCGACGTTGTTCAAACCACAATAAGTGCCTCTCGCCTCTGCATAAATCGCATAGTATCCGATACTGCCATGATAGAAATTGCCTTCAAACGAATAGCTTTGTTCGGCGCAGTTTGCTGGTGCATTCTCCTGTGGCGTTGTGTGGTGCCCCATGATGTAGTTCCCGTGCACGTTATACTGTGGTCCGACACAATGACAAAGCAATGTTTCATTGATACGGAAGTAGTGGGTGGTTACGACGCTCCAATATGCACCAGCAATGAACATCGCCTTGACAGGACAAAGTGTGTGCATATCTGCTGTCTCCATCACAGCGTCTGCAGGTGTAATTAAACGCTCTGAAATCTTGTGGGGCGTCACGAACCTGGAAAAGCTTCTTAGCTGGAGGAAGAGCGGCCCCAGACCTACGGCAATCCATACCATGGTGACAATCCTCAGGGCTGGCATCTGCACATCACGAGGCATGTTGCGAACTACCCGTTGCAGCATTTATGTTTTTTTTTATCGGCAACCTAAAGTATTTATTTATGAGACTAGTAAAATACATACGACAACCACTGACCAACTTTTTCAACTGAAGTTGAAGTGGTCTTTATACCCGATACTGGAAAGTGTACCTATCCCCATTAGTGGATCCACCAGCGGACCACGTCAGTTCGTCAGTTATTCTTTCCGGACAACACATATCCCCACCATGGGCCAAACATTGACCAAGAACGCTCCTGCCCTCCCTCCAAGCCTCGGATGCAGCACAAGTAACAACGGGAATGGTCTGTTAAGTGTCATCACCGGTCGACCACCTCTTGTTTGCACCTTTTACTACGAGGCTCAAATAATGACGCAGCAAATCCAACTGCCGCTAGTGTACGAGAGTCCACCACCGGGTACACTGGGCACAACACTCATAGACCTCGAGATGGGGCTCCGAGAAGCGTTGCAACTGCCTGCAGGCTCCAGTGTATTTGCTGTGGTGCCTGCAGATGAGCTCTATAGTCCACCCTACCCACTGGTGATGATCAACATCGTGGCAGCTAGATTGTACGCTTTCATGGAGACAGATCGAGTGCCTGTGCTGCACTTCGCCCTGGTAGTCCGTGATATGGCGATGCTGAAGCAGCCTTTGCCGTCTGGAGACGCCTACGAGTCTCCGTTCTTTGCTGTGGACGCTGCGACTCTAGCGAACTCTACCAACTCCATTGCGAGGACATTGGCTCGCCGTCGGTTTGTCCAGACCATGCAGAATTTTGGGTTTGCAAGGGTGTCGGTCACGCCGGAGCAGGCGAATTTGCCCAAGGTTGCATTTGAACGAGTGCGTCGTTGGCTGGTGGAGCAATTGAAGCTGCCCAAGGGGAAGAGATGGATTGACTATGTGGATGTTACCAATCGTGGTGAGAAGCAGGAGGATGATGGGGGTGCAGTTAGAGAGTGCTGACAGTTTGGACAAGACACACCCTGTGGTGTCCAGTGGTCGACGTGTGGGCTTTAGTTTGGATAGTAACCGGGAGTACATGCAACTGCGCCTCCCTATTGCCGCTAGTGGCACACCCTGGCCACCTGGGTACTTCCAGGACAGTGAGCAGAACGTGGAATTTGCGAACGATCTGCTGACACTTTTGGAACTTCTTGATGATATTGCGCGAGACTGTATGAAAGCAGTTTGTGAAGTTCTTAACATCGACGAGCGCTGGCTGTTTGAGGAACTGTTGGATGACCGAACGCGTCCAAAGGCGGACTTTCAGGGGACCAGAGATACCAGTTATCAATATGGTGCATCGGTGCTGCGGATCTACAACTACCGCAACAAAGATCCAGCTGCTAACGGTAGACCAGAGATGGCAGTAGATCCGAACGATCATTCCTGTGGCGTGCATGCTGACCTTGGGCTTGTGACAGTCTCTCCTCTGGCCTCTGTTCCAGGACTGCAGATATGGAATCTGGAGCGCATGCTGTGGGCCGACGTGGAGGAGAGTGCTACAGCTCTCGATTTCTCTGTATTTGCTGGAGAGACACTAGGACTTCTCACGCACGGCGTTATTTCGGCTCCCCTTCACCGTGTGCCACCAATTTGTGTGGCAGGCGAAGCCAAGCGACGTATGTCCATGCCCTACTTTTGCGCGTAAAGCCTAATGCCTGTGTCAATCCGAAGGCACCACCGATCGAGCAGATCACATGCCGCGATTTCATGGAGGATATGCTCTTCAAAAAGCGCCCATGGCGTCGAGAGGATCGTAATAATTCTGTGCCGCCCGACTATTGATCCTCTCCAGGCGCTTTTGAAAAAGTTGTGGCTCCCATTTCATGGACGATAGTGTTGTCATCATGAAGTAGGTGTGAGTTTGTTCTCATTTATTTTCTGCCTGCAGGACGATCAAACGTCGACGCCACCACTCGGCCACATCTGCCAGTTTAGCTTCTTCACGCTCAGCAATTTGGCTAGCTTCTTTACCTCGCCGCCGCCAACGCAGTGCTCGAATAGATTGTAAGGTGTCGGAATCACTCCGTTGCAACGCGCTCTGACCCATTGCCTTTGCGATGTCTTTTAACTGAAGCGTAAGACCACCATTATCGTTTGCGGGCTTAGTCTTTAAGTATTGTTGTGCTCGGCGTGTGGCCCTTTCGTAGGCATTTTCCAGCTTCGTCAATACGTCTGTATCCAGTATCAAAATTCCACGTAGTTCCTGCCCACACCAATCTTCCTGCGTCATTCCAATCCACTCTGACGCAGTGCGAGAACCCAGATCTGAAGGGTAAGCCGTTCTTGCAAGTATTCTGCTGCACACAGCAGCACGAATCGCAGGTTGGTGTTGCTCAAAGCGTCGCTGCACACAACGCTTCACCAATTTGTGCTTCTCCAGATCATCTGCACATCGTTTGTGTTGGGTGGGAATAACACGAACTGGGACAGTTTGGAGGCCAGTCTTCTCGACATTTTCAGTAGTTTTGTCGATGTCATGGAGAGTTTGTGGAGTTATTCTCTCGATCAAATCACTGCTTTCACCTTCTGAATTTCTGCTTACACCACCTTCAGATGTGCTTTCAATAACTTTGGTTACTTCTGTTTGCACACTTGGCCTGGTATCCTCTTGTGCTTGTGCCTCAGGCAAGTGTGTTTCCAAGCACATCGAGAGCGTGCCATTCTTCCTTCGGAATACCAGAAACTGTGCAGCTAGAGCGGCCAATTTTCTCCAGTCCTGAATTGTCGAGGCCAATATCCGACGTCTCCATTTTGCTTCAAGTGATGCTGTCGGTGTCATGAGCAAACTATGGCTATCTTGAAGTTGACAGCGGCGAAGGAGAAGAGACTGCAGCTGGAAGTAGTCACAATCGACAAAATACCTACGCTGAGTTTGGAGCTCACGGCAGGAGAAAACAAGGCGCCGAGGTTTGTCCACGTTGTTGATTTCCACCTGAATCCCTTCCATCTGAAACGCATCCTTATCATCGCGGCCAATGCATGGGACCTGAATAGCCTGCCCGTCAGGATCAGTGATATCAAGAACATGATGCATCACTCGAGGGTTGCTTAGCGAAACTTGCCACATCGCAGAAACGTTTTTGTTACGATTTTGAATAGATACTCGGTGCAACACAAACAAATGCCTCATATCTTTAACAACATTTTCGTTGCCAACGAACACATGACCACCATATTTACCAAGCAAGATCTCCAGTTGACGAAATTCAATGCAGACGGTGGAAACAGTAAGACGCTCCTTTTCAACCTGATCAGTATCCTCGTTCAGCATGTCCAAGCACACACCTTCGGTAACTCGACTCCGTTTCACACCGTGCGAAATTCGCAGCCGTTCTACAGCGAATTGTTTCCAGGGAAGAAACTTATTCGATCGGACTGCAGTTGATCGTTTCAAAAAAATGTCCTCGGACTCTGTAGCAATCGACGCAGAAATCAAGTCCGTGTAGGCGGCAGTACATCCCATTAAACGTTCGTACCAACCGTTGCTGCGACGACTGCTTAAAGGGCAAAACAATGCTGGCCCACCGATATGCACGCCTCCTGTAAGTGCTGCTGCGCGGGAATTCCATTCTTGCGAATGTTTCCTGAGTCGCGTCCAAGTGCTTGAGAGACCAGCACACCATAGGGCACACGATGGCAAATCAAGACTTTGCTCCCACCTGAAGCGAACTGGGGTTTATCCTGTTGCTGTTGCTTCCACAGTTGCTGGAAAAATGGGCGCACCTGTCGAATAAGATATTGTTTGTGTGCCACGTACGGGGATTCAGATGTTGGAATCCAAGCGGACATTTCTGTGAGAAAGACCTCCTGGATTGGTTCACTGCTACGACTTGGGATTAGAATCGCAGTGCCTACCATAGTAGGTACTGGAAGTTCCGTTGCTTTGACTATTGAGTCTTCCACACTTTTGTATTTATGATCAACACTCGCTGCATCCCTGCTCATAATAATCTCAGTGGCTGGGTAAGCTAGGTTAGTGCAGAAGTTCATCACTTGTAGTTTGTGCACCCTTAGGTGCTCCAAACCGTTATCATCTCGAGCAAACTTTACAAATCTGCGTTCTAGATCACCCAGTGGTGACTTTAGCTCGCGATCTAATCGGTCAAGGCAAGCTTGAATAATGGTAGCTCCAACCACAAGAGGTATCCGCGTGGAGAATGGAACGACCGCAGATATAAGTTCGCACCAGTCAGCACCCACTGTTGTGTCAGATGCCCAGGAAGCAAGGAATTCCAAAGGCGCCCCTATTGTCCTCTTGAAGCATTTGAGTTGCGCACAGCTTCGGGTGGTACGAAGATATGACCATTTGCAACCACAGGCCTTTTGAAAGCTGCATCTAACTCCGCATGAATTTGTCGCCATTGATTTGCCTTTTTGTCACAGCGATACGAAGGTTTGCAAGCTTCTGCCAAATTCGCGTGATGAACTCTTTGGTGGGATTATCAATGCTGCAATGTCAATACACAGACTGTTACGGTCTTCCTGCTCCATCCCTGCCCATTCCTCGCGCTTCCGGCGCTGCTTTGCCTCTTTTCAAGCCCTCGCAGTCGAGCAAAAGATTGTGAGATTTTACGAAGAAGTCCATTCTCATAGTTGGGAGCTGCTTTTTCCACTCATGATTTTGAGTCCGTGACAATCCCGCAACTGCATCCATCCAATCAATCGTTCCAACGTATTGTTTCTCAAGATCAAATGGCAGGCATTGATGCGTGATCAATGTTAATTGATCAAATTGCAGGCTTGAGAAAGCTGCTGCATCAATGTCAGATGCCCGGCGGTCAATTTCAGCTTCGGACACAGTGTGTAAGGGATTACGGGGGCTCGATGTGATCCATTGGTTTAGTATTCGGAAACTCTCGCAGATGAAGCCCGAAGAACAAAGGCGATGTGCCTGATGTAAGCTTATCAGGATGCTCCAGCAGATTCTGGAAGCGCAAGCGACTGCAAATCCATTTGTACAGCAGGTTTCTATGTCGCCGGAGCAAGAGTGAGGATGACGATGACATAGTGCCATTAGACGTCGCGCCAGCAACAGAATCCAATGTAGTAGAGCTTACTTTGAGCATTCTGTGGAGGCTGTCACGCTCTAGCAAGAGTTTATAAGTAAGATCACTGTTCATGTCGTAACCGGAAACATGAAAATCGCCAGCGCTATCTTCGGTGATGCTAACCAGAATTTGTCTGGTCTGGATTCGGACAGTTGTCTGATAGCGCTTGAAGCGCTGTTGGGCCGGGAGCTCATGTTCTACATGTATGTCGTCTTTCCCGTCGTCACGTTTGTGGAATCTTATATGTTTCAAAAGATACACAAGGAGGGCCGGCGAGTACGAATTTGACTTGACACAACTAATCCAGAGCCGAAGCATGAGTGGCTTTCTTCCTAAGATGTCGAACGCTTCACCAAGTGGCATTACTAATCGGAAAAATCGCCCACGACTCGAGTGATAAATCGCGAAGGTCAAGTCTCCCCAGTTCTCGTATGCCACTACAACGCACAAACGTCTGTCGACACATACCCCTTGGCGGGAAAATTTCGTCTCCTTGTCCAGACTTACGGCCAGCTTCCAGGTCGCGCATTACTCTACTAGAGAGGAATTGCGCCTTCAACCGGCGCATCGTGTGGAAGAACTGGAGTTTTTCTAATGTAAATTCTCCAGTGAAGCGATCCAGCATGACTAGAGAAAGGAGCAGGTCCGCAATGGCTTGCCATGCACTTCGCTTTGACCTGCACGGGTCATGACAAATCTTTCGTCCTTTAGTACCCGTCAGGAGCTCGACAAGATCCCATTCCAGAAAAATTTCATGCGTGGAACAACCCACAGGGTCGTATGCAGTTACCCACATATCTCGGTTTTGGTGAGCACCTGAGCGACTACGACTTACAAGAGGCCACATGCTGACCGACACAATCATCCGCCGTGTCTTCTCCTCTTTCTTCGCCCGATTCGACAGTATTAGTACGCGCCTCCGTAAATGATTAAATCTGCGACGCATCCAGGAATGGCGATGTGGAATGGTATCATGCCATGCCACATGGGGCTTTGAACAAAAAGATGACGGCGAGTCGGCAGCAAATAGCCCTCTCGTAGAGTCAAGAAGCGATCACACAGCAGATGCATGCAGCTTTCCATTCGAGTTTTTGCAGTCGTCTCGAGCACGCTCGTCGCCTCCAAAACTCTGTTCTCGTGCTCTACCAAAGGGAGCCATGTTCGGTTATACTTTTCTTGTGCTTCGTTGGCCCCTGCTCGCGTATATTGCTCGTTGTAGGAAGCTTGAAAAAGCTACGCGAAGACGTTCCACTTCCTGTTGCATTTCCTCTGAGCGTTTGCTCAGCTGCCGTTTTTGTACAATGAATCTCCAGTCGTTGGCATTTTCAAGGGGATCCCATGCTTGAGCCTCCGAGAACGGACGTGACGCAAAGTCGAGTGCTTTTGCCGCGTTGAAAACCGAGACGCCGTGAGCGTGTTTGGTACTGTCCAACAGAGACACATTCTTCTCTAGATCGATCGATAAAGATTTTCGTGTCTGTTGCTTCACTGTTCATCCGTCTCCAATTGGTAACATTGTTAGCTGCAATCTCTGCTCTTTGAACGATGTAAGTGGCATGACGTGAGGTCATAGCCACCGATAGTTGCCGTGACTCCATTGCCAAAATGAGTGAGTTTGTCACCAGTTCTTTCGGTAGTAGTTGCAGTTGTGGAAGCCTTTGCGAAGAAAGCAACTGCTGTAGTTGAGGAGTCTCAAGTCGGAGGCGGTATATTACATTGTGAGATGGACTGTACGCACGAATCAACCAGCTTTCAGTATTGATTGCATCGCTTTCGCTGCCACCACCATTAAAAGAGCATGTGCAAACCCCACGAAAGACCCCAAACCGATTTCCACAGGATTGATAATGCGCCTTGACGTCAAACCGTCGCGCACAGCTCCGACAGCAGGATGGCATCAGCAACCGCTTAGGGGTTATAACATCTTGAGCATTTACGTGATACAACTGGTAATGTCGGAGAGAATGGAAACTCACAATCACTAACTCTCCATCCATCGAGGCTGCGCGAGTGTAAACCGGCGTGATAATATTTTTGTAAGAACGCCGAACTGCCACTGCACGAACTTCCTCGTCGAAGAACTTTTTCGCAACTGTGGCGACTTGCTGAAAGTAAAATACGCGAAACTTGCAAGCTAGATGTAGTGCTTGCGTGTAGCGCGTGCTTTCTGACACCCTAGAACACCGCGAAACCAGCGTTGAACTACCAAAGACATGGCGCACCACGCGTCATATCGCTGAAGTTGCTTAATGGTATTATTCACCTCTAAGTGCACAACATCACCCCGCACCTGTTGTCCAGCTGCGATGAGCTCCGTGAATTTCGCCCGGGAGGGAACAAAATACAGCGGGATTTTGTTTAGTTGGCGCAATGCTGTCAGAACTTGCTGTCGCCTCTGCACCATTTCTTTGCCAGCCTTTTCCAATTTCTCCTCGAATTGAAAATGCAGTTGATGCGCACCTCGGATCACTAAGCTGGACCACTCACCTTCATCTGGGCGACACCAAATATTTGGTTGTCGTAACGCTAGTGGTTGGCGCTGCTGCAACATTTTTAATGCCGCACAATGGTCCCAGTATAATGCTTCTACTAATCGAAACTGGGGACACTAGAATCCAACTTCGCCTTGCTGATTGATTCGCTTTTTCTGGGGCTACTTGGTGTTGACTCAGGGCTGGAAAATAATTCAGGTCGATAGATTTGTAGCTCTTGGAGGAAAATTTGTTGAGCCTTAAATATTCGCTCGGTCAAGGGCTTGATCATCAATTTCACCGTAGCCAGAATCGTCGGGAGATTCCCCAGTCGAGGGGCAGTATTCGACGGAAGGTAGTAAAGACTGCGAGGTCTGGATCCTGGATCGGAGTTCTTGGCAATAAAAACACATTTCCACACATGGGAAACACTCATTATCGCTGCCTCGACCGTCATTAAGCGATGTCTTGAGAGGCAGTACATCGTCCAGAAAATCTAAGTCGTTAGCCATTTTCATGACGTAGTTCGCGCCAGCACCGTAGAAGAATGGTGGAATCCATTCATCCGCTGACGTTGATGATATTGATGCCAATTGCTTCGTTTTGCACTCGATGCAAAAGCTAGGTCCTGCTTTTTCGCTCTCTATAGCGAAGTGTTTCCTGCAAGACCGAAACACGTTACGTCGTCTCGGTAAGTGCTCGACTGTTGTATTCAATCGACGTGCCTCAGAAGCCGCGTGTTTGTCGTAGGCACGCTCAGCTTCCTCTTGTGTCGGGAAGTAGCCCAGATATATAGTGTGCAGCTCATTCTTCCCTGTATTATCTTCAGATCGCCGGAAACGCTTGACCTTGGATATGAAGGCCTTGGAGCCTTTGTAGAGCTGTTTTCCAGTCTCCAGAGTTATCGAAGAGGACCAGCCAAGTAATGGTGTCTCTGTTTGCTGGAATTTGCTTTGCTTATTTTGCGAATTCATATTTGCTTGTAGCGAAGTGCCTTTGGCCGACTCTGTTGCCTGCTTCGGCCGGTTATCATAACGCGCAAAACCAACTTTCCGTGCGTGCTGCCGCCAACGGTCAATGGCTTCAAAGACCTTCACGGTCAAGAAGCGTACACGATTCAATTCTGCAAAGATTTTGCCCTTGGTTTCTCGGTGTCTTTCCGCAAGTTCTGCTGGAATCTAATCATGCACTTTCGGCAAAGATGATGTATACGGTCCATCTGCGCTTCACGCTCAATAATTGCAGCCAAAGCGTTCTTCTCCAACCATGATTCTTTTGTCTGCACCCAAATCGTCATTGCCATTTTCTCCTCATGCGAAATGTAGTGGTGGCGTTTTAAACAACCCAATCAATGCCCTTCTTTGAAGGCTCAGCAGTGCTATCCTTTTGGTTACCTGTTCGACGCCTAGAACACCGAGCAAACAGCACCCATTCTCTACACAAAGACGCACTCGCTTCAGGCCGGGAATGTGCTACTTCTCCCATACAATCGGTTTCTCGGGATCCCTGGTTCATTACATTATCTCCATCACGCACTAACGTTCCTGGAGAGTCAGGTAGTTGCACAGAATTTTCGCTAGTATTACGACTGACTAACATTCGGCGGCGCTTCTGAGTCGATTCATTCATACTTAACCACGACCCAACCCGCTGCATAGACCTAAAGTCATGCTCATTCAATGCAAGAGTTGCCAAACCACTTGGCAACCTGGCACCCAACTCCTTTTTCGAGGACAACATGTTATCTTCCGTCATATGTTCCTCCTCTCGCAACTCTTCTTCACTGATACTGGAAGTGGTCGCTTCTGGCTGGGTCGTATCCCCATCATACAAAGTCTGCACAATTGAAGACGCTACCGGCAGACATTTTCGAAACAACTCCACACCAGCGGATGACTTAAATTTTCGCACACGATCATGTACTCCACATAACACATATTTTCCATTCAAGTGACCAACGCCAGCGCCAGTCACAGTCCAAGTCTGCATTCCAGACTTGACATCTATCAGTTCGGAGCCGGGAGCACTCCATTCATTGAACTGCAGATCCACCCTGTCGTTGGCGGGCAGTCATTATCTAATGCATCCCGCCACTGCTCCGTAGACTGTCCATCCAGCTCATTCACATGTGACCCTGCAATATAGTAAATCATATACATCGAAAGCTCCTTCTCACCCTCTATCACACCTTTACCGTCTCATCTCGGGGTGTGAACGTCAGTTTGGTAGATGGCGAGGCAAGGATCCATAACCACGCATACTCTTTCCTCCTCGAGAATAAATTGTCCAGAGTTGCAGCTACAGGCGAGAGCATTTTCCTAGACACAGTAGACTCAGGAGCTCGGAGCTCTTTATACGGATCTCGCAGCAACGCCTTCATCTCCCGCACCAAATCTCGTTTTGTGTCTGCCTCTTGCTGTGTTTTATCTGCCCTCTGCTTCATCTCCATCACCTGTTGGTACCTAATTGTGCGCTCTTCAAACCGCCAGCCGTGCTCATTCTGTGAGTATGCCACCATTCTCTTTCTGGCTTCTTCCCCAAGCTCTTCTGCTTCCTTTATAGTAGACACAACAGTTTTTTCCGTCGTCGTGACTTTATCCACTTCTTTAACGTAAATCTCCTGGTTAATGGCACGTTGAAGCACATTTTCCACCTCAAAAAGGGGTTTAGACGGCTTTTTGTGTCTCTTTCGTATGTTCAATACGATGCAATAGTGGTAGTTTAAAATGGTCGACAGAAAGTGATGTTTCTATAGCTACAGAGGGGTTTTAACACTGGAATTGACAACAGGAAGGCGGTGATTTAACTCAGTTGAAGCTAATTCTTGACGTGCTGCGAGCTGCGCGCGGATATTCGCCAGTTGATCAGCAACACCACTCATCTTGCGTTTTAGAGAGCCATTCTGCTTCCGCGGCGCGTTAAAACCTTCATACCGCAGCGACGTCGTCGTTAGACGCTCTTGTTGCCGCGCCTCGTCATTGGGGCGCAGCAATAAATATTGGGTAAAAAATATATACGTCCTATTAACTATCATTTTTCGATTGTTCATTTTGATATCTCTATACTTTCCAACATCACCTTTTAATTCGGAACATAGATACTTAAGTAACGATAAGGAATAAATCTTCCTGTGCATTCTTCAATTTACTATGGCGGAGGTCTCTACGTCTCGAAGCTGCTTCATCGCACGTCCGCATCGCGCAGGCCTCGGACCGCGTGTACCGTGGCGAATGCGTATTGTCCTTTGACTCTGCTCTGTCCCTTCAGGTCTCTACACGAATCTGCGCACTTTCCTCTCGTACGGAGCTTCGTCTCCGTTTCGACCGCTCGGGGTCGCTGACGCCCTTACAGACACTGTGGGAGCTGCTATTTACCTCCATCAGCAGCACAAGCGCGTCCTCAAGGCTACAGACTCGAACACTGAAGATACGCCGACCGTTGGCGATTGGCGGCGCTGGAGGCTTCGCAGCTGGTGTTGACGACAAGTTCGACGTGGAAAAGACTTTGAGCATTGTACTATTGGACTCTGAGCAACAGGAGCTAGCTAAAATCCATCTGAATGCCTCTGTGCTGCCTTCAAGACTGAAGGAAGCAGCTGAAGCGGTGCTGAACCATGCAGGCAACACGGTGAATGAAGAAGTCGCGACTTGGCAGGAAGAACTCAAGGAAACTAAATATGCAGAACACTTGGAGCAGGCGGCTTCGGCCCCGCAGATTGCATCCAACCCAGCAGCTTGGAAATGTCAAGCCCCGAACTGTGACAAGCAGGAGAATCTGTGGCTGAATCTGTCGGATGGATACATTGGCTGTGGGCGACAGAATTGGGATGGATCGGGAGGATGTGGAGCAGCTTTGACTCACTTTAGTGAGACGGGGGTATCTACCCGCTGTCTGTGAAGCTGGGCACGATCACGGCGGAAGGAGGTGATGTATACAGCTATGCTCCAGATGAAGATGATATGGTGAAGAACCCACACTTAGCGAAACAATTGACCCACTTTGGCATCAATGTGAACAATCTCCGCAAGACGGAGAAATCGATGGATGAGCTGCAGGTTGGATTGAATTTGTCGTACGAGTTCGACGCCGTCACGGAAGCTGGAAAGAAGCTTGCGCCAGTGTCGGGGGCGGGATACATTGGGTTTAAGAATTTGGGCAATAGCTGCTACATGAATTCGGTGCTGCAACTCCTACTGGCTCTGCCAGAGATTAAATCGCGGTACTTTGACGTCGCGGAGAAGATTTTTGCTACGGCAGACTCACCATCAACGTTACCAGTAGATGACTTTGCCGCGCAGTTTGCAAACTCGCGTGTGCAGCGTTAACGGACCGCCAAGAAGCAATTTGTATCGCCGAAAAACAGCGACAAGGAAGTGGAAGAAGATGATATCCATAACTTAGACCTGCGACCGATTACGTTTCGCGGTCTAGTGGGCAAAGGCCACCCGGATTCTCTACTGGCCAGCAACAGGATGCAGTGGAATATCTCCAACATCTGCTAGATTTTATGACTCGTGCTGAGCGTGTCGGCGCAGACCGTTTGGGCCCGCTACTTCTGGGAGATAGTGCTACCAGTGCCGAGCTGCCAACTGCAAGTTTGTTCAAATTCAAGTTGAGGACCGTGTGCAATGCCTAGCTTCCAACAAAGTGAAATACGTGCCGCGCGATGACTCGTTTCTTCAATTGCAGATTCCTCTGGATGCGGCTTCCAACGCGTCGCAAGTGAATGCTTACCAAGCTCTCGAGCAGAAGCGTCAGCGTATCGGTGACAAAGACGGCCAGAAGCAAGACGCTTCCAAAAGCGAGAGCAAGGGTGGCGAGGAGCGCGTGGTCCCCATCGTTCCATTCGAAGCGTGTGTTGAGAAGACGCTGGCACCCGAACTAATTGACGACTTCTTGTCGTCAGCCACGGGGAAGAAAGGCCAAGCTCAGAAGACGGTCCGCTTCCGAACCTTCCCACGCTATCTTCTCGTACAGATGCAACGATTTTACGTGGCTGAAGACTGGACGCCCAAGAAGCTCGAAGTTGTGGTGAATGTGCCAGAGAAATTCTCGTTGAGTCGGTTTGTATCCACTGGGCTTGTAGATGGTGAAGAGGTGTTGCCTGAAGCGCCTGCTGCCTCCACAACGGGGAAACCACTGCTAGCGCGGCATCAGATACTGCGGACGAGGTACTTGTGGCGCAATTGATATCTATGGGATTCTCTGAGAATGGTTGCAAACGTGCAGCGATCGCGACGGGTAATTCCTAACACTGAAGCTGCCTTGAGTGGATCTTTAGCCATATGGAAGACTCCGACTTCAACGACCCTCCTGCCCCCGCGCCCCAGTCTCAAGACCAGTCCGTGAACACGGAGCACGTATCGAACCTAATGGCCATGGGATTTGCTGAGGCGCATGCTAAGTGTGCACTCAAACAAACCAGCAACAGCCCTGATCGTGCTGCTGAGTGGTTGTTCAGTCACATGGATGACCTTGACGGCGCTGTCGCACAATGTGAAAGTGAAGCAAACGTTATGGCTGTAGGAGCCGCGGGTGACAAAGGACCTTCCTCACAGTGTTTGGATATTGATGGTGTCGGTGAGTATTCCCTCGTGGGTTTTGTCAGCCACGTTGGCAAGAACACAAACTCGGGACACTACGTCTGCCACATGAAGAAGGATGGTCAGTGGATCATCTTCAATGACGATAAGGTGGCCGTGTCAGAGGAGCCGCCTCTCGGCGCTGGATACTTGTATCTCTTTCGTCGAGCCGACACCCAGGCATAAGAATGATCACGAAACGAAGTAGAAGAGAGTGGGGTAGTTTCCATGCTGACACATCTCCTCAATACACGCGCATTACATTGGCATGCCAAAACCCATCAAAAATGTATTGCTCTATACTGTATTGGGCTTGGCAACACACACACTTCACAGCAAATGCTTCCAACACAAGGGTACCGTCACCCACAGTTGCAGCGAATCCCAATTTCGGGCTTGATCTTGTCGACGTGTTACGTCGAGATTGAATGGACCTCTGCCCATCAGAGCGACCAGTTGCAACTGAGGAAATTGACCCCCTGCCGTTACTCTCAGTGCTGAACCCGATCTCGCCGTTCGGACTATCCAGACTGTCTGCGCAGCTCTCTAGGTCACTCGAGAGCTTGTCGAAAAATGAAAATGAACTCTTTCGGTACCGTCCGCTTCTATTGCTTCCATGGTCGCCGAAACGAGACGACTCACTTGAGCTCCCACTTATACGGGCAACCTCAACTCGATCTCGAGGAGTGCGCGGGATGCTGCCGGCTATACTGCTAGCATCGCTCGCCTTCCGGTTCATGTACTGCACGACGTTCGCTCGCTCCCGAATTGTCTGCGCGCTCTCAGTGGTAAAACACTTGAAATGACACAACCTCGTTTGCTGAGCAAATGTATCATCAACGGGAACTGACACGATGCGACGAACCAAGGGTTGGGCACGCGAACTCAGCACTTCTCCTTGAAAGTCCATCGAGCTAGACCGAGCGTGAATTGGGGAATACATAAGTTCTTGTGTCGGTGTAATGACCAGGTTGGTCATCGAGGAACTCTGCTCCAGTGCCAGTTGTTTGCTGTTCTTCCCTTCGCTTGAACAGTTCGAACTTGTTTCATGGTTTTCTAGAGTGAAGGATGCTGTGTTAGCATAGGAATTAGTACTCCTCGACAGAGTACTTTGGTCACTAAACCCACGAGAATCGCGCACACTCCCGCTTCGTGTGAGCTTTCGTACGCCAAGATCCGGCTTCTGCGGTACCCCGTACACATCGTTGTCGCGGGTTGACGTGTGCTGCGGTGGCATAGAATCTTGCCAGGTTTGTGCGTCGTGTCGCGCTTTATCTAGGGTATTTTGATGTTGGTGCTGTCCTGTGGGGCCCACAGGAGATCGGAACGGGTCCGAAAACGAGCGCGATAGTGAAGGCTCTTCCAGCATGTTCGCCCCCTTCTCCTTATCTCCTCGCTGATGCTCGTTGGAGTTCCGTCGATGATTCAACGAGAACCCTTGAACTAAATTGGCTTGAGACTTCTTTGGTTGAGAGGGAAGTGGCAATGGGGACGACTCAATTGCATCACGCAGCCATGAGCCTGGCCCAGAATCTACTTGACTGCTTCGCGTCCCAGGAAATACGCTTTCCAAGCGCTGGGTGCGCCGTTGCCGCTTCTTCTCTGCCTTCTTTTCTCCTTTTGATTTTTCATATCCTTGTGCCATTCTTCGAAACGCTGGATCCACGCCAATGGTGAGCGACCAATCAATTGTCCATCGTCGTCGTTGCTGACTTTTCCCAGTCTGCTATTGGGTATGTTGGTTCCGCCATCGTTTTGAATCGCCCTAGCGTGCATAAAGGCAGAGCTTTTGCTTCGGCGCTCACGGGTGAGTCGTTTGCCAGAAGTATTCTCGTCCATGTCCACGCCGTTTGCGCTTGTGGGCTGAAATATTAAGTTCGCGTCGGATTTCTTGCAACGATCTTCGACTTGTGGATTAGTAAACCCACCTGTGGAAACCCGACGAAAATTCCGTGCTCCCCACTGACGATAACTTTCTCCTGATCCCCAATAATCTTCCTCAATCTGCATATTGCATCATAAGATAGTAAATTTTACGCCATCGTGATCATGAAAAACATTTGCACATACTCTGAGATGCATTCCTTCGTAATACATAGTAGGATTGGGGTGTTCTTGGCGCAAGGTTTCCGTATACTCTTCTGTAAGGTGTCGATCAAATGTTCTGAACATAAAACAGTGATACTTAGTTCACGTCACACCTTCCAAGCCCAGTGTCCCTCTATCGTGGCACTTACCGCGCAAGACGAGGAGGAATCTTGTCTGGGTGTCGAAAGAGACCAGGCTTGTTCTTCCGGTTACCAAATAATCTTAGTCTTGGCTCCGATCTTGATTCCGAACTCCGCCGCCCTGTAGTTGAGCTCCGTGCGTCTTCAGCTTCAACAGTGGATGCAACGATGCCCGATGCTAACTGCAGGCGGTGGTGAGCTCGAAAATCTTCGATTCGACCTCGAATCACACAGTCTTGTTTCTTGGACATTTTCATCAATGTCAACGCGTCCACGCCTCTCTACCAAGCTGCAAATATTAAGTACCAACAAGAGCGCGTTAATGTAGCCCATCGACTCCGTAAAATATCGAATACATACTTCATTCAGGAGCTTCAGCATGTCGCCATATGTGTTGCACAATGTTAGCTCTGCCCTGGCCTGCTGTAATAATGCCAAAGCCACCCTAAAGAGCACCTACATCAAAATGAATATCCATCAGAGAAATTATTCGTAGAATAATACAAAAACAGCTTCACCTCGTCGCCTTGCAAAAAAATGCGTCCCATATCGGGAATGTAACTTCTCGGTCGCACGGGCTTGCAAACAACGTCAAGAACCACTCTGTACAAGCAAGAGAAAGCTCCATTCCTGAGCCTCCAAGTTCGGTCAAGCGCTCGGAAACCTCTGGATACTGAAGACGGACGAGGTCTGCAAATACATGTTGATCTACAGCTAGTCCCAACTATATAAAATGCATTGACAGCACATAGTTAGCAGGGGGTCAACAGGACATAACGCATTTCCCCGGGTCTACCCACCATCGTCGTATAGTAATCATCAGGAACCAATTTGACAATTTGGATGAGTAAGTAAAATGCTTCTTCTTCATCCAGAAACTGGAGGCTGCGCGCAACGATGTAGTTCAGACCCTGGCAATACCCCAAATTCGGGTTGTAGAATGAGTAAGCGACCAGAATACGCCGCATCATTCGTGATTTCTCTTCGGTCCACTGTTCTTTGTCGTCATCGGCGACAGTCCGGTGTAAATCCACATCAATTTGCCGCGTAGAATCCGTGCTCTCCAGTTCAGCGGCTAATAACAGTTCATACTGCCCTCGATGCTTCATCATTTCCATTTGTGCGCCAGATGCCAGCATCCAGAGCTTTCCGTGCAGTTCATCAGGTACTGCACCGAATTCGTGATCGTCGCACAATAGCAGGCCTCGAATACGCTCTTCTGTACGCCAAATTCCATGCGCGAGTGGACCAAGCCCTTCAGTCGCAGAAGAATCGCCTGCGCGGTCACTCTCTTCTTTCCGTTGTAACTGGTGTTCATACTCGAACAGTAATCGTTGCCAGCGTGATTGCTGCATCAAGGTGACGGCATCTGGGGACTCGATATCCAGATAGTCCACTTCAAGATCATCTTCGTCAATAAAGACACTCTGTTCCAACATGGGCGACCAATCCTGCAGCAGTTGATGCATGGCGAAAACCCAGTCAAATAAGTTAGTGCTAGAGATGTGCCGCATCAACTGTAAATGAGCAAACGAAGCTTGCAAGGCCGCCATACCGATGCGTTAATCATGGAGCTACGTTCATCAATCGAGCGGCGATTTGATAACGACACCGCCACAGCCTGTAACGAGAGGACATTACTGTACACTATTCACAAAAACAGTCATAATCAGCCACCCTGTTCATATGAAATTAATCTATCGCATTGCCTGCTGTGTACACACCTTTCTCCATGCCCTTGACTTGCAGAAGATCGTCCGGCTGGAAAAGATCTTGACGCGAAACACCAAGCACCTCACAAGCTCTAGACATTTTGAAAAATAATGGATCCATCGTAGATGGATGCAACAGCAAAAAAAAATACAACAAAAGCATTAGTGCTCTGAAGCTAACCTCAATCCAACCATGAGGGCTTTATGAGGTAATGGCTAAACAAATTCAGCACTCGCCACCCTCAGCCCATCTCCACCTATGTAGTCAGCAGTAGCCAAACGGACAGGATAACCAATAACCAGCATCCTACCTAAGATATTCAAGCACATTACTCAGTGCATCCGCGTCAGCCTCGCATCCGCTCGTCCTGTTTTCAGCGCCCCGCACTGGGCTGATCTGACTCTTCATCCCGAGCGCCTTGTAGAGTTTATTCACCAAGTCGCACAGGAGCTCCCCTGAGTACAGAGCAGCGGGCAAGTCGCCGGAAAACTTGTCTCCTAGCACCATCTCCATCCAGCGCCGCACGATCTCGCCGTCCCTGCTCATGTTGCGAGTGGGCGAGAGCATGACGCCTGTCGCCAGCTCATCGTCCAAGTCCATTGGTTCCTACCTAGACTGGAGGTTTCAACGAGGTGGAAATAGGCGCCTTAGCGCTTAGTTTGGGTCTTGGAAACTCCGCCGAAAGGACACCGAAAAAGCCAAAACTGGCGCTCGCGCATGCAACACGAGCGCGTTAAGGCAGGAAGGGAACGATAGCACGTCACTCGACTGCTCTGTCTGCTGCTTACGTTGGAGTAGACCACAGGCCTACTGAGGAAACGTCCGACTTGCGTTTTTGACTTGACTTGAGAGAGGCGAACTGAACGAGTGCGGGGGCACAGTGTACCTCAAGGACCTGGCTATAACACATACGTGATCTTGTCATAATGCATATTCTATGCCATCATACAATTCGTCAACTCAGTTGCAGCAAGAAACGGATTGTTTCTGAAAAATATTTCAATATTTTGAAATTGCATTCAAACTACACCTTTGACTAATTTGATATTTAGACAAATCTCCTTAAGCACCACACCACCCGCAACGCAAGGGAGACTATGGCGAGCAAGGAGCTGTCGCTGTCCGTGCCTGCTACCTCGGCAACGGAGGCGTTGGAAGCCGCAACTTCTGGCAGAGTGCGTGTGGACGATGAACCTGAACCGCTCGTGAAGAAGCGGCGAACGAAAAACTTCAAACTACGCGAGGATATCGCCAAATCTAAGCGTACTACAATCGTGAACCTGCCGCCATTCGAGCCCCGTACATTTGACACATGGGACGAATTCATCCAGGCCTGGACCGAGTACATGGGGCGCACCAAGACGCTCTACAGACGTCGTAGCTCGTCCACAACGACGTACTGGAACACCAAGCACAAGTTCAAGAAGTACCAGGTGCCCGAGAACTTCCCGTACGCCACCATGGCTTACTGGTGTACGCACGGCTGTATCCAACCTTCCAGGGGAAACGGTGTGCGTACACATTTGCATAACCGATATACCGGATGTTCGGCCCGGATTACTGCGGACGTGGTATTTGAACCGGTTGAAGGTGAGCCAGGCAAAGTGCGCTGGTTCGTGCGTGTGCGCAACCAGATCGCACAGCACAACCACAAGGTCAGTGATGAGATCTACAATTGCTATTCAAATAGCAACTCGGTGCCGGATGAATTGCTGCTGGGACAACAAGAGAACAGTGAACAGCAAAGAGCAGAGGCGGAGGAGCCGGACTTTGAACCTTCTGTTCGTGTTTTAAGGGAGCTCGTTCCACACGTGGGAGTTGATGGAGGTACGGAGGTGGACATTGTAATAAGGAGTGAGACCTGGTGAATTGATCATTTGCTTTGGATGGTTTTTACAGTGCCAGGATTTACTACCAGGCCTCCGTCTCAGTCGCAGTCACTGGTTACGGATGCGCCAGTCGTGTCAAGAACGAATGGGAGGAGTACCAACGTTGCTGCAGTGCCTACAGGTATAGGTGTGACGTATAGATGGCTGAGAGCTGTGTTTGTTGCTGACTTGGACCTCTTGTGATCATGAATGTAGCGGTTCCAGGGTTAATGCTCAAGGAAGTTCTGGCCAATGAACAGAAAATTAACATGGCGACCTCCGAGCTGCAGCCGATCATCGATGAACTAAGGAACACGTCGTCGCGTGTGATTCACAAGCGGCTGCAGGATGTGTCGGAAATCGTGGCGCATCTGTTGGGAAAGTGGCACCAGGGTATGTCAATGCTAAGCTGTTGTCTTAAACTACACCTTTTTTTGTTTGTCTTATTTTATGTATTGTTGGACTTCAGATCGGGTTGCAGAGGAAGCTGCACAAATCCATGCCATAGGACCCGTTCTCGAGCACGCCGCACCTACGTCAGCGGAAGTACTCTCCAGCAAGGCTACTACCAATGCCATTTCCACGATTACTGGCTTGCCAGCGGGCTCACCTTTTTCCTTGCCCAACGTGTGGAGCAGTTAACAACTGAAGCAAGCCGTGTGGCGCCATCATCTGGCAACAATAGCAACACATCGAGCGATGAAGATACCTCGCCCGAAGTGATCGAGATCTCTCGGGAAAAGGTGACCAGGAACTCGAACAACAACGTAGCCATTCCGAAGCGGTGTAACCTATGGCCGTACCTTGTTTGCGTCACTGTTTGACTAGCAGCTAAACTGACGCCTGTGGTGAAGTGCATACTTTCTCGAAACTTTCTGTTGCTTGCGGTCCTCCTAAATGCTATGCTGAGCGCGGATCGAGTAAAAAGTTGGGTACTCAGTCAACTGGTTTGCAGTAACCGACAGTCTGCAAACGACATTATACCAACGATGACAATTGACTGATAGGCAAGTCCACGGTCAAATTGCTTAAGTTGTGCCGTAAGATTATGTTTAAAAGCGACTACTTGCATTGGGGGGGTATTAACCCATCTCGAAGACCCCTCCCCACACACATTTAGTGTTGTCTCGCCAAATAGGTCGCGTTATCCATCATTGTACCAATGAGCTTGAACATGTACCCAATTTATGGTACCATTATATTCAAGAGAAAAGAAAATCCTCGAATTTGACATTATAGTAGCTGAACCTTTCCGCAAAACCAACTATCGAATTGACAGCTTTAGTTTTCAGCTGCAGCACCGCCTTAACAAGCTGTACTTAAGAGCTTCTAGTGTTGACCACATACTAGATGATGCCCAAATATCGCGGAACGAAACGTAGGAGAAAAAGTATCTGAGCTAAAATTGCCCTTACAGCAAATATCACCATCACTTTTGCATCGATATCTAGCTGGATATCATTCGTTCGAAAACTAACTCAATCTCTCTGTGTTTCGGACCAACGCAACACCCCTACATGTTCAGTATGCGTCCATAACTTCAAGCACCTGGCGTAGCACCTTCCGTGCGAGTCACATACAGCCACTGCGCTACGCCAAGGTGACCGTTGACCGCTGCGTCATTCATGGCCCTCGTACTGCACCCTTCTGTCCAATTGGCATGCAACCACTGCACCACGTCGAGGTGGTCGTTTTCGCTGTCCAGTTCATGGCGTATTCGCTGCATCCTTCGGTGCAGTTGTCATGCAGCCACCCCACAATGACAAGCTTCCCCTTATGTACTGTGTAATCCATAACTTCATGTGTCCACCGGTTGCTATAGTACGCGTGAAACCACAAGAGCTTCTCCATAGTACCTGTTTCCGCAGCGCAGACAGTTGCCGTTGGCGTGCATCCATCGGTCCGATTGACGTCCAATCACTTCATAATGTCCAGGTGATCTTTTCGTGCAGCTAAATCCATGGCGTCGGTGGCTGCTACCCTTCCGTCCGAGAGCCTTTTGTACGCGAGCTTCACGACCTCCATCATGTGTTCGCAGTTTGCCTCGTAAAACCACCGTAAAAATCTACAGGAGTTCTCAACGATACCTTCCATATAGCAAGCGCGTTCTCCACAACGCTGCCTCGGAATCAAAGTCGCATGCTGGTCGAGCCACTTAAGCATGTCAAGATGTCCTCCAAGAACGACAGGACATAGCGACCACACAGCATCAGAGGACGTCCGTACGAGCCACTGCATCGTTTCTAAGCTACTTTCAACTGCAGTGACGGCGAATGCCGTTTGCTCCGCCTGGAGGTCATGAAACAATGATGGCTCGTTGGTATTGAGCCATTGAAGTAGTGCCAGATCTCCGCTCAAATCTCCAGCAACTATCATTTCCCTTTCAGTAGGAACCGACCGATGCGCGAGAAGTTACAGCAGCACAGAGAGACTCTCAGTCGAAGCTGCGAGGATCATAGCTTCTGTGTACGTCGTAGGGTCCGTCGATAAGGCCTTCCCGGAGCGTATCAGACGCGAGACCAGTCGCGTACTCCTTGTCCTGGAAACCTTGTCAAGTTGCCACAAAGCGGAAGAATCCACAAATTCATCGATTTGCTTCGTTGCGTGCTCCAACGCTTGTATGCACGAGTGTTCGCGGCATACGGCGTACACACTAGTCAGCAGTTCCAGGCCGCTGGGGATGGTGTCGTTGCTGGTGTCATGGTCGATTCAATTCGACGAGTCTTATGCTCTCCCATCGACAGGGTTTTCTCCTAGAGACTTAGCAAAAACAAAAGTGACGAGGCAGATGGCTTCCGATTCGGCCGATGGAATCGGACTGTAGCTACCAGTAGTCACAAAGAATCCCTTCAAGGCAAGTCACGTCACCTACATTGCACAAATCTAAGCAGCCGTACTAAAACTTTTAGCCTAAAAGCTACAGCGACCATCGTTACCAATTGGTATATTTTGCAGCGTTATTGACAAGCTCCCTATTATTGTAGCGCCATCATATCCCCAGGTAGTCGGTTGTCTCTAAGCTCGTGTAAAACACGTCGCGTGCGTCCAGCTGTGGACTATATGCGATGAGTGCAAGCCATTTTGTTCCACCATCGATCGTTATATTTCTGTCTGTGGAAGGGAATTGCCGGTTTCTCGCTTGAAGGCACGCACAAATTCATTTGCAAAGTGGAAGTCAGGCAGCGAAGAAAGCCATTCGCCGGTTCCTCCGTCATGAATAGAGATTTCATTCCCAGCAGCAATACAAACTCGCCACGGAGAATTTCAAAGCAGTATTTCTCGAGTGAAATCACGCGCACACCGCTCAACAAAGAGGGCGAGGAACCCATGCACCATCACGAGGAAGGCAGTGATAATCAGGAGGATAAAGATTCTATCGTGGCAGACGACGAAAACGCGGGTTTTAGTGAACGAGATGAACGGTACCAGTTTCCACATTCTGCTTTGGGTAATGTCGGTGATGAAGTCCCAGAAAATCATACCCAACGACAGGATTGCTGCTCATGTGAAGTCAAAGCAAACAATGACGATCCAAAAGAGTTCTCATACCAGTCAAACGTTCCACTCGGCAGGAATATGCAGAGTATGACGAGGTTGGAACACAAAGGTGCAAAATTGGAAGTAGCTTTTCGTACGCGGGGATACGACTCCAACGTTGCTGTTCGCTCGCTGCAAGAACAGGAGGCTGCACAGATTCTGCTGAGAAGTATGCACTTAGTTAATCTAGTGGCCATCCGACAACGGTGGCAGACGCTGCGCCAATACCGTGCATGGGATCGGTGGAGAAAAACCATAGATGATGGCACAAAAATGCCAACGAATGCACCACAGGAACGGCGAAAATCGACGAACACAGCATCCAAAAGCTGGATACTGTTATCAGCAAAGAACAAGTGTGTCCTCCTCTTCACACACGTACTGCCCGGCGAGAGAATCCAAGAAACATTTAGTCGGTCGGGTGCAAGATGTAGTAGCAGCGGTGGTTGCTACCGATGCGATATGTTGCTCGGTGGTGCAGGAATTCGTGTTCCCTCAACGTACAGAGACTTTCGACCTGCCAATCCGTCAGCCACACTCGACAATGTCTGCATCTCTTCTGGAACTATTAGCGGCAAGCTCTGAATTTGATCGGCCTAACATACGTCCCAACCGCACGGAGGACAATGCTGAAGATGAACATCGACGCTTTGAGTTGGAATCAGTTGAAAACTGGTGTTTTGCCGAGGAGGAAGAGCTTACTTCAGAAAAACGGCACGAAGCGCTCAGCCTGAAAGACACTCCAATCATCTTGGAGGATAACCCCCTTTGCTCACTTTCCTTCACGTCACCCCACGTACTAAACCCCTCGACCACAAGAAATCCTGTTCACGCTACGCTATCAGTGTGTGTAGACTCAATCGATATGGCCCGAAGAGCATTAGGTCCGAGTATGCACAAACTTCGTTGGTGTGATAAAGTCAGCGACAAATTTGAACGAGCCACTGGGATTGAGCGCGAGATGCTTAGCTTCCTGGATAAAAGACTTGCTGTGATGAGCCAGCATATTGAAGAGCTGCTGAGCGCGCTTCAAGACGCCAGTCCTTCCTGGGCACCTTCTAGAGTCTCCTGTGATGCACTAGAGACAATGGTTGGCGAGTTCTGCCTGCAAATTATTGCTCGAGTATGTGATCAGCTTCCAAGTGCATCCAGCGGGTGTGTGGCCGGCCGCCTTCAGCTGGAAGTGCAGCTCGAACAATTTAACGAACGCCTGAAAACGCAACTTTTACCTGCTGTGGCTCGCGAAGGACATGCCAACAACTATCCAACAACTAGAAATGAGCACGAGTTCAACACAATTTTTAGTGTGGCTGTTGAACTGCTTGCAATATCGGAAAGGGTAAAGCTCGTGTGGTATCTTACTGATCATACAAAGCGCCAACGATTACTGCATGCGCAAGCTTTGAAAGCTGCAACTTTCAACATCTCGAGAATGGTAAAAACAATTGCCACACTTGAAATGCAAAACGCAGAGTTGGTGGCGAAGTGCAACGCGCTTGCATCAAAAAGTATTGAGGTGGATACAACGTATATACATGCACACGCAGTGAGTTTGGACAACCAGATATCAAGTCGCGGTAGCAAGTGTCACCACACGAATACAGATTTACGGATGGATGGCTCTTCGGATACAGTTGTGGGAGTTGGAAACGACATCGATGATAAATTGGCTGGACAAGGTACTCGAGAAGAACGTAAACAGAATGACGAGTTATTGCGCCAATTTACGACGTTGAACCACAAATTAGCTGCAGCAACAGTGAGGATAGACCAGTTGGAGACGGAAAATGGTCTTCTTTGCTCTAGTGTTCATGATGCTCAGGATAAAAATGCTGCGCTGTCAACCTCGTTAGCCATAGTTAACGAAGACCTGGCAAATGCACTGGAACAGCCCAGTCAAATTGAAAGTGAATGCTCTCGGCATCAAGCAACGATTGCAGACCTGCAAATACGTTTGAATGAAGCGCAAACCGAGCAAGAGTCAGCTGCAACAGCTGCAGAGGAAGCAGAATTACGGTTTACCGCCCTCAAGAAAAAATGGTTTCTCAAATCAACGAAATCTCTGTACTCGAGCGGCGTATTCAGGATGACGACCAGACGTTGTTCGACCTCGAGTCAAAGTTATCAACGGTTGTTCAGGAGCGAGACGAAGGTGTACTTTTGCTCTCACATACCGAGGAAGCATTGATAACTCTGGAGGGAACGAAAAGGAACTACAACTTCAGCTGGAAAAGCACTCTGCACGAGAGTCGGAAAAACTGAGTTGTCTCCAAGCGGAGTTGGACAGATCTACACTAGAGGTAGATTCACTTCGTGAAGAACTCACTCACGCCCTGTCCACATTGGAATTCGTTCGGCAGCGCGAAAAGAACTGGAAAATCAACTAGAAATGAACTCAACTCGTGAGTTGGAAGAAATGAACCGTCTTCGGGAGGAGCTACTTAAAGTTACATTAGAAGGTGCATCAGTGCGTGAAGAATTGACCGAGTTGTTAGACCATTCAACACTACAAAGCGCTGCCATGGATACTCTGAAGTCTGAGCAAATAGAAACAGCAAAGCAACTGCAGAAATGGAATCTGGAGCGTGAAGAACTGGAACTTCGCTGTCAAACTGAGCATACTCTTTCGGAGCAACGAGAAAAGGAACGCGATGAGGCTCTGCTTCACGCACAGCAGTTGGAAGAAATCGCCATGACTATGGAGAAGCAACAGAAAACTTCACGCCAAGAATGCCTGACCATGCATGAAACTTTGCAACACCAAGCAGATACATTCCAGAGCCTTCAGACCCTACACGAGGCGAATTCTTGTAGCATCATTCGAAACTTGGAGAGGCAAATCGACAATGTTTCCAGTGAAATCCGCAGATTGGAGTCGAAATTGAAAGCAAAAGAGGCTGAGGTAGAAGATGCGAACGAGACCTTTGCATCACGACTCGAGATACTTATGGAGAAGGCACAACTTTCGGAGAAGAAACTACTGAAAGCGCAACACGTTTCATCTCAATTAACACAGCAGCTGCAAACATGTCGATTGGATCTCAGTGGAAGTACACTGCGATGGGTACAAGCAGAAACACAGTGTGCAATTCTGCGAATTTCAATGAGACACTTGAACAACAAGAAAAATGAAGAGGTTGACAGGTGCAGCAAAATTGAAGACAAGAAGTCCTCGAAAGAAGTTGCGAAAATGAGGTACGACTCAAATTTCGATGGAGTAGACGTTGTGTCGACTACGGAATGGGATAAGCTAACTTGTAGTTGTTGTGTTTTGGTAGAGCAATGGTGGTGAGGATGAAAGAGGCATTAGATGCAAAAGATGATATTTTACTGTTCCTTGACGGAAAAGTGGCCGACCTCGAGAAGGTTGCATTGGAGCAGTGAACCGTGCCACATATTCAGCCCTCTAGTCTGTTTTTCTTAGTGTAAAAATGCATTGATGTTTGAATTGCTACAAGTACCGTGACTTTTGTGTATACCTATTCGCGGCGTGTTGTCAATCAACTAACTACAAACATTAAGTTCAATGTAACTTTATTAAATCCATTGAACGGATTGTCATATTCTGCCTACAATCGTCCGAAATGAAAGTGGTAAGGATGGTCTCAAGCGTGCTCTTCTGACGTTTCCCCTGCTCTTCTAGCTACCCCCACCGCCAATTCCAGGCTGTCATTCAAACCCTTGATCTTATAATCCTCACTCTCCCTTTTATTTCTTCCAACGATGTGTTTTAGATTCAGTTAGGCGGCGCGAACGATGGACTTTGCCATTTTTTAAGCTTCGGCGGCTTTGAAATGCTCTTGGACTGTGGCATTAAATTGCAGTCTTTACGTCGAGAAGTAACAGCAACCGGCTCCTCGATCTTCCGGTTCCAGCTGCCAGCGCTACAATCTGTGGACGTAGAAGCTCTGGACATGGTGCTGCTCTCCAACCACCTCACTTTACTAGCTTTACCGCTTCTGACTCAAGTTTTAGGCTTCAAGGGACAAATCTACGCTACCCAGCTGACTATTGACTTCGGTCGGGTGTTTCTAAAAGAGTTGGCGGCTCTAAATCAAGGTGAAGACTCCGCAGTCTTCGCTTTGGAAGGCGCGACGGATGGAATGGACACTGAATTGCCTATGTTTTCTCTAAAGGAGATCGAGAAATGCTGCCAAAAATCCGGTCGGTGGAGTACAGTGAAGTGGTGCAATTGGCGTATGGCGTGCAGGTGACGGCACTGAGCTCCGGGTTCAGTTTGGGTGCCAGTATTTGGCTGGTGGAAGGTCCGAATGACCGATTAGCTTACGTTGCTGCTGCTTCTGGCGACTACAATCGCCACCCGAAGGAATTGGATTTATTGCCACTTGTGGACTGTGAGACGTTATTGTTGACGGATTTGAAACCGGACCGCGATCCGCATGCGAATACGGAACGCATGGTAGAGCGTGTGCTGAGTGACGTGAGTCGTGTGCTTGATCGTGGCGGCGTATGCATCGTACCTACGACCCCTTGTGGCGTAATCTTCGACTTGGTTGAGGCTGTGTATGCGGCGTGTCTTCATAACAAACAGAATGTCCCGATGTACTTTATCTCGGACCATGCTTCGAGCATTATGGAGCTCACACAACTCGGTGCGGAATGGTTGTGCGAAAAGAAGATTGAGAAGCTGTACGCTGGAGAAGACGCATTCTTGCATGAATCGCTGCAGAAGAGCAATCTCTTTCACGCGGTGACTGAGGTTTCTGCTGCCACGGCCGCTACCTTTCAGGTACTACCCCTCTCACATTTAAGAAAGTGGAATGATTGGTGTGGATTTTACTGAGTGAACTGTGCGTGTGGTTTGATATGTGTACGCAGAACGGCAGCATCCTGTTCGTTGGGCATCCATCACTAAAGTTTGGGCATGCTCCGGAGTTAATTCGCATGCTCGGAAACGAGAGTCACAACGCCGTCCTTCTGATCGGTAGGGGATACTTAATTATGTCTTTCAGTGAATCACTTTCTAAAGTGGTTAGTCTAACAAAGAGATCGCTTTCCGCCCTTCGTTTAGATCCGTTGGTGGAGTCAACCGAAGCCTTTGCCCCTTTTCAAGACCTGAGCATCGAGAAAATTTCGTGTCCGATCGACCCACGTCTGAGTTGCGGGGATGCCAATCAGTTTATTGCTCGCTGCTGTCCGCAGAACCTCATCATTCCTCACGAGTACACTGTCGCACCACCGAGTGAGGGTACCGAAGTCGTGTCATCTCATTTCTCGTGCGTTCTTCCGCTACACGATCTGACGGCGGCCAAGACCAAGGCAGAGTTACTTACGTACCCTATGAAGCAGTTCGATCCCATTGTGATTGAGAAAGCTTCTAAGTACCTCGATGGAAGACTGGACCCTAAGGTACTTCTCCTGCATTTATCTGTTCGTCCAATTGTTGTCTGGCTGATTATCGCACTTGAATTTTGCAATGGTCATCCGCAGTTAGCCGCGCAGGCCAAAATCACCGAGATTAATGGGAAAGCTGCTGCCTGTGTAAATGGTGTGCTGAACGTGAAGCGGAAAACTTTTGTATTGGAGCCTGCTGCTGCTACTTCGTCTGCTGTGTCCCCATCCATTGATGTCAGCGACGATTCCAAACTGAAGAGTTCAGGAAAGCGCAAGCTGGCATCGATGACAGACTCGGATGCCAACAGCGCTATCCAGAGTATCGATTTTAAAGAGAAGAGCAGCCTCCTGCTGGGTCAAGTGGACGAAGAAAAGCTGATGAAACAAGTGAAAACTGTACGTGATCAGGCATATTCACGTACAGTGGTGATGGTTCATTCTTATAACTATTTTTTTATTGCTCTGTGTGCCCGCATAGCATGACCCCCAAGCCCAGGTGTATATCTCACAAGGCCAAGGAGATGCAGACGTATTCATGAGCATTCCGTCTCTTGATGCACGGGTAACATTGTGGAAAGAGACCGGGAAGACTCTCATTGAGACGGAAAAAGAAGATGCTCGCGCCTTGTTGACGTCTTTTGTTCTGGCGCAGCTGGTAGTAATCGTTCAAGGTTAAGAGGAGGAATTCCGATTTGAGTATGCTGATGCTGTTTCGGGTGTTCCACCCAGCTTTCGAGCGTTTTGGTCTCGCCACATTCACAAACGAGGCTTTTATTTTTGGCTAGTTTTTGTTGGCACCTTTGGTTCACGGACAAGCAGCCAGGATGGAACGCGTGGAAGATGGCACCCGCATGAACGTCGTTCCGTCCATGTTTCATGCTGGTAAGTATGACCTGTATGACTGAACCTCCATGGTATACTAATCATGCGTCTTGGGTTCTGCAGGTATTTCAAACAAATTCACAAAGCGACATATTGCTAATTTCCGTGATACAACGCTGGCTGCAGCGTCTGCAGCGAAGCATCGAGCAGAGCTTAAGTTGGAACGACAGGCAGATGCAATTGAGAAGCAGCAGCAAAAATTGACAATGAGGTGGGAGATTACACGATGTATATGTGATATTGGATGCTGGGAAGAAGTTCATGAATCTGAATCTGTTTTCGCTTTGATAACCGAGAAGATGAAGAAGATCGAGGAGATCTCTCAAAATCTACACCGACAGCAGCTTCGAGAAGCGAAGCGTTTGCGAAGTCGACTGAATTATGCGGCGACAAAAATTCAAACTGGGTATCGACACCATTTATCGTGTATGAACGAAGAGAAGCAAGTGGCTGCCGTGGGCATTCAGCGTGTGTCGCGTGGGTTCCTTGCTCGACGATTGTCCTTGGATCTACGCGTCCAGCTTGAAGAGAACCATCGGAACTATTCGTCGGCAATCATCTCGGGATATATTCGGACATTTGCAGCCAGAAAAATGCGTGCTAGAGAAATTGAGCTCAGATCCAGGGCAGTGTGTGTTATCCAGGGTGTCGTGCGTATTGCTACTGCAAGGTCAATTGTGCAAGAACGTCGTCGGCAGCGACATGAGGCAGAGCTACAACATCGAGCAGCGATAATGATTCAGTGCAATGCGAGGAGTTTCATGACGCGGCTGATCTATCTCGACGTACTCTATCTGATTTGTCGAATTCAAGCTGTGATGCGGGGCTGTCTTGTTCGCAAGCATCAACGGTGGATCCGATCTGTTGATGAGAAAGCCATTTCAAAACTGCAGGCTCATATTCGCGGATTTTTAGTCCGGAGAGTTATGGAAGAGGTTCAAAATGACGTCTGCTGTGATACCACACGCTCCTCAGGCAATGGCTTTCCCGAAAATGAGGAGCAGACAAGAAATGGGGTCTTACATAGGAATCTCAGTGCTCGTGATCACAACGAAGCAAGGATTCGAAACGAACGAGCAGCTTCATTTTCGTTTGGGGATGATAGCAATGATTGTCTTAAACGTCTTCTTGGTCGATCGTCCACGGGCCTGGGGTGGCAACCAACCGTTGAACCTGCAATTAAGCGAGCCTACTGGTTGCCGGCAGGGGCTAGTTTGGACAGGCGATTACCAGTGTTACCGGTGCCTAAAAGGATGGCAGCTTTTGACAAAGGCAAAGGTGATCCTCTCAGCAGAGACGAGCAGAGACTTATGAGTCACAGTCGAACGCCTAAGAAACGTCCGCACCAGAAACCCTGCCCAGTTCGACTGAGCCCCGTGGTTATTCCTGCAGCCAACATATCTGAAGCGGGTGATCTGCCCTCGTCGAGCGAGGGTGGGCTAGAGGAAGATGTTGTTTTGGCAGAACTAGAACGTTTTCGTCACCAGGAGGAACTTAGACAAAAATGCTGATCCGGAAAACCCAGGAGAAACGCCAACAAGAACTCGATCTCAAGTTAAAACGTGAAGCTGAGGTAGGAACCAAGAGCCTTGTTGATATTCTCTTGTCTGGTTTGAGGGCATCGAACTAAGCTATTTGTTGTGACGGACTCAGAACGAGGCCAATGAACGAAAACTCATGGAGCGTGAAGAGAAAACGTTGAGGCTTCAACTGAAATTTTTACGACGGCGTTCAAAGAGGGAAGAGTCCGACAGGTGACTGCCGACCAGCGGCGCGAAGAGCGTGAAAGGCTTGCGATGACACGGGAGGAGCGGCACGTTCGATTGCACATCAAGGTTTTCGCTCGCCAGTTGACCAAGAAGAGAGCGCATCTCACAACAGTGTCTACAGCTACAGGCGATTCCGGATCACAGGTATCATCGATTAGTGCTACGAGTCGGCGTGGGTTCGATATACTCAAAATTCATCTGCGACCAAGTCTCGCAAGGCTGCTTCTGGGTCGAAGGATGCTGACAACGAGGATGACGGTGACATGTCGTTTCTTGACATTGATTTTACTATTCCATCCTCGATGAAGTCGCATAAGCAAGGTGGCAGCATTTTAGGGAGCTCCAAGACTAGAAATAGTGTCGTGCAAAGTAAACAGGAACCGACAAGGAAAAAAGGTCGACCGATGGGAGGAAAACGAGGTCGGGGAGGTGTCCGTAAACACACGCCTGCGCATGAGTCTGAGTCCTCACAAACTCAATTGGTGCAAAAGGACCAAGATGACTGCGGTTATGGCGACGAGTTCGAAGACATCGTGGACGAAACAACTCTCGGTCAGCTAATATGCTGAGGAAGAATGGACAAAATGTTTGAGCACTGACGAGCATTGCGATGTTGAAACATCCATAACTTCATGTGTCCACCGGTTGCTATAGTACGCGTGAAACCACAAGAGCTTCTCCATAGTACCTGTTTCCGCAGCGCAGACAGTTGCCGTTGGCGTGCATCCATCGGTCCGATTGACGTCCAATCACTTCATAATGTCCAGGTGATCTTTTCGTGCAGCTAAATCCATGGCGTCGGTGGCTGCTACCCTTCCGTCCGAGAGCCTTTTGTACGCGAGCTTCACGACCTCCATCATGTGTTCGCAGTTTGCCTCGTAAAACCACCGTAAAAATCTACAGGAGTTCTCAACGATACCTTCCATATAGCAAGCGCGTTCTCCACAACGCTGCCTCGGAATCAAAGTCGCATGCTGGTCGAGCCACTTAAGCATGTCAAGATGTCCTCCAAGAACGACAGGACATAGCGACCACACAGCATCAGAGGACGTCCGTACGAGCCACTGCATCGTTTCTAAGCTACTTTCAACTGCAGTGACGGCGAATGCCGTTTGCTCCGCCTGGAGGTCATGAAACAATGATGGCTCGTTGGTATTGAGCCATTGAAGTAGTGCCAGATCTCCGCTCAAATCTCCAGCAACTATCATTTCCCTTTCAGTAGGAACCGACCGATGCGCGAGAAGTTACAGCAGCACAGAGAGACTCTCAGTCGAAGCTGCGAGGATCATAGCTTCTGTGTACGTCGTAGGGTCCGTCGATAAGGCCTTCCGGAGCGTATCAGACGCGAGACCAGTCGCGTACTCCTTGTCCTGGAAACCTTGTCAAGTTGCCACAAAGCGGAAGAATCCACAAATTCATCGATTTGCTTCGTTGCGTGCTCCAACGCTTGTATGCACGAGTGTTCGCGGCATACGGCGTACACACTAGTCAGCAGTTCCAGGCCGCTGGGGATGGTGTCGTTGCTGGTGTCATGGTCGATTCAATTCGACGAGTCTTATGCTCCCTCATGGGTGGTGTTTCGACTGTGTTTCCACGGGTCCGTTAAAAGTAGTGCGCAGATGTAAACGGATGTCGAGGCATTCTAGGGAAGGAATCGCGCAAGTTTGTGCAAAATGCGCGGCAAACGGTCAGATGGCGATATACACTTCAATATGTGAAATGCTAGTCCCACGTCAAATCATGGATCGTCGCATGCGCAGCGCGTAAAGGATAGCTTGCCGTTGTCGGGTGGTTGCATGGCAATCGCAGCGAAGGATGCAGCAAGAACGCCATGGACTGGGCTGCGGAAAACGGCCACCTTGACGTAGTGCAGTGGCTGCATGCCAACCGAACAGAAAGGTACTCGCGATCGGCTATGGGCATGGCAGCAAGCATAGGTAATCTTGAAATGGTGCAGTGATTGTACGTGAACCGCTCGGAGGGATGTACGAAGAAGGCAATGTTCTCGGCAGCCGGTAGTGGCTATCTCGAAGTGGCAAAGTGGCCGTATGCGAATCGCATTGAAGGCGTGACGCTAGGTGCACGAAGATGTGCGTTCATTGAGAAGCAGTTCGAGGTGTTGCGTTGGTTTGAAGAACAGGAGATTGAGTTTTGGGATCCATTCGTAATGAAATAAAAAATGTTGGTTGTACGTGCTGACTAATGAATAACATGGTTTCGGCTTAAATTGTTTTATTGCTACGCTTCTCAATATTTGGGCATCATTATTTAGCGCATTGAGGAGCTCAGTCCGGGAAGTATACCTTAGACAACTGCGATGGGGGTCTATCGGTGGTGCTGCACCTGAAAAGTTCGACGTGGGATTGTGAAAACCGTGGCAACAAGTTATATCATCTAGGCAATCTTATTTAGCATCTAAGAAGTGTCAGATAGAACCTGACGGTGGCAGCAATATTGATAAGTGTGCTGATCGTATGCCGCGAACACCCTCGATTCGAAGCGTCATGTAGAAACCAATTGACAGGTACGTGGGCTGTTCAAAGTCGAGTTTCCACGCCAGGCGACACCAGCGGCATAGCTCCTCAGGGCGGAACGGATGGCAAACCCTCCCGGTAGTCTCAAATTGATTGTGTGCAAGATTCTTGGCAGCATCCCAAGGTGTCCACAGGCCGTGGACCACAGCATAATATTCCTTGAAGCTTTGAAAATCAGTATACACTTGCAGCGTATACCGCGTGCATCCACCTCTAAACACAGATAGCTGAAACCAAATGGCATGGGGCGCTTCTTCTCTACAAAACCCAGATTCCGTACCGAACAAGATCGCCTCCATTGCATCGAGCAGCACTATTGCTCGGTAGTCTGATCATTACCATGAAAGTCCATGGGCGCTACCGTAGCGGCTGCGGGCTGTATACATGAGCACGGAGTGGTATAGTGATGGGTGGCTGCGGGAAGGAAAATCCATTTTGCTTACGCTCTTGGATTGAGACGTGGGTCGCGACATCATGGCGGTCATGTGTTGGCTGCTTCAGCCGAAGAAAATACCATAGGTTCTTCAGCCATGCATCTATAATCACCATGATTCCAACTCCAGGAATAAAATGTATACAAAATCTCGCGCCTATTCGATGCTATTGCGGCAACAAATGCGTCTGCACCAAGCATTTTGCGCCGCAGCCACTTCAAGGATCCCGTCTCCATACAAACGCTTAGTCGATTGCTCGATTCGAGCAAACGGTAAAAACGGGACGCGATCTTCCGGATAATCTATTTTCATCCGGACAATTCTAATCAGACCATCGGATGCCAGCCGCTCCCAGTCTCACTTGTCAAAAGCACGCGGACCTGACACCCCTACGTTAGAAGACTAGTAATAACCATGTCAGGCGTCTTCATTGACCCGAAAGACCTCCCGGACGACGGCTACGGTCTCATCCAAGTGCTGTTCCTGGGAGCCGTCTACGGCTTCGTGCTCTTCAACGCGAGCAACCTCATCTCGGACGGCAGTGAGCTGCTGCTGCTTGTGCCGTCCATGGCTGGCATCGTCGGCAGCGTCGTGCTGCCAGTTCTGGGCGCTGTGCCCGACGGTGCCATCGTGCTCTTCTCCGGTATGGGACCGGACGCCCAGCAGCAGGTCTCTGTGGGTGTGGGCGCCCTTGCTGGCTCCACGATCATGCTGCTGACCATCCCGTGGGCGCTAAGTATATATGCTGGCCGCGTCAACATCGACGAGAATGGACGTGGCAACTATGTGCGACCTAAGAACGACCAGAACTGGAGCAAGCTCATGCCTCCTGGTAACAGGGACCTGACCAAGACTGGCGTTGTGCTGTTCGACGAGATCCCGTCTACTGCCAAGACCATGATCTATACAGGTCTCATCTACCTCATCTTGCAAGTCCCAGCGCTGTTCTACACTGGCACGACAGAGGAAGATGCCAAGGCTGATAACGCTCAAGTGGCTAAAGCGGAGAAACCCTTTGCCATTGTCGCCTTTGTGATCTGCATGGTGTCTTTCGTGCTGTATTTGTACTGGAACGTGAAGCGTTCGTCGGAGGTCAAGGAGGATGTCATTGATGAGGTCCGTGTGACTGCTATCCGTGAAGGAGAGATCAGTCTGTCCGGTATCCTTGCTGCTGAGGTGGCTAAGCTGAAGAAGGAGTCGCCGGATAGTTCCACGCCGCTGAATGCCACGCGCGAGCAGTTTGACCGCGTGGCGGAGATCATCCGACCTTTCTTTCATGCCTATGACAAGAACCGTGACCGCCGCATGGATGCGGACGAGTTGCAGTTGTTCTTTAAGGACTTGGGTGAAAATGTGACTCGTGATGAAGCTGAGAAGTGGATGTCCGCTGCTGACAAAGACAAGAGCGGCTTCATCGAGTTCCACGAGTTGGTGGAGGCGACTCTGCGCTACCTGCTGGCCAAGTACGAGGATGAACTTCAGGGACGTTCGTCCATCTCGATGCAGCGTGTGGTGGTGGAACAGCAGCAATCATTGGCAATCCCTTCTGTGGGGGTGAGGACGACGAAGAAGAGGAAGAAATGCCGGAAGACCTCGTCAACCTGTCGATCCACGAGCAGCAAAAGAAGATTAAGATCCGCTCAGCGTACATGATGTCCCTGGGCACAGCTTTAGTGCTTCTGTTCTCTGACCCGATGGTTGATGTGCTGTCTGAGGTTGGCGCTCGTACGGGCATCCCGGCTTTCTACGTGTCGTTTGTGGTGGCTCCGCTGGCTTCGAACGCCAGTGAGCTCATTGCTGCTTACAACTACGCTCAGAAGAAGACGTCCAAGACGATCTCCATTTCAGTGGCGGCACTTCTTGGTGCTGCCTGCATGAACAACACGTTCTGCCTTGGCATCTTTGCGGCGTTAATGTCGTTCAAAAGCGGTGGATTGGTGTGGGAGTTCTCTGCTGAGACGTTCGCGATTCTCTTTGTGGAGCTGTCGATTGGCTACATCGCCATGAAGAAGACCCAGCGTCTCCTCGACGGCTTGATCGTGCTGTCTCTCTACCCGTTGTCTATCTTCCTGGTGATCCTGCTGGAGAACGTGTTTGGTCTGGACTAAATTGAGCACACCAAGTGATCAGCTGTGAGGAGGAGTGGCCGAGTCGTTCGTATCAGAGCTGAGTGTTCAAATTGTGTTACGCAGCTTTTATCTAGCTGGTAAAGTGGTGATCTGCTGGTGTTACATATGCAGCTACGTATTGCTAGCGTCGTGCACAGAGCTCAAAGTAAGATTCGCCACCAATGCACTGCATTCCGATAGTTTGTCTTGTTTGGCTCTTGGTGCAATGACATGGCTACACTGAAGTAAGTAACATGGTTACATTTCCCAGCTGGTACACTGTACCGCCACACCTTGAGCCTAATGTGGTCCACATTCATCATCCTCTCCCAGGATCCTTTGTCGCATGTCGCTTGGGTTGTGTGTTTGTGACTGACTCTCAGTATACCCTCTAATTGACTGCCTCCCAGTATGCTCTGTAAAGTGACTTGAGGCGCAAACAAGAGAAGGCACTCCCATTTTCCTCCGTGCACAGCTACCGGATAAGCTCTTCCTCGTAATAACAGCAGCAAATTCCAACCATGACGGAAGCTTTCATGGGATACAGCGAGGACTTTGAACAGTGCCGCGATGACGCCATGTCCGACATCCGCGCCATCCCCAAGGCCCGCAACCAAGGTACAGCACTGAATTCCTCCAGGCCATAGCAATGTGTAAACTATTTCGTCAAAAATGTATGTAAATGTAAAGTGGTAAACTAAAATGTACACCGTTGTTACAGCGGAGCGTACGGACCTGTCGGAGCGTGCACAGGGCAACATCTCGGAGGCAGAGCGCTACATGCGTATTCTGGAGAGCGAGTCGCGTGCCGGCGACTCTCAGGACCGACGACGGATGCACCAGCAGTTGCGTACGTTCAAGTCACAGCTGGACAAGCTCAAGGCCAATCTGGACCGCTCCAAGCTCATGAACGGTAGTGAACAGCGTCAACAAGCCAGAGCTCCACAGGACAACGTCGCTCGTTACCAGCAGCGCAATGATCGGTGAGTGTTACAGTCAGTTATTATTGCACCTATATTGTGTACTAATAATGTGTTAAATTATTGCAGTATTGATGACCACCTGGACGACGCCCAAGCCATTATTGCGAGAACTGAAGCCACGGCCCAGAACATCAACAACAATCTTGCTGACCAGCGTGAACAGCTCATTAACGTTCGCACGAACGTATGTAATTTGTGGAGATAGTTTTGGAGATTGTGTACATTTTTACTGAGGGTATATTTTTTACTGTGTTTTTAGGTGGATGAGACCCGTGAAGACACAGCAGAAGCCGGCATGCATCTGAAGAAGCTCAAGTGTAAAATGGCTTCTCAGATTCTGCTCCTGTACCTGGTTATCTTGGGTCTGGTGATTGTGATCATCTGGAGGGTCATTTCAAGTTTGCCTAGTTTTATAACAGACGGTGGCGAGGTATCTACTTGTACGACGCCTGCCTTGACATTGTAGCACGAGCTGAAGGTCGTGCGGATTCTAGGATGCAAGTGAATGGAGCACAGAAGAAGCTGGCAGGTGGACTGGCGACTCCGTCCCTGTACAACAGACACAGTTTTGTGCGTGTATCTAACAAGGTGAATGCATTTTTAAGGACAGCTCTGGTGTTATCGAGGGTTGATAACAATTTTACTGTCAAGGGAGGGTTTGTGTTAGTTGAAGCTGGTGATCGCTTGAGCTGGTGGCATCACATGCGGAGTAAGCGCGTCTGCTCGATATTTTAGGATGTCCAAAACCACCACATTCGACGAATAGGTTGTTTCGCTCAGAGCTTAGACCCTTACCAGGTATCGTTCACTCAGCTCGCATAACTTGGTGTGAAGAACTTTGCCCTGTGGTGGCTGTCGTGTGATCCAAGTGATGGATCTCAGCGAGATTCGACAACCGCTTCCAGTTGCCAACCCCGCTGGCCGGCGGAAGCGCGACCACGGCTTGAAGAAGCCAGCACCAAACCCGACACTGGTGAAGCTGGGGCAGACTGTTGCGAGAGGGAACACGTACTTACCTGGTGAGGCTCCGTCCCCATCAACATTAAGCACTGGTAGTAATCAAAGCATCAGGGGTGCAAGCCGGAAGCGTGGCATCTCGAACGATGGCCCACGGGTACTAGACGGGTTTCTGCTCTTGGATTGGTGTCGAGGTTAGTATCAATGCTCTGAGCTCGCACACAGCCTTTCAGCACGTCGACTTCGTTGCCATATTCGCATGTCACCAGCACTGACGAGTTGACTATTATTTTCTTTGGCGTGCTGGCTTGGATGCTTGGCAGTGGAATTTCCTGACGAAGTGGCGCAAGCAGTCCTGAGCGACATGCATATCACTGACGTTGTGAGCGAAGATCTATTGTTCTTCACGAATTTGACACGGCTAGACATGAGTGACAATGAGGTTTGGATTTATGATATAATGTCGTGATCATGACAATAGTTCTGTCATGATGCTGAAGGGTTCTCTTGAACTGCAGGCCCCTCTAGGCCCGTTTGGATGCCTACCAGCTCTTGCGGAGCTAGATTTCCAGTGCAACGCGTTAGACGAGGTCACACTAGGAAACGGTTTTCAGAACCTCGAGGTAAGTGTATCTCTTCAATATTGGGCCGGCTAGCATTATTTTTTAAAGTCTTTACGCTCGCTTTCTGTCTCGGCGATGCGTTTAGGTGCTGAATTTGTCATTTAACTGTCTCGGGTCCAAAGATGTGGAAGAACTGTCCAATTTACTGCGGATTCGTGAGTTATACCTAGGAAATAACCGCATTCGATCCCTACCACCGATCATGGATCGCTTTTCTCGACTGGAAACACTCTCGCTTGAAAGCAACAATATATCTGGGCAGGAAGTGTTCTCTTTCCTAACCATCATGCCGCGACTACGCAATTTGAACTTGAGCCACAACAAGATCACGGGCTTTCCAGAGGTAAAGATATTCCTGCTGGCATTGGTGTGAGTGTTGAGTTGTTCTGATCTTTTGTTGACAGTCTGCACTGGTGTTAGAAGACAAGCGTGGGTTAGGATTCTACAATCTTATTTATCTCAATCTCGCGCACAACACGATCACTGATGAGGCAGAAGTTGTGCACACTAGCGAGCTTCGGAATTTACGCAAGTTAATTCTGTACGGCAATCCTCTTGCGCAGGCTGCTGTCACATCCTATGACCATACCAAACTCGCCTACGATCCTGTGCCGACGCTCACTGCCATATTGGACGAAAGGAGTCCGGACGAGGTTGCGATGACTGTGATTGTGGCCTATCCTGCGACAAAGAAAAAGAGGCTCCATTCGATGTCCTGCTACGAAAGCGTCGAAATCTACAAAATGATTCCTAATGAAGTGGTGCTTCAGTCTCCATTCCGCAACCGCGCAGCCGAGTTTTTGCTGGGGAATAGTCCAGAAGTTGTTGTCACTGATAAAGAGCTGCTATCAAAGCGGCAGATACCGGTATGCTGTTTTCTTGCTTACTCTACTTGTGTCATGGTACATGATTAATCCCTCGATCCAACCTATTTGTTTTGCAGTCTGACACTCCAGCAACCCCTATAAAAAGCGTACGTATTAGTACGCTTCGTAACGAGTGGCTTTCGCACTTTTACTATCTCTTTGATGTTCTGTCTCAGAGCTGCGATTCGATTCCAACGACTCCACCTTCCTGACAGGCGTGGGAATTGAAGACGTGTTGGCGGGAGTAGGGCCTTCCGCTGAGGTAGGTCTCTTGGACGCGCACAAAATGTTGTGTGCTTTCGTTGATCATATCCTTGCTACTGTATCTGCATAGATTCCGGCTGTCCCGGCGTGCATGATCTCGCGTTCGCTAGCATCCGAGTCAAGAGTGAGAGATAACACATCTAGTTTCAACGATCCTCACATACTACCCTCTCGTTCTAACTACCTACGTTAACCATTTTGCTGATTATAATTTCGTATTGCAGGATTTCCCAGCTATGAATACTCGGATGGCGATGAATGCACTCCGGTACCAGCTTGAACATCCCCTGACGTCTCACGATGACTCGGAGTTAACCCCTGCACATTCCCAACGTCCAACTCAAGCCCAGTTGGTGAGTAGGGAGCTTTTGTATATTTCTTCCAGACCCACCATTATTTCGGCTGACAATTGCGGTTGATAACATCTAGCAACGACAACGTCCACGACGGCCACTTCCATCAAGAAAAGACCAGCCGACTTCTCCGGGACGCCGCCAAAACTGCAAGGATGGTAGTGAGCCGTACAGGCACAAAGGTACGATGCTATGGCTGAAATCATTATCGAGAAGCACATTCCTGAAACTAAACTCCTAATGATGATGGTGGAATGGTGCAGGCCCTCATGGAGTAGATGATGCCCTAACTGAGTTGAGCCACCAGGTTGCCAGCGCTTGGGACAAACGAACATGTACGCAATAACGCAGCTACTCCCTGCATAAACCTGGGGCTTCTAACAAGGAATATTTTGAACGTGAGCAGATGGCGCCGAGCATGGTGTGGATAAGGCCCTAGATTCACTCATATCCACTGCCCAGAAGCTTCATCTGACGTACAACCACACGCAACAAGGTCCTGGACAGATAAGGAGAGCGTGAATATGAGAGCCACGATGAAAGCAAGTAACTGACCAACAATATTTCATCGCTATGGAGACGATCATAGTAGATGCTCACGCTACAACTTATTACTTCTAGCAGTCCGCACTCGCAGGCTACGAAGTCATAATCCAAACAACTCTCCAAATAACGCATCCACCACACATCATGTAGGCAGGAAGCAGAACCTCTTTTCATAACGTTCGGCCAACAACCACACATATGCTTGATATTCACTATTCAGGAACTGGGAGGTCGATACCCTGCTCATCAAACCAACGAAAGACTTCGATCTATGCGTGTACGCCGTGTTCCACAAAGCGTACTTGAGCAGTTCCGTCTTCTGTGCGGTTCGCATACAACCATTTAATCACATCGAGGTGCCCATAGCGAGCTGCATTGTCTACTGCGTCCGTCGTGCAACCTTCTGTACGATTAGTATGTAACCATTGCACCGTTTGCAAGTGACCTTGCTCAGCCGCGAAGTCCATAGCGCGCGTCGTACACCCTTCCGAATGATTTGTATGGAGCTACCTCACCACGTCGAGTTGACCATTTTGAGCAGCCAAGTCCATTGCCCACGTCGTACATCCTTCAGAACGATTCATGTGCAGCCATTGCACAACATCGAGATGACCATATGCAGCCGCAACGTCAAGAGCTCTCATAGTACATCCTTCAGTTCAATTGGCATGCAACCATTGCACCACCTCAAGGTGACCATTTTTCGCTGCCCAGTTCATTGCATTCGTGCTGCACCCTTCGTTGCGATTGGCATCAAGCCACTTAACAATTTCAAGCTGTCCGCCTCGAGCGGCGTGATCCATCGCCTCATACGTCCACTGATCGTTGCAGTGCGTGTGCATCCACAAACGCATTTCCATATTGCCTGCCTCCGCAGCGTTGGTACAATCTGTCGGGGAATATCCTTCCGTCCTATTAGCATGCAGCCACTGTACCACCTCGAGGTGTTCATTTCGTGTAGCCCAATCCATGGCATCTGTAGCTGCTGGAGTTTTACCGTCTGCAAACCGCCAATGTACAGCCTCCAGCTTTTCTTGCTTGCCGGTATCCTTGCAACGCTCGTCGAAAAGTTGACTGCACCTGACTAAACGGCTTTTACTCAAGGCACTAAGGTTCTCGGCGTTGAGTCGCATTAAGATTTGCGTGGTTATGGAGCCATTGAACGACTTCCAGGTGTAGCAATGTAGAAGACCATTTGATTCGCTTCAACCGTACTGTAACCAGACAGGTTTGGGTGGCGGGTCTTCATCCATTGCAACAATGGCAGATCTCCACTAAAAGCCGCAGCAACGGCCACTTGATGTTCACGCGGTTTTAAAAGCTTGGATTTCAAATGCAACACCATCGGCAAGTTACCCATCACAGCAGCATAACATTCGATAAACGGGTATTCCAGACAAATATCCCGAGCATGTGTTGCAGACGTATCGACAGGTCGCAAAACTCGAGACACTTCTCGAGTGCTTCCAGTTTGTACAGCTTTCAAAAGCGACCACCCAACGGAGTAGTCGACAAACTCGTCAAGCATCTTCATCACATGAAACAACGTCTGCACACGAGGGTGCTCGCGACACAACCAAAACACCAGTAAGGAGCTGCATGTCTTCTGGACTGCTGCCGTATTCAGAGTCGACGCGGCACTTCTTTGGCTCGCTCATTTTCCCACTGGTCTTGGCAATTGTTAACAAATAGTTCTTATAGCTGCGATTCTGAGAGGAACTTCCTGCTTCCAACATCAGTACCAAAATTAATGAACAAAAATGAGGTACGAGTTGGAAGTGATATGAACTGCAAAAACTTGCGAGCCAAGAGCGAGTATCGAGTAGCCTTGACGTCTCTATTATATAGCAAGACACAACTTGCTCTTTCCTCTGTCTGTTCTAGTAACTCATTCCAGTAACAGTCCCCAAGAACATAAAAAAAGTTGCGTGCTTGTGCCGTGAGTGCGCTTCATCTTCTATGTGGACTTGTAGTGGGTCAGGCGATACAGCAGCACGCGTCCTCGGGCATTTCCGACGGCGAAGTAGCCGCTGTTGGGACTAAAGTCCATCGCAGAAACGTAGTGTAGCGGTGTATGCGACGTCGGCCAGTTGGCGAAGACAGTCAACGAAGGCATGTGCACCATCTTCAATGCGTCTTTGGAGTCCATGGAGGCCATTGCCAGAATCTGCGAGTCGGCATTGAACTTGAGGTGATCCACCCGGGTGGTAAGGTGCATCAGTGCCTTGCGCGGCTTGGGCTTGGCTGACAGTCCTGCATTGTCGTAGATGTTAACCACACCGCTCTTTGAGCCCGTGGCGTAGTATTTGCCGCTAGCAGCCAGAGCGTTGTTGCCTAGACTGCCTTCGTCGTCGTGAACAAACACACACCGCCGCGTGCGCATATCCCACTTGTAAACCTGTCCGTCTGATCCAGTGCTCAGCATGTAGTTGTCGTTCTCACAAAACACTGCAGACGCGACGTCGCCATTCATCTTGAGAGAGCCGATTGATTCGTATGACTTGGCAGATACAATATCCATGTAGCCATTGCTTCCTAAGAAAACGATACGCTCGCCGTTCTCAGATACCACGAGCTTTTCACGTTTCTTCTCCTTACGTCCATAGAGGCCCGGAATTCTAGTGATCTTGCCAGCTTCCAAGTCGTACGAAAAAAATACGATCGCGGGCCTGAGAGAACTGCACGTTCGCCACCAAGTGTGAACTTGGCGTCCGTCATAGGTAAATCCTTGACGAACACATTCTCCACTTTTGCATTGGTTGTACCATCCACCTGGAACAAATGCAGCGTTTTGTCCAGTCCAGCAGTCAGCAGCAATTGACCATTCGGGTGGAACTGCACCGACTGAATCACAGCGTTGGACGGCGCATGCTGATTGGCGTCTTTCATCCGGACAATATCCAGAGAACCCTGTGGCACCAGATCGCCTGAGCTATCGAGCATCTTGCCCGTACTGCGCACCAAATCTGCCTCTTCATCATCACTGTCGTCCGAGTTTTCGTGCTCTCCTAAGAAGTTGGTAGGGTCTGCCCACGCCACAGAACCATGAGCTGACTGGTAGCTGCATCATAATAACCATTAGTATCTACATATGAGTAATTGTATAGAGCAGTGGCAAAATAACTCACTAGCTCTTGAGTCGGTAGTGGAGCTCCTTGCCGTCCACTACTGTGTCCTTCTCAGTCTTGCGGAACTTGCGCAGTTGTGCCTGCTCCTCCAGGTTCACCTCTACGTCTTCGTCATCATCGTCCACCCACGCAGCCTTCAGTCTGCGCTTAGTATTGGTTTCAGTATTGGTAGTATTAATGCTACCATTATGCTTGCGCTTGGGCTTCTGCTGCTTAGGCTTGGGCTGGAAAACTTCCGCTGCTAGCAACGCCTCGGCTGTGGGAAAATAATAAGAGTATTGAGTATGGTTGTATACATTTGGTTAGATGCAGTACAGTGTGCGTGTATTTTACCTTCCGAGGGAGGGTCCTTCTTCACGCGCTTGCCCATGTTTGATACTGGTGCTGATGCCGTGGACACAGAGCGATAATGGTGTCCGCACCAGTCAAAAAACAGGAGCAATTATTGCAACCTTCGCGCAACCTTATATTATTAGTTGTGGGCCACATCATGTGGGATAGGTCCGTCGAGAGGACGACCTCTCAATGTTTAGACTTGGTATTTATATGGTATAAGGAGGGGCGACATGCTTTACCAGAAACAGTGGCGTGAACCCACCCTTTTTTCTCATTATTGAAAAACGACCTAACCAAAGGAAGCGAGCTCTGTGTGTGAACGTCCAAGACAGGTCAGCGTCCAAGTCTCAGGTGACCAACACAGCAGTCGAGAAACCCACGAAATAGCAGCAAGCAACAGGCAGGTGTCTGTGAACAACTCCCAGAACAGTTAAGAAAACTTTTTTCGAATTTTGGAAAAAAATGATTTGCTCGGCAGCTTCCAGCATGCCTCAGACAGACATCGAGCAGCATCTGGACTCGCCTCACAACTTCTGCCAGTCCCCGTCGTCGATCTCTGATGTGGAGTTCAGTCTCCAGCGTCAGGATACGACCGAGAAGCCGTCCAATTCGACCAGCCAGGTATCACCCACTTTGTTATTGGGTTTTAATGAATTTAACCCATGATTCTAATGATAGATTTTGGGTTTTCTTGTGCTTTGTATTGTACAGATGATGACAAGCCCGGAAATTAAAACTGTAAGCGATGCTGAATCAGGTGATGAACCCACTCAGCCGCAGGATAGTATGGGTGCCCTATCCCCGACGTCGGGATCCGTTGATATTAATGAGGCTCTTGCGCATCCTGTGAGCAGCTCCGGGTCGCTCAAGCGCAAAGTCCAAGGTGCTCAAGATGAGGGTGAACAAGTGACCAAGAAAGCCAAGACAGAAGATGAGTCGGACACTGAAACGGTGATGTCCCCAGCGTCCTATGTGTGGACTGATGATGAGGAAGAGGGAGCTGTTGTGAAGTCTGTGACTCGTGATGATGATGGCTGTGCTTATGATGGCTATGGTACTGGCTATGTTGAATCGGACGCTACTGATGTTGATTGTAGCAAAGCGTCATCTGATCGTCGCAGCCGCCGCACTCTACATTGAGTACTGGAGCCGGACTGACGAATGCAAGGAGCGCAAGTGGGATCACCTGGACGAGATTGCCGAGAACTATGGGTCTGCTGAGGAGCATATTTTTGCTACCACTCTGAAGGGTAGGACCGCGTGTCTGGAGCCCAATATGTTTCCCTATGCCACTCCTGCAGGGATCGAGCACTGGACGCTGTGGCACATTAAGGACCTGAACCATGAACAGGTGAAGCAGTACGTGGAAAACTGGATCGATGCCAATGCGCCCCACGTCGAGAGGTGGAACTACGATGACAACCCGGAGCGATCGATCGATATCTTTCACGTTCACGTGTACTTTCAGGTGCCTGAGGGAATGACGGTGCAGCAGGGCCGCAAGGTGGAGGACCTCGTGCACGAACTGGACTGATCTGATCCGTTCTCTTTGCTGCAGGAATTCAGGTCACCATCGCCCGTGCCTCCGTGCAGCGCCTTAAGTTATCGAGGTGAGAGCGGTGCCCCTCGCTCGCCTCGAGATCCAATATTTATGCCAGCAGAGACAGCGATGCTGTCGAGGCGAGGTGGGCACTGCTTCTCCTTATTCATGTGGGATCTAGATCGCCAGCCAGTTGCATACCGAACGATAATCGCCAGGTTATATTAATACACGTTTATTTTTTTACGTTGACTTTTCATGACCATCTAAAAAACAGTTTCTACAAATAAAAACTCTCTAGAAACTCATTTCGACGAATCAGAGCACGTTGTATCGGACCCAGTCAAATTCGAAAATCTTCTCACTGAGAATTCGTATGAACATGAACGAAATGAACGAGACTATGCTGACGGAAGCGCAGTCGTCACCGACGCCTTCAACGCCGCAGTCAAGCAAGACAAAGACCAGGTTCTCGCACACGTCGGAGCTGCAGCTCGAGTATTTGGTGCAGTGGCTGGAGCAGCCTGGAAACTTCGACCTCTTGGCTCGTCCCACACGCGACCAAGTGGCGGAGAATGCGAACACCACCACTAAGCGCCTCAAGAAGACGGACGGCTACAAGTCATTGGCGCAATATATGAACCACAAGGCGCACACACAGTGGACAGAAAAGATGGCCTGTAGCCGCTACAAGAGCTTCATGGCGACGTATTATAGGGCCAAACGTCAAAGACCGCTGCACCTGCCACCACTGTATAAGCGGGTGGACACTCTTGCAAGGGGTGAGTACGTGAGCTTGACTCCTACTAGAGTGGTGCTGGCTGAAATGCAGGCTCCTTCTTTTCAGATGAGAGAGATGCCGAAGCTGGAGAAGGCGCCGTTGAAAACCTCGGAAGGTGGTTATGAAGCCCACAGCAGCAGTGTGTTGAACATGCAGACAGAGTCAATTCCTCCTCTGAGTGAGAAGGCGCCATCTAAAACTCCCAGTGAATTAGGAGTGAAGGACAGTGAGTTAGGAGCGAAGGAGTCCAGTCTTCCAACGTCAATGACAGATGCAATGCCTTTGAATGAGAAGGTTTTGTGGCTGGAGAGCCAACGTCTGGCGGTGAAGCAGCAAGAGCTGGAACTCAAGCAGATGAAGCAGACACAACGCGTCGAGATGATTGTTAAGCTGGCAGCGGCTGGCAAGTCAGCAGAAGAAGTGCGCGAATATTTGGCAGTCATGGACCAATTCATCGAATGAACCGATACCGATTCTGGTCATACCAGTGATCAGGATCACAGTGATGTAAGTGCTCTAGTGTAGCATTACGGTGAAAGATGAAGATGCGTGACGAGTAGGTAGTGGAAATTAATGAGCGGAGCAACAGTCGATTGCATGTGATGGTCTGCGGCATCTTGATGCAATGCACGCTAATGGTGGGCACGTGATGAGTTATCCCGTCGATTTGATATCACACGGAATGATGGTAATCAGTGCTGGAAGTTCATTGAACGTGGTGTTCATGTACTATATAAGCTGAAGATATCAAATGCGGCATTTTCACTCATGAATATGCTTCACAATGTGTAGCACACATGTAAGTCACATTAGAGTGCCAAACAAAGTGGGTCCCGGCTCATGACACCACAAAGTTCAGTGACTGTATTCACTATTCCAAATTATAGGTTTCATGCACTATAACAGGTTTTGACCTTCACTGCCTAGCGCTCACTTCTAAAAGCGCATCAACCCCCAGCGACTGGAGTCTGCTCGTCTCCGCATTCTCTTCGCTTCTGCATCTCGCAGGGCGCCAAGTACTCGCTCATCGTTTTGTCTTTAAGATCACGTTCCGTACACACGTTTTCTGGCTCCCCCGTGTCGTTGTGACCCGTAGAAGGCCTCGACTCATGTCCGCCAGGAGGAGCGTTGTGTCCGCTGTCCTGCGCACGTTTAGCTTCCATTTGGCAACTTTAGCGTTCGCCATCGTGCTTGGGGCCTTATTTTGTGTCACAGGGTCCTCTTTACTGCTATTCGTGGGCTGTTTGGTGGTCGGATCGTCGCAATATGCCAAAAGACTCACGCGGTTCCTGTGGAGGACGGAGATGCTCATTGACGCGCTTGTAGCTGAGGAGGACGAGCTAGGACTGGGCCTAAACAGGATAGTATCAAGTTCTAGAGGTCAAGACAGTCAGGGCGGAATAGGACAGGCGTCAGAGCAACAGGGGCAGAGACTGGGGAGGTCACGCTGCCTGTGATGCTGCTGTCTCTACTGTACTTCCTGGTGTTCAAGTGGCTCTTGGATGTGATATTTAGTGTAGTGCCATTGGCACTATGGGTGGTTAGTATTGCGCAGCTTCTGCCTGTAGATTCGCCTCTGGGATCGATAAACCTTGTGGCCAACAACCCGGCCCCGGCTCAGGTTTTCACAGCTTTGGCTTTTGCGTTCTTAGCCCATCAGTCAGGTGTAACTTCAGCACGTGTACTGCTGTATGTATCAAGGAACGTGTCTGGAATGCTGTTCTCGGGGACGAGTGAGGAGAATGAAGAACAACAGGACAGAGCGTCATTTGCTTCACAGCGTCGGAGTAATGCAGCGGATATGCGTATGACTTCAGGTGGATCCAGCGTGTCGAGCAATTATGGAACAATGAGAGATAGGGAACCTAAACGACCAAGACGAGGATCTTCAGCAGGTGATGCCCCAGCGTCGAAACAAAAATCTTCTGCTGAAACGGCGGTGCGGAATTTATACCAGGGAGGGCGGAGCGCAACTGAATCAGACAGACATCGTCCAAAGCCTGGATCAAAGACAGATATAAATGATCGTGCCACAAGTTACAGCGGCTCCGAGTTCCCATACGTGCCACCTATGATGACTCCGCCGATGCCTTCGATGCCACCGCCGCATGAACTGCCTCATGCTGAACGCGCGTTTCGAAGTGACCCCCAAAATGGTGATCGAGAGCTTCGAATGTGCGGTTGCAAGATAGTCATCAAGGCGGACGATAAAGAAGACACTGAGACGAATGTCGGCAAGCGGGAGCGTGGTGGTGGTGCCAGGCGTGGTGGTGGCGCCGGAAGGGGAAGCAGTTTCGGCAGAGGAGGCCTAGGGTGGGGACGCGGTGGAGGCCGAACAGGTTTTCGTCTAGATCGAATGCAGACTGAGGACCTAAGAGGACCACCACCATTTCCACCGTTTACTGGTTTCCCGCCATGGGGCGCTGACTGGCGCGAGCGATGGCTTGACCACTGGTCACACTGGCACGATTGGCGGTGGCCTGGCATGAATCAACAAGGAAGAAGAACAAGAGGTAGAGAAAGAAGAGGAATGCGACGTCGTAACAGCTTCGATGATGTCTACGCTGTCGCCGTTCCTGTTGCAGTGACGACTCCCAATTCTGAAGACGAGGGCCAAAGAGAGCCGGCGCACAAAAGTATGTATGAGGCGCTGGACCTGTCTCCATCTGCCCCACCTCTTGCGTCATTACGCCCACGTAGAGAAAGCGACGAAGCGCGGTGGATGCGGCCCACCGCTCTAAATACTCACGCTGAGGATGATCATGACCATTATCCTCATCGCTCAATGCAAAAAAGCATGTCAGAACCAGGCCGACATAATTCTCTCCCCAGGTATTTTGAGGCAGAGAGCAACGAATCAGACGAAGATGGCGAGGATGACACTAAAGGAGACAACTTGCAGAAGCCGTGGACTATGTATACCCACATGAATGAAGATCACGTTATACAACGAAGTGACCACCACGAAGACTTATCATGTGGTCAGCGAAATGGGCACTGGCCATTAACTGAGCGGCAGAATATAGGCCCTGGTGCTATGAGCGCTGAGGATGTGGCAAGCGAGGCTGAATGGGAACACAGTAAGGTTGGCGGTGCATTGGAGCATACGTCTGGCAAGCATCACCAAGCACATGCTGAGTGGAAACAGAAGCATTATGACAAGAAGGTGCACAAGTATGAAGAGAAGCTTCGCATAGCACGAGAAAAGAGTCGCCAGCTACATGAGGAGGCTGTCGACATGCAAGAGAGGTACATTCAAACCAAAGAGCGCGATCGTTACGCAAAAGAAATAGAGCAGGCTGCAGACGAAGCCTTCCGCACATCCGAATCAATGGCTCATGTAGCGCAAGAACTATTGCAGTCGCCTGGAGATGAACATCATAAAACACCTACAGTTCCGTCGGTGCCAGTAGGTGTAACCACGCCCGCTCCTGTCACCGCAGCAGCACCCCTGCTGCATCGACTCGCACTAGGCACGTTCCATTCAGGAAATCGGATGGGGATCCTAGGAAGCGAGCGATATCGTCTCGTGTACGAACCCGACCAAGTATCTTGACAGACCATGAACTTCGCGCTGCTCGTGGAGCTTCCGACAAGTCCGACACCGTGGAACATCATGAACAAGAGAATAAACGATCGATGCGCATTGAGCCTGTGTCACAGGCAGGCTCTACGCACAACATCGACGATTACGAGATTCAAGGCCATTACGGAAATATTTCTCGATCGTATGAAGAAGATGACGTTACAAATATGCGTGCCTATGCACCTCTCAGTTTTACGGGTAGTCCTCCCCAGTACATCACCGCGCTGGATACGGGCCCTGTCTATAGGGGTCCCTCTGAGCAACCCGACTATGACAGCTTTTCACCGGTAGGGTCACCGAGAAGCATTGATACTGGTCGTGACTCTTTCATGGAAACAGCGCATGACTACGACTTGTTATCTCCGACAAACAGCATTCACGATGCTGAATTCCCGACCGACAAGTTCCAGCAGGTGTACCGTTCTATCCAATCGGCTGCAATGCACGAGCCACGCCACTCTGAATCACGTCTAGCAGCGGGGGAAGGCGGGCTGGGCATGGTATCAGAGTTCGAAGGAGTTCCCGGTCGCCGTGACCGCGTGAATTTCAGCGCGTTTGCTCCTCCGAGTATGTGTCCATCTCCAAAACCCTTCCAGTTCACTGTGTGGGCGTTCCTTCTAAACCAGCGCGCTGAAATGCGAGAGCTTGCTCGGAGCGACCATCCTGATTCACGCAAGCTCTCGCTTGAAGCCAAGCTCAATGTTCGTCGCGGAGCTTTAGTACACGTGACACTTGAAGTCCCAAGCGGCTTCCGAGTGCTAAATGGCGCGACTCAAGGATTTTCATGGGACGGGGATATTACGAATGCAGAATTTGACGTGGAATGCACGGAAGACGCATCATTTGGGCGTGTACTATTTAAGGCCCGTATCACGGTGGGATCTTCCGTCGCTGTTCTGAATTCGTTCGTACTGATTGGTTCACGTGCATTGGATCCAAGTGAATTGGAGCCTGATGTGCTGGAAGGATGGATGGATGTGATGGAACAGACGTATCGCGAGATTCCGTTCCGGTCGCTCGAAATGAAGGAGCTGGTGGGCCAGGGATACTTTGGAGATGCGTATCGTGCATCGCTTGATGGTGAAGACGTCGTTGTGAAAACAATTCGAGCTAGCGAGTTTGGTGATACCACCTCCCAAATTGTACGCGAATTCCAGCATGAGGCCGCAATGCTTAGTATGTTTGGGCACCACCCGTGCATCGTGCCTTTCGTCGGTGCGTCTACGGACACGAAATTTCCACTAGCGTTGGTAACCAAGTACCTACCCTACGGTAGTCTAGAAGATAACCTCCGCGGGTCGAGCAACTCTTCTTTGTCGGTTGATGAGCGCACTGGCATGCTTAAAGACGCTGCAGCAGGACTACTCAATATCCACGAAGGTGGCTTTATCCATCGTGATCTTGCCGCTCGTAATTGCCTCGTAGACAAGGGCCGGCATGTGCGCATTTGCGATTTCGGTCTCTGCCGCCGCGTTCGATCAGAAACTTTTGGGATGCTCATGAAGGACGCTGTGGGGCCTGTCAAGTACATGGCTCCTGAATCTCTGCAGCCACCGCACGCGTTCTCCTACGACTCAGATGTATACATGTTTGGTGTACTCATGTGGGAGACCTACACTGGTTTGTCGCCGTTTGCCTCACTAACTCCTATTGAGGCCATGTTGCGTGTTCTGGGCGGTGAGCGGCTTCCCGTGCCGGAAGAGCTTCCCTCTTCCTTGCAGACGATAATGCAAAATTGCTTCCACGATTCGCCTGCTGAACGTCCGTCCATGGAGGAAGTGCTCGCAGCGTTAGACGACTCATTGGTTGCAAGTCAACGTGCAACTTCCGCCATAGCTGTCGCCTCTGCCACTGCTGTCACAACGACTGCCATGGCTAACTCCGTCTCTTCGCGGGCAAATCTCCGCAAAGAACAAGACCGATCCATTTGGGTATAACGAGTGCGTAGTGTGGGTAAGTATTTCGATATTGCGTGAAGCATTGTGCAAATAGCAACGATAATCTTTATAAACGTATGCTTCAGGTGTGAGAAATATATCTTGTATTGCTGCCATGTTACTCCAGGCAGCGCCCATATCACTGAATGCTAGGCGAGATTTCGTTAACCAGCTTCGTATCAACTGCAGTCTCAATGGCACATATACTTCATCCTCTCCTCAGTGCAAACGCAATCACTGCGCCAAGAGCGGCAATACTAGCGATTGAGATGGCAATAGTCTGCTCTCTTGACATTTTCTCGTTGAGTGCGTGGGAAATGAGCAACTGTAGCTTGGACGACACCTGTGATTCCTCTAGATGCTTGATCATAAGTTCACCGTCGCCTTCAACCTCGAAGCCCAACCGCCGGTAAAAATTGCGCACACCCACGCCAGCAATCACAGCCACCTTCTTGTAGCCGTTGGCACGAGCAATCTCCTCTGCCTTCATCATCAACTGCGTGCCGAAACCAGTGTGCTGTGCATGCGACGTCTCTGCATCGTTTGTCGCTTCATTTTTTTCGCCTTGCTAACTGCAGCTACCAGTTGACCATACACGTGCAGCTCGCGGATCAACGCAGCACCCTCCAGTTCCGGGAAAACGCCACCGCCAGCGGTCTGCGAGAGTCGCAATCGTGCAAACCCACAAATCTTGGAACGGTCTGGAGTCTCGAAGCTGATGAAATACTCGGTGCCCTCGTTGGCTTCGTACTCGCGGATAACGCACTCAGCGACGGCGATAGCTGCATCATCAGTCTTAACCTCTCGGCACCTGATGCACTTGCATGGAGTACCTCGCGCTATCATCCTACGGCCAATCACCTGGCGCAAATTCGGTTCGTCCATGCCTCCCAAAATGTACTGGCTCGGAATATCTCGGATTACTCGGTTGAGACGGATCCATGGGTGCACCTCAGCCTTCACATCCATGAGGAGATCGATAAGCTTTTCTTCCGCGTACGGCACGTAGGAACCTTCGTCGTACCATTTCTTAATCACAGTCCAAGGAGTGATTTCACACGGGTAAATCTTCCACTGGTCTGCCTGAAGATCTGGCGAGCGCAGCACATAATCAAACATGATCCGGTCCTTTTCAGGGTCGCTGCCGGGAAGGTTCGGCATCAGGTGGATGTCAGTCTTGTAGCAGCAGTCACGCAATAGCTTCAACGCATGCACCGCATCAGCTGAAGTGCAGCCGCGGTTGATCTTCTTGAGAATAGCATCATCGGTGTGCTGAATGCCCAATTGCACCCGTGTGCATCCATATCGACGAAATCGACGCAGCTCGTCCGGGGTGATGCAGTCTGGTCGCGTTTCCAATGTGATACCGATGATCTTCACGGACGCAGTTTCATTCTCCAGCTTTTCCTCATCTAGACTATGGCGCTCGCGCTTCTCTCTGGTAAAGAACGTATTGGCTGCGTAGAACAAGTCACGGATAAAATTCTCCTGGTACTCCACAGGATACGACGCCCACGTTCCACCGAGCACAAGCAGCTCAATCTTGTCAACTGGGTGTCCATTCATTGCCAGCGTCACACAGCGATCAGAAAACTGCAACACAGGGTCAAAATCATTCCGGTTGGCACGCAACACACTGGGCTCATCATGCAGGTAACTTCGAGGTTGGTCCGGCTCATTGGGGCAGTAGTAGCAATTCCACTGACAACTGAAGCGCTGTTTCCTGCCGCCCACAGTCGGGTACGGACTAGTGAGCACCGTGACCACCAAGACACCGGACTGACTTTTCTGTGCCTTTTTAATCAGCAATTTCTCCAGCATCATCCCTTTCGAGCTGTTCCCTTCTCCACCAACAATCCCAATGCAAATTTCATCTGAGATTTCTTAGGAAGACACTTGAATCGACGTCGAAGAAGCACAAAAGCTTTTTCTAGTTCACGGGCAGTTTGAGGGTCTTTCCACTAAGAATTGAGCCATTTCTTCATACTTTGGCAGGTCCTCAACTGGAATCAACTTGTCCCACGTAGCATAGATGTCTTCCAGTCCAGTATTCTTCCAATTGGGGTCTTGACTGCGCTTGTACGTCTCAGGGTCGTTCACGTCACCTACTGGACGAGATTTGGTCGATGAGATCGTCTCGATGTCACCCGTCGAGGCGTCATGAGCAATAGATTTGGCTGCTGTAGGTTTCGCCATAATGATAACTGGTGTCAGCCTCAGGTACTGGTGGTGCTCGCCCACGTTAATTATTGACCAATGAACGATAAGATATGCATCCTACTGGTGACTCATAGTGGACGACAGATACTTTGACAATTGGTTCTGCTGGCACTGACATTAGCCAGAAGTATCAATGAGTTTGGTGGCAATTATTGGAGCAATATGTGGAGCCATACTGCTTGGCGTGTACGTGTCCAAGTCGTCGACAATTGGCATTCGGTCCCATTCACTGCGAGTTCTACTGCTGGAACTATTGGCGTTCTTGAGAGGAATTAATGTACAGTGGGTGAGTGATCCAGATCTGGCCATGCAAGTTCTACGGTTGAGTGGCGACAAAGGTGGTCTGATTGAGACTTTGTTATCGACACCTGCTTGGCTCCCCGTGATTTCGCTCGAGTCGGTCAATGGTGAACAATGGCAACGGATGAAGAGCCAGTTCACGGTTTTGCAGAAAGTTTTGCCACCGATTGCAGAACTCACCACAGTCTTCGAGTCTCGCGGTCGAGAATTGCTGGCGTCTAAGACGGTAATCGATGCGCTGCGATTGAATGAACTCATCGTTGCGTGTTTCTACGAGTGGCTATTTGGTCGTGAATTTGACTACTACAAGTCCGCAGTTGTGTGCCAATCGACCTGGGAGTGGCGGAAAGAAATTGCCATGAAAGGTGTCGCCGATGCGGGTATCAAGCAACGCACTATCGACTGGTGTGTGGAGGAGATTCGTCGCACGCCTCATCTGTATGAGGTTTTTGGAAACTTGTGGGAAGAACCAGAGTACTATTCACTCATTTTGCAACCATTCTTGCTATCTCCAGCGATCAACTTGACCGACATTGCCGTTTTAGTCAGAGAGTGGGCAAAAACTACTCCGACTACGCAGCCCATTACGCCTGAGATTCTCCGACAGTGTATCTGCAGTTTCCACCCGTTCCCGGTTGTTGAGCGCTTTTTTCCTGAAGGAAATGCTGAGTGTGGCATTCTTCCAAACACACAGGTTCTCATTCCCCTTGACGAAATGGCAGGCACTGCATTTGCTGCTGGCAATGACTTCACTTTTGGAGCTGGATCTCGAGTTTGTGTGGGACGACACATGGCGATGAAATCGATGGTTGGACTTTTCACGGATAGCTTCGTGCGCTCCGAACTGTTTTGTCCCAAGGTGAATCACAAGTATTCAGGTCGCCACAATGACGGAAGGAAACATTGACTGAGTCGCTCTATCAGTTCAAGTTCGCAGTACGAGTCCTTAGTACTGCCGCTATGGTCAGGTTCTTGCGGTTTTGGATGCGTTGATCTCTGCAGCAGGAAATAAGTTTCTCGGGACTTCACTGTTTTTGATATTATGTGGGAAATGAACTCAATATTCAAGACATGGTACTAGTATGTTGCTGTGACTTAGCTGCGTTTAGAGGGGTGTTATAATGCACCTTACATTCATGATCTTAGTTGTTGATTCCAATGTCAACAGGAAGGTGTATATAGGGAGCTGCAACTGGCGAATGGCGGCGTGATCTAGCGGCGCTGCAAAATCTGCAGTGCTAGCTCAATGTTTGTGCGAGCCATCTCCAGGAACAATGGGGTTTTCGAGACGGCATCGAAGTTGCGAAGTGTGAACTGGAAACATTCGTCTCGCAACTTGGGAGCATTGTGCTGGTCAGCTGCCTGGAGGATACTGGCAGCATTGTCGACGCTAATCGATTTCGACAGTTTTTGTGTGCACACCCGCTTGAGGCTATCGATACCGTACTGTGTTGCGGAGAGCCAAGAAAACAATGCAGATTAGCTACTGTTGTAAACGTTCAGCATTCTATACGTGGGGCGTAAGAGTGAAACGTGAACGTACCCGATCAGCAGCGATAAACAAATCTTTCAAACCGCTTTCCAACACTTCCATGCGATCGGTGTACACATATTCCAGTAGAGAAAGGAATGTTGATCGACTCACATCCGTGATCTCAACTTCCCGAGCGGTGCTTTCTTGCATCTGCCATACACCACATCGCACCCCTCGTTATTAGCAACAATTCACCAACGTGAATGACACAAGTTTCAGTGCATTACCTCTCCTGTGAACATAGCCCTGAAGTAGCTGCAGCGCACGCAAAGGTTCTTGTGTCCATACACTGGGCCCCCTTCAACTATAAGCACCAAACACACAAGATATGAGTGAGCAACTCGGTTTCGCTTCTCTCGAGATCAGCCAAAGTTCTTACCTATGAAAGTGACGTCGCTCATTAATTGGTTATTGACCAGCAAGCGCAGGTAAGCCATCGCAGTCCCCTCGTCGTCAGGTGTCACCTCATCCTCAGTCGACTGATCCTTTTCTTTTGCAAATGAATCTGCTTAAAGCTGGCTGACTTGTCGTCACCTCCGAGGATAAAGAAGTCTCCATCATAGACGCATCCAGCTGGATGGTTGCTCCTTGGAGACGCGCCGTCGCACTCAACAGGTTCCCATGTGTTTGATTCTGTCAGTAAGCAACATTGGAGATGAGATACACGTTAAACGCCACACTCTGCCATGAGAGTCTAGAGGAATTGATGATTTTACCCAAGTCAAGCTCATATAGATCTGGGCCGGTCTTTCCACCGAAAACAAACATGGAGTTGAGTGCGCAAGCGCAAGGGGACTATGGCAGCCGGATGGTGCTGTGCCCTTGGTTTCCAAGGTCGACCAAACGTGGCTCTCTAATCATTTTGCAGCAAGAATGAGAATTAGCAATGAGCGTTGTAGTGAATTCCGTTATGAACAGCAGATGCCTACCGAAGGTGAAAATATGCACATCGTTGAGGTAGCCCAGGTCGTGATCATATCCTCCAAACAATAGGCAGGTCTTCTCATGCACAAGCATGGAAGCCCTCTCACTATTACCAGCCAAAACAACAAGCACATGCATGTAGTCATTTAGCATACCGTGTAGGAGATAAAAATTATCATCAGATGCAGGAGTCTTACCGAGGGTATGGGACCTCACCAGTGGTACGTATCAATGACCACGAGTTTGTTTCTACAGAGGACCAAGACACAAAGACGTAAGTGTGAGAATTCCAGGCATGTTAGGAGTTGCATCACCATCGTACCTAAGTTAAACGAGTGCATGTCGTTGACGTGGCGGCCAGAATCCGATCGACCGTACTCGCTGGAGCTGCGACTCGATATCGACTCGCGGTCGTAGTGGTTGTCGCTTCCACCAAAGATGTACATGGCGTTTTCTAGGAATGGAAAGATGAACAAGCTTAGTGATCTGTGCATTCGTATAATAGTTGGGAGTGAAAAGCGTACCATACACCACTGCTGCGTGGCCAAATCTCGGAGTTGGTTGCTGACCAGCGTTGACAAACACGTTGGTCCAAGTTTGCGTCACTGCATTCCACACGTCCGTCAGCGAAATAAGCCCAGCAAAATTCACTCACTACGCGCAACTCACAAAGTTGTAGGAGAAGAAATCGTTCAGACGTCTGTCCCCGTCGTATCCACCGAAGACGTAGAACGAGTCCTTGTGGACGACTGCACTATGGCTCTTGCGTGCACTCGGGGCTGCACCATTGCCCAACACCAGGGACCACTCCTTCCGAGCAAAGTTGAACTCGTAGAAATTGTTGCCAGGAGTAGATCGGAGTACCGCACTGCTGCGAGATGAAGTCGAGGGCAAGTTGCGCTCTGTAGATATAAAACACCGTCAGCTCAATTACCTAGAGGTGGACAATGGCAGAAAGAGCAGGAGTCGTCGATCACAAACATGGTTGTCCCCACACTAATCGCACCTCCGAAGATATAGAGAACCCTTTCGGATGGCACAGGTGTGACCGGCGCCAATGAGGGGCGCCTCACGAGGGTTCACACTGGGAACTGTTACCCACGCGGGACGGTTTCCGTTAGTGGTCATGACGAATGGAACTCTGCGATGTCGGACCAAAAAGCTGGTATGACGCACCGAATGTCTGGCTTTGGCGTTCGCCACTGCACCACGAAGACTCGCGTGTTGTCCACTCGAAGAGTCCGGAGACTTTATGCTTACTGACAGTTGTGCAAAACGCCTGACCAGCCAACGTAGCGACACCGCGAAAAGCCTTTTACAAATCGCAAAGAGTCGTGCGAAAACATGCTGTCATCGAAGCGGTTGCGTTTGCCCAGCATGAACCACAGAACTTCCGGCCAACTGCCTACCTAAGCTCATCAGATTTTCATTTGCGTGCATTTATTGCTTGATGGACTTCTGGACACCTACCTTGCGCAAAAATGTCGGTCGGGCCATCGCAAGCGCAGGCACAATAGCATCGATCCTCGCTTACCAGTATTCGTGACTGGTGTTTGAAGCTCACTTCATTAGGTTTCCTCCGGCTGTCTAGGACGGCTGGCATCCATGAGCACTGTGTTTTCACTAACCTATGGATACGCCGTAGCGAGTTGGGTCTTCAAACAAGGCGGCTCTTTACATATAGAGCAAACGTTTGAAAAGCGAACAGTGAGCTATCCTAATTTCTGCAGCTCACGAGGCTTAACACCTCTTGCCGTGCGGGGACCGCATGGCAGCGTAAGAAAGCTTGTACGTATATTGTAGTGAGGTGCTTGGTGGTCATTCTGTCGAGCTACCAATGCAAAGGACATGGCCTGTTTTCACGAAGCATCATACAGCTGGGCGGGTGGTCTCCAAAGGCAGGGTGGGTCAGTGCCAAATCTGGTGCAGTTTTCGCTAAGGCTACGCTATTCCGCTAGGTACAAAGGCGCAGCCTGCAAGGCGAACACTTGCTCATGTTACAGTGCACACATTTGCAATTAACTGTGTTTGAAGCGGGGAAATACGCTGTTCTGACGGAACAGTAATACAAGCGATTTAGAGTGTATAGGAGCTGAAAGGGCTCTTCATGAGGTTGCTTTGGAGCCATAAAGATGGCCACAATGCGTCCACACGAGCGACTCGTAATCTGGACCCAGATACGTTCATCGTGGTATCGAAAATGAGGATTACAATAGCGCCGTTGACCCCCACGGACGGTTGTGTGCAGCTTGGCCTCGAAAAAAGGGATTTTCCACGACGACGGCACTACGCGTTATTACCATGCTAACGATTTGGTTGCCAGTCTCATATACAGAAGACCTTCTCTGGGTATGGAGTTACCCAGCATATTTGATGAGAAAGCTGTGCTGTGGAAATCAAGCCGAAAGCACAATCTGCCGATCGTGCCACATGCGGTTCCCACCGTCACCGATGTACTTCTGGCGGCGATGTCGACCGCCAACGACACGTCGAATATGGCGAAACGGCGAACCGTTTACTATCCCCTGATCAACATATTGCAAAGCTTATGATCAAGTATACCGTATGTCCTATATTTTATGATGACTTATGTAGTAGATATGATATGAGTATATACATCATATCACCTCATATCATATCATATTATTTCGAAGTTAAGTGCGCGTGGTTAACGCGTACCTAGTTTAGACTACCTATCGCCACTAAGTTCGCGAGGTCGCTTCAAGTCGGCGAATCATCTGCCATGGTCGTCCCTCTCGACGCCGAGCAGACCCGTATCCTCCGCGGAGGCCTCGCGTGGCCTTCCGTCCGTGGCGCTCGTCTCCTCCAGTGCTTAACCTCCAGTTCCATCCGCCACCGCGAAGACGACGCCCCATCCAGTCAGGACCACGCCGAAGATCCGCTTCCAGTCGACTTTCCCTACGATCTAGAGCTCTGCGTACCTACTGCTGGTCACGTGGCGTTGGTGCTGGTCCGACGCCCCTCAGCAACTCCTGTAACGCGCACTTACACGCAACCGCTCACCCAAGCGGCTCTTCAGCTTCAGCCCCGGCAGCACCGCGAGTTGTTTACGTGCTCGACGCTTTGCCACCTTCAAGACGTCACTCCAGTGATGATAAAGCCAAGAGGAAGAAGAAAACTCTAACCCCTCAATTACCTCAACAACCGGTGGATGAATTGGAGCTGCTGCAAGAACTCTTTGAGCCACACACACGTGCGGCTGGAGGGAAAGATAGCAGTGTGTTGATTAAAGCTCCGTTACTTTGTGCTCGTTTTGACTGTAAAGTGATTTCTATCCGCTTCTTAAGAAGCGGTGGAGGGCTGCAAAAGCCATCGAAAAATGGGACTCGTGTAGTGGGGGAGAGAGTTGTTGGAGCTACAGCACCATTGAGATGTGTCGTGGCAAGGAAGGACGGCATGGCGTATCTCTGGGAATGGCAGGCGGATTTGTTCCAGTGGGTCTTTCTGAACCGGTTGTGCTTTTGGAGAACCCGAATCTGAAGTGGACTAGACCGGTGGCGGCATTTACTACGACAGATCTTCCTCTTGCTAGTGTCAGTTCATCAAGTGTGGGTGATGAGAGTGGAGGTGGTATTGGTGGGTCACGTTCCAGCGGGTGACGGAATTCGCGTGGTGGTCGACAGCGACCAAGCACGAACCAAAGTTGAAGCTGCGTCGACTACGCTTCGAACGAGCAGCGGATGCATTGCGTGCCACAGACGTTGTTGTCGGTAGCGCCTTCTCTCCAATACCAACGTGTGACGATGTCGTGAAGTTGTTTAGCTCAAACTTGGCCTGTTTACTATCTCCAAGGCTCAAGGCATTTTCTTTAGGAGCGCATCAGCTTCGCTACGGACCGTCACGCTCGATTGGGGCTCCATTTTGGCATTGAAAGAAGGAATCACCGCTCCAGATCTGTCGCAGGTAGCAATGTGTCTTCACACCGTGACTGGTGAGCTCGTGCTATTGCACCGCAAGACTGGTGAAGTATACCTCGTGACGCCCAAGCCACCGCGATCATCTTCATCCAGTAGCCAAGACAACAATAACGATGCTCGAGACTCTACTACGTGTAATGCGCTGTTTGCGCGAAAGCTCACTACATTGGCGCAGCCGAGTAGTGACGCACAGGACGAGATATTGGATATAGCAGCGCATCGCCACGTAATTCTGGTATTGACTCAGCGCATACTTCGCGTGTACACGCTGATTGCTGGTGAACTACTGGGAGCTACTAGCTTGCCTGATGGAGTAGATCACACGTCTCAAAACTACGGCCCTAAAAACTGCAAGTTCTGGACCATTCCGGGAGTGCCAACGCTGTAGGGCTGTGGGCACAGCATGGGTTCTGGACAATCCGGCTCCCTCAGCTAAGACAGTGGGAGCAGCTCTACATCACTCGCCGTCTCTGAAGGGTGTGGATAAAATGGAGCTGGGGAAAAGGGATCCAGAGGCCGCGTTTCTAGCAGTGAAGGATTATAGCACCGGAGATCTGCATCTGGATGCGGTGCGCTACGCGCTCGAAGTTCTGGAGCGTGTGACCCCTTAGCCATGGATCCTACTCAGCGCCATCCTGAGGCCTGGGAAGCTGTGTGGCATACTGTGTCTAGCCCAGCGCTGCTTCTGGCGCTGCTCGATAACCGGGCTACAACTGAGAATGTTGTAAACGTGCTCGCGCAACATGTTGCCGCAATCTACGCTGCTTCGACTGGCATTCGCTCCACTGGCCGCTTAAATGGTTCCGCCACGGCAAGCAACAAAACAGATCACCTCCTTCGGCTTACACCTGCCAACCTCGAGTCGTTACATCATCTTTCCAACTGGATTGTCCTGGCTAAGCGTAAACTTGCCCGCCTAGAAATGAGCGATGACGGCTGTTTGAAGGAGCCATCTACTGAAGAGTCTGGGAATCGCAAACCTCGAGCCGTGAGCGAACTCACTGACGTACTTGCTAACGACGATGATTTAACTACAACTTCGTCATCGTGTAATAGCCTTCCGCGCAAGGATTCTGTGGTGGACCCAGAAGATGCTCGCAACTTCCGTCTTAGTCGTAAGTTGCGGCCAATGAGCAGTCTACGCTTTGCTGCTGGTTGCAGTACCAGTTCTGAACGACAAGGTCGTCAGTGGCTCCTGCAGCTCGAAGCATTTCTGTTGGATGGTGTTGCATTCAAACATCAATACAGTGTCGAGCGGCGTAATCTCAAAACAGAGGCAACGCCAAGCCACCGACTATTCCACAATGAGCGGATGCTGGCAGATTTCCGTAACGTGACAGCTTCATCTTTCTCGAAGCACATGTATCTGGAGTCCATGAGCCGTTTGTATCTGCTGTATGAACCGGCAGTGCTGCTACCGTTCATTCGCTGCGTGGAACGCTTCTGCCCACGACTGTTCTCACTGTCTGGGCATCAAAGTCTCGCGCGGTCTCATGCTGAGCGTGCACTGACCCTTTTCCCACCACTGCAGTTTTTCACAAACAAAGTTCTGCAAGGGAATGGTGATGCCGAAGAACAAGCAGCAAGAGCCTCGCTGTTGGCATATGTGGACCTTTTGATTTATTGCGGTCGCCATTCTGAAGCTTGTAGGGCTCTGCTAAGCTGCCGTCTGTACGATGAGGGCAAGCGGAGATTCTTGCTGCTGCTGAAGGACCCACGAGATGAACAGAACGTGGGTGAAAACGAGCAAGAAGAGGAGAGCTGCGCGCGTGATACTGCCTCGACTGCAGTGTATTTTTGCTTTTGGTGTACTGCATAAAGAACTGTGATGCTGAGGAGTTAAAGAAACTGCTGATGCTCAAGCCAGCGTATATTGATATGCTGCATGTACTACGGACACTCCGTACCTCGTTGTCATCCAAAACAAGCAACATGAATGGGAAAATGACGCGAAAGACAGTGGCGTTACAGTCGGCGACTTGCGAACAGTTCTTCTTACCTTAATGCAGCAACGACGTGCTGAGGTGGCCGTGAAGTAATAGGCATTACCAAGCAGTAAATTGGGTTGCAAGCGGGGCGATGACGGTGACAGCAGCCTACTTGATTCTGGGCAGATAAGCAAGAGTTCGAGTCACACCGGGTCGGTATAAAGATACACCGCATTAAAAATTGAAATCGCGACCACAAAATATGTTGTTAACCACGCTCAAAGTCTTCACGTGGTGCTTCTCTTGAAACATAAGGCAAACACTAATAAAATGCAGACCCATCAAGGGCATTAATCGCTGCGTCGTCACCAACGGCATCACGCAACAATCTAAACCTGAAGTTCCCAAAGCACTAGTGCCACCGAGCGCTGAACCCATTGAGTTTGTGGGAACGCAGAGTTTTCCACGCGGACTCCGACAGAGAAGAGCAAAGTATCACGCTTGCTGCTTGAGTACACAGGAAGCAGTCGGACATCCTCTGATTCCTCCTCATTCTGTGGTGCCCAGCGCAGATGCAAGGCTGATACACTGTTGCGGATCTCATTCGACGGGGCAAATCCCGTAAAGTTCCATGTGGCACCTTCGAGCAGCAACCCGCGCGCCGTGAAGCGACTTGGCGCTGAAACGGAGGAATCCTCCACCTCGGCAAGTAGACGTAACTCATCCAGTGAGCAGCCAAGGTCCGCAGCAGCACTTTGGCGCGCAGCTGTGACGAACGCCTCAGGCGAAAGAAGCCACCAAGCCAGATGCCATCAGGTTGCTGCAAAAGTTCCGTTGGAGCAACTTGCGCTAGAGCGTTTAGTTGATGCACGCGTCGAGCAAAGTCCGAGAGCCACTCGCTCAAGTTCAGTTCATCAGAAACGCGGTACAACTGTGACCACTGAGTTGGAACTTGTTCACGGTAGAGTGTACGCATGGCTTCACGCGTTTCGTTCGACGGTTTTACCTTGTAAGCACATACCTTTTGCACGGTTTGCAGCAGGCCAACCACCTTGCCTAGGAAATTTGCTCCAAGTTCTAACTCTCGGAACATGCAGCGGTAGACAGGATTGCCAAAGTTCACTGGGTCGCGGACATCAGGTACTGCGAATTTCTCCTCCGGGAAAAGCTTCAGCCACGCGGCAACACGGTTATCAGATCTTGTACCCACTTGGGTCGAGTATCCTCGCCCTCTGCCCCAGCGGTACTCAGTACCATCTTACTCTCATCATCTGCTCCAGCATTATCGTCCCCACCTTCGCTACCATAAAGTCCTGCATTATCTGCAAATTACGCAGCATGCGTGATCCCTGGTTGATAAGCACCATAGTTTCTGCAGAGCGTGGCAGGCCCATCCAAGAAGGCGGGTTCGTAGTGGGAAGCGCAAGCACCCAGTCCATGAACTGCGCCTTGGTCTTGCCCTCTGCGATCACTAGACCACTGTCGTTGCCTTCACTCGGAGCGACAAGCTTATACGTGTTTTCATAACTTGCAGCAGTAAACACATGTTCCAACAGAGTGTCCATAAGTTCCTGGTCAAACGTGTTGTCCACGCGACCACCGTAAACTGACTCCTTCAAGGTTGTGCGAATAGCCGCCCACGGAATATTGTCAGGCGCGACGTGTGCGCGGCCGCTAGCCACAGAGTCCACCCATCGATCTATCACATCGCATGCTCCACGGAAGTCAGACTGACTAAACTCATACGTTTTAGACCAACCAATAGGCACGTAGCGCAGGCGCTCATGCACCAAAGCGTGGAACCAAGCAAGCAGCAAATACAACCGTGCACGTTCGGCTGGAGTTCGGTTCATACGCTCAGCTGTTACAGTATCAAGTGACCGCACCATACTCAGCTTCATACCGCTGGGTGGCTCGAATACGAAGATATCACACATACGGACGAGGTTCACAGGCAAGTTCGGGTTAATCTCGCTTGTCAGGAACAATCGGAAGTTCGGATGTACACTCGCGTGCATTGTACAACTTTTTCTCCACGCTTACAAGCCACGATGGGCATAGATGCACATTGCGCAGCAATAGCCACGAGCCGTGCTTCAAAGCCGTATTCAGCCCCTTTTCGGCAGCATCGAACCCTTCAGATGAACCCATAGAGACAGAGTGATACTTCTTCTGCAGGGTTGATGCCAATTCATCGATTTGGGCGCTTGGATCGAAGCCAGTCGTTGAACATAAAAGCACACCACGAGCCGCTTGCGTATCCTCTTCAACATTTTTCGTGAGCTCAATCTCACCACGCCACGGGAACGATGCCGTGAAAACCAGTCCAATGTAGTGCTCCGACGCAAACATAATTCGATCGGGCCGCAAAAAATGAATGACGATCATGTTTCGAACGCAGCACGACGTGGACTTGCTGAAGTTGCCACATAAGCCGCATCCCAATCAACCGGAAGAGCCACCTCTGCCGATGGATGTCTTACAAAGCTGTTCCATTCAGCCGCATGCTCACGGATATGCGCCGCCAGGTGCTTAAATGTTGACAGTTTGACCAACTTCAATAGTTGGTCGATTTCATTCTTCGAAAAGGCAGGCAATAGTTGCTCCAGCTCACTGGACTGGGCACCACTCTCAGCTCGTAGGAAAGTAGACGAGCTACCAAGCAGCACGTCCATATCGTCGTCAGTTGGCCCATCAAATGCAGTGCTGTCGTCCATAGTCGTTTTGGCATCAGCGACTGCAGCACTCTGCTGTTCCAGTTCCAGGTATATTTGTGATAGCCGCAGCGCAAACATGAGTTTATCGTTCTCGGCAAGTCCTCTACTAACGCGTCCAGCAAGTCGTTCAAACAGACTTTTAGAGATGCTGGCAAGGCGAGCGGAATCACCCTCTTGAGTCGGTTGTGACAAAACCTTGGACAGCAGAGACAAGAAGAAGCCAAGCGAATACTGGTACAGGAAGTGTACAGATGACAAGTTTTCTAGCGCAAAGAACAGTCGTGAACTTGCCTTCGCAAGTGGGCGGTAGCGACTCGTCGCCGCTTCCACAATTGCCATAGTTGATTCTGTTTCCGCCACCTGCTGCGAAATTTGTGCTGCTTCAGCTTTCATGCTTTCCAGAGCATTGATCACTCGATCGTCATCCAAGATGTTGCCCTGTACGTTATTGATCTGTTGCAGCAGCGAGTCTTCCAGCTCACGTAGCTTTGCCTGGTACTCGCCCTGCAGCTTTAGAAGGTTGTTGCGCTTCTCCTCTGCTTCGGGTTGTTCACTCTTGAGAAGAATGCTCAATCCCTGACTCTCCAAGGAGCTCGGGTAACAGTGAAGTTTACAAACGTCACGCGACTGCAAATGTCCGGCGAGAAGCGGCATGAAGGGTCTCGCGTGATTAAGAACAAACGGAAGTCTGGGGAGTAATCAATCTCCTCTCCAGCCAAACGGATCAGAACACGCCCACCTGTCTTGTAGAGTTCTCGGTTCAACACAGGATTTAGGATCGGATCAATGTTTTCCACCTCGTGTACTAGAAGAGCCGTGCCGAAGCGAATGGCGCTGGCCAGTACCTTCATGAATGAGCTGTCTAGGAACGACGTCTGCGCGATCTTCGTACTCGTCTTGAGGCTGTAATACTTCATGATGAAATTATTCGCCTGGCCGGACGGGTCGATAATCAGTGGGAAACGGTGGAAACGCTGTAAAATGATAGCATTTTCGTAACACAGTTCGTCCGAGGGCAAGTCGCTCATCTGCCACCCAACTGCTCATTCGGGCGTGACAAGTAGTCCACAAAGCTCAACTGCGGCTTCGTGTCGATGCCCATTGCGTCTAGTATATCTCGCCAGTCTTGCACCAAGATTTTCCGCTGCTGGAAATCGAGGAAACCGATGTACGTTAGGAAAGCAGATGACAATAAGGTGTCACCAACTAGAGTCTTCATCTGAGTATCAAAGTCATTGATCCCACTTCCCATCGCTCACTTTCTTGAAGCAAACTCTTCAGGAGCGCCACTGAGCGCTCTACCTTCTTCGACACTTGAGCCATGTCATTCGTGATCAGCTGTGCCTCGCTGATCAATGCCGCGTATTCGTGTTTGTAACTTTCAATGCGAACCTCTAGCGCGTCAATGGTTGTTTTGGCTTGATGGTACCTCTCACGTAGGTCAGATGACGTATCGATTAGAGTCTGCACCTCGTCTCGCAGAGGCTGAATCTTGTGCAGGATATTCGTGTAACTAAGCTGCGAGACGATCCACTTATAGAGAGGGCCACAGGCTTTTGAAGCACGGTTAACCTTCTCATAGTCGAACTCGTCCACCTTGTCAACATAGTTTGCCTGAATAGTGTGGCGCTGGCGAGCCGTCAGCTTCTCAGAATCGAAGTTCACAACTTGGGAAATGAAATCATCCTTTCGAATAAAACGACGCAAGTCTGCCCACTCTAGGCTCGACTCGCCAAGCATCACCGCTACGGCCTCCATGGTCATTCGGACGGCGGCAGGGGCGCGCAAGTGCTCGAATCTCATCTAATTGTGCTTTTCGGATCGAATTCACAGATGATTGGGCATCCAGCAGCGCGGGTTCAGCCTGCGCAAGATCAGCCTCGACGACCTCTTTGCGCGAACGGATCTCCTCATCCTTGCTGGAAAGGTCAGCGGCAAGCGCCTCTGTATCCTTCTTCTTTTCTTGAGCTTCGTTCTGTTCGTGGACCATTTGCTGGAGTTTCTCGTTGGCTTCGACGTCTTTTTTCTTGAGTTCTTTCTCCTTGAGACTCAGTTGACCTTGTAACTCTGCCACTTGCTCATGCGTAGCCTGTAGCTTCTGCACACCCACATTCAAGTGAAGTTGCTGGTCCTCCAGTTGTGCACGCTTCTCTGAATACAGAGACACGAAGTGGCGGATGAATTCAAGTAGTCCCGAGGGGAAATATGGTTGTACTTCATGTGACGCTTCTGAAGACGACGCATATGAAGTAGAACTGCGTGATGAAACTGGACAATGCTTCCAACCAACACATCACGGAATGACCCAGTAGCAATATGAGGAATCAACTTTGTCAACACTTCCGTAGTATCGCTCGGGATCACGAAGTCACTGGACCCAGCAAGGTCTAGCGTATTAGTGAACTCATACGACACTTGGGCCAGTGCATGATCATTCCATGTACCAAACCAATCGACCACGCATCGGTTAAACAGCGCAGGGGACGTATTGGTGCGATTTTGGAAATCTCCAGACGCCGGGTTCATCGTAAACACTACGTGAAGGTTCCGTTGCACTTGCTTGGTAAAGTATCGGAAAAGCTCGTCTTCAGTGTTCTCCACGATAACACCGTCGCGTTGCACTGCCTCGCGGCAAGCATGCATAAGAGACGTGTATTCATCGTCTTCAAATAGACCGGGCACCTCACCTGACGCTAGTAGAGCATTCATTCGCTCCAAGAAAGCCGAATCAAGCACATTGGATTCGTCAAAGATGAAGCAAATCTTCTCCGCTTCACACCCGCATCGTTTTAACACAACACGAAGGTCATCGTCAAAGTTATCCAGCGTATAGTTCGACGTGAGTTTGATCTGGAATACCGACATGCCATTCATCCAGCTGACGAAACGAGATAACACTGTCTTACCCGCACCACTTTCTCCAACCAACAGCAAATGGCCAAGGGGTTGACGAAGAACACGGTCGATGCGAAGCACATGATCAATTACTGAGTCGAAAACCACCAGCTGGACGTTGAGCTCTTCCTCATAAAAGACGCGCAAGCGTGCTTCGATATGTTTCCGAAGATCGGTCGTTGTAGCTTCAGTGTAGTTCTTTGAAAGCCAAGTGCTGAACAAAATGGGGTGTTGGCCGCCATACTCAACCACTTCTAGGGCAGTTGCACTTTGTGGGAAATGGTTCCGAGTGTTTCCTTCACCATGCGGAAACACCATTTTTGTTCGTCGGACGTCACTAGGCGGTCCATGAAAAGCCGCAGTGCTTCATGGAAGACCAGTTTAACCAGCGTCTCAATGTCAATTTCAAACTCCAACGGCTCAATGGCTTCGTACAACGCACGCATCCATCTTGACAGCTCGTGGGCTGTAAATATAATGTGGTTGCATCTCCGCCGTAAATTTCTTTTGGTTGCTGTCGTACACATCAACCATTGCATCAGTCAGTGGTTGCACGTAGGAGCGCAATGATGGCGTCAACTTTAGCAATGCGCGGTTGAATGTCCCGTAAATCTGCTTTAGCGAAGGGTACGACGGGAAGTCAACCAAAAGCAGAGGCGCATGCCGCAGAAGACGCAGAGATAACGGCACACGACCAGGATCCGTAGGAGGGTTGCATGCACCCACAAATTGAATGCGTTCCAATCGCACCCACGCATTTTGCCGCCCAACCAAAATCCACCTTGTTCGATCATCTGTCTCAAGAACGTGATCACCCGCTGTGTACCGTACCGATCCGCTTCCGGCAGATTGATTTCGTCGCAGAAAACAACGAGCCATTTCTCCGGGGCATTTGGAGCCAGTAGCATTCCATTAGGCGTACGTTTGTACTCGCAATATTGAGAGAAAGTCTTCAAGATAAGTTCCGGTGATGTTCCAGATGAAAAATTGAGGCTTGCAAACTCGAACTCAGGCAGTGAACTGATGGTCGACGTCAATGTCATTGTTTTTCCGCTACCTGGTGGACCACAAAGAATAAGTGGACGGTGCTGAGAGAGCCAACCTCGCAGTACTTCAACATGTCGGATAGTATCCACAGTGGTCACTACAACATCTGTCGACAAGACTTGGTGACTCTCAAGGTCCAGCTGCGGAATCGATCGCAACCATTGGCGCCATTCACCGTCATCGATGTTTACCTCATACTCCAAAAGACTGTTGTCGAGACTCGTCGACCCAGACACCGGGAACATCACGCGGTTTTCAAGAGTTTGCACCACGAAATCGCAAAGATCAATGCGGTTTGCTGAGTCCATCGAACCTCCGAATCCCCAGAGAATCGAGAATACAAACCATTTAGGCACGAAACGGGACATTTGGTCAATAGTCATCGGGAAATCGGAGTGACCTTCGTTGTATTCGTTGATTCGAGACAGCCCTCGCGCAAGAAGAGTGAACATTGACATGAGCAGTCGCAAACTCGTGGCTTCCATGATGTGTGTTTGGCCGATCGCTTGCTCCAAGCAAAGCTCGATCAAGGAAGACATGCCATCACCACGATCAATCAAGTCTCTGAGCAGCGCAACATAGGTATGCGCCGTCTTCTTTGTGAGTTCACTCTCACTCGGTTGTAACGAGAGTGTTGACACTGCTGAAATCTCATCCCGCATTTTCTGCAGATAGTGCTCTACAATGTGGCATGTCTTGACCGTGTCATGTGAAAACCAAACCATGCCACATCGACTGACAGTTGCCAGCGTTGCGTAGCGCAACGTCTCAGTTTCCATCATGATCCATACATTCGGAGGAATTTCAAGGCGTTCTCCTGACGGGAGCGTCAACAAGCGGTTATCATCTAGCACCGAGTTCAAATTTTCGGCCCACTCTGGGTCCACGTCACCGTCAAAAATAATCCAGTGGCGTTTCTCGCTTTCACCTCTAACGCTGTTAAGCACTTGACGAAGCAGATGTGTGAACACACCATCTGTCCACTCCAATGTAGTGTTATCTAGAACACCGTAAAGGTGTTCCTTGGAGAGCTTTCGGGTCAATGACGTGAGCCTCGCCCTTTACTCCGTCGATATATTCCATTGCATCCATCAGAACACGCCACGCACTCGATTTTCCGCTTCCAGATGCACCAACAAGCATCACACCGTGACGAAGCTGCATAACCTGATACAGCTGCAGAGCCTTTTCGACCCATTGGTCGCTTGCTACGTAATTTCCCTTCTTCGCCAGCTCCACGACCTTCGCACGAAGTTTACCCTCATCAATACGATGCGCTTCGGTTCCCGGAAACACTCCCTTCAGAAGGGTTTCGAATACAGGCACGTCATTTGAGACCAACTTGGGCAAAATCGTATCAGTGATAGACCCAATCAGCGCCTTCGTTTCTAGATCTTCTATCTCCGTAGGCATAGCATTCTCTTGCGAAATAGTTATCTTCCGCTTGAGTTGTCCTGCGCTCACAAGCACGCTCTTCAATGCACGGAGGCCGAAGTCGTAGTGAGGTTGCTTTGACAGCTGGTCTTCGCAGAGATTGAACAAGAGGACTACCTTAGCGGAGATTTGCTCGGCCGTGGTGATACCCTGAGAGAACAGCATAACCTGTGCAATCAACTCGCGATCCGGGGCGACCATCGCAATACTTCGGAAGAGCTGCTTCAGGTTATCCGGCAAATTAGATCGACCAGCGTAACCAGGATTCATCGTCACAAAGATGCCCACATCTGGGTTAAGTTTAACACTCTTGCCCAACAGTTCGATGGTAGCACTGGTGTTGTTCGCCGCTACTTGAGCGTTTTCAGATGACTTTCTGATCTTCAGCGACGACACTCCACTCTGGATGGCTAAAATTTGCTGAGATACAGCAGAAAGCACGCGCTCCTCGAGACGGTTAAACTCATCAAAACAACCCCAAGCACCTACTTGGCACAGACCCACAAAAATTCGGCCCATCGCTTGGAAGTCAAAATGCTCGTCACAGTTAAATACCAACACAAACCGACCCAGATGCGATCCCAAGGCTTTCACAGACTCTGTTTTACCCGTTCCAGCAGGTCCAAACGGATTGCCGCCCATTCCGAAGTCCAACGCTTGGGTCAGGGTGAGATAGCATCGCTCAGTAAGGGGTTTGCACAAGCCTCTCTCCAACACCGAAGTACTCGAAACCATACGAAAAGCTGGCATTGGAGATCTGAATAGTAAGTTTCTTGAGCGGATCAACTTCTTTTGCTTGGAAGTAATGACGCATGTGATATAGCCAGCGGAAGTCTTCTGCACTGCTAACCTTGGCCTGGCTCAGCCTCTTCGTGACACTCTTTTGATGAACCAACTCAGTGATTAGCTGTTCATATTTCTTTCGCACATCATTTTTTACATCCGAGAGAACACGTTCACTCAAAATGAGCAGCACCGTATCCAGCTGCTGAAGAACCGTTGGCAGGTCACCACCTCCAGCCTTCAAAGTTTTTTCGACCTCGTGAGACCACTGAACCTGGGTCGCAAGAATGACCACTTGGGCAGGGAACTCTGATACCCACTTCAAATACGTATCGGCATTGTCATCTGTTGGGTACGAACGCACAGCTTCTTCCAACAGAAGTGACAGTGTTTGACGCATTTGTTCCTCAACCTTGCTGAGCCAGACGTTAATGCGGGTATCTTCAGCAGTCTTCACAGATTCTTTGAACCGCACGACCTCACCCTCACGAGATGCCATCCCCAAAATTACACCTGTGTTGTTATCCATCTCAAGGAAGATATCCCAGCAAACATCTTAGAAAGGTGACGCTGAATCTGCATCGGCTCCTTGCTGTTACCGATCATTTCAGCAAATCTTCGTCACCGACGAAGTAGAAGCGAGGAAACGCAGCTCTTTGACGCTCAAGTATTCGCCCAAAGCCCGTTGAACGTTGCCCATCATGTCTTGTTGACGCTCAAGTGAATGGTACAAATTCGGGATGTTAGCAACGTCTACAATCATGGGCTTGTGTGCAACGCGCTTCATCGTAGACGTGAACTCATTGTCAACACTCTGGAAGCGAGCAAACTCTTTCGGCAACTGCTGTTTGATGTCTGCCGAACCGAAAAAGATACCTTCGAGGTAAACCCAGCGTCTCTGGACATCAATCCAGAAGTCCAAAATGCTGCGAATCTTGGTTAACTTGTCTTCCCAGCTGGTGGCTAGCTCGGCAAACACCCGATAGTAGGGCGATTGTTTCATGCTGGTTAAGCTGTTGAGATGTTCGTCAAGCTTCGCAAACATTTCATCCCAACCGCGAATGACACGACAACGGTTTTGGTAGTTAACTAAGTCCAACTGATAGTTCGTCCAGTAGTCAGATACTTGGCGCAAAAATTCATCCAGTGCCATTTCACCCTGAGCTGTACGAATAATCGACTTCAGCTCGTTATCATTGGCAGACACTTTAGACTCCCAGAAGCTGCGCAGAGTTAACTCTGTGAATGGAGACGAGATATTCAGCAACCGAAGGATTTGCTTCCAGTGGCGGTCTCGAATAGCATCCGACTTGAGTTCTGACAAAGAGAATTCATAGTCTTTCGCGACTGAATCGAAGACGCGAAGTGCTCAAATGCTTCGTACTGCTGTACCCGGGCAGGCAAATGACGCATTTCATCAACGATTTCGTCGAGCTGCTTCCGGATTTTGCGCGGCTGAACTGCAGACCACAGCGTATCTTGGAGTTCATCGACGTGGGCCCACACCTTCGAAATACTCTTCCAGACCTCATCTAATCCGGATAATTCCTCCATAGCTCGTGAAAGATCACTGTAAGAACTACGGTCGTCATCAATCGATGAGCCACCCATGCCTGATACGTATGATATGTTCAAGGCATTCAGTGCGGCATTCATCTTGTCTTGCTCACCACGAAGCAGTTTGAAGCGAGTTTCATAGACGATAAGCAACTCTGTGGCTGCCTTAGGCGACTGGCCTCCTTGTAGCGGCTTGGCACTATCCCATTCAGCCACCGCTTTGTTGATTTTGCTGTCCAACGCGCTTTTCTCTTCCAGAATTTTAGCCTGAAGTTGAGGCAACTGGCTTTCCATTGCAGAGCTCTTCCGTTCTAGCAATTGGATGAAAGCTTCCCATTCCCCCTCCACGTTGGCTAGCGATGGCCAATCACTCGAGAATCGGTATCGCTGCTTCTTCAGCAAGCGCTCGCCCTGCTCAAATGACTCCACTGCTTCTTCCCATTGATATCGCATTTGGCGCATTTCTTGGATTAGCGTGATTGCAGCAACAACTTGTGCTGTGGCCGCTTCAAGGGCATGCTGCTCCAGCAGTGTCCGCTTGGAGGAGATCGTCGAATAAAACGAGTTGATTTGATCGCGCAGGAGGTCGCCAAAATATGCGAGGAACTCGTTGTGCCACGCGTCATACTTCACATTGACTTGCGCCTGCACTTGCTGATAGTTGATCACCACCGGGCCGAACCGTTTAATATTGGAGACAGCATCAAACGCATTACGTTCGTTCTTAATTTCAACCAAAATTTGCTGCCATTTTCGGAGATCTTCTCCAACACTGTTCAGCGCGGTCTGTGCATCCATATCCCACAACGCTTGGTACTGGAGCCACGTCGAAGAATACTTTTCAACATCACTGACAGTCCCATCTAGCACACTGTAAGCCTTGGTAAGCAAATCCAGGGGCACCTGACTCAGTGCCTCCTTCAAGACGGCCTCTCGTCGCCTTGAGCTGGCACTTTTCGAGGCGGTGACGTCAGAGAAGACACAGTTGACTTCCGTATACATTTTCATACGATGACGTCTGAATCTTGGGCAGGTCGCACACAGAGTTAAGCAGATTCTGTAGCTGAGCCAACCAATCGCGCCGAGCGTCGCCAACGGATGGCTCTAGGTACAATACCTGGTTCTTGAGCAAAATCTGATGAGTCTTGATAGTGAGCCCTGCCTCAGAGAGGGCAACTTGGAAAGACTTCTCATCCGGCTGAGCAGCAAAGCAAGCAACCCAGCTTTGTAACAGCACCTCCAGTTTCTTCCCCAAAATTGCACTGATTAGACCATTCAGGTTCTTCACGAATACATGCAAATTCGCATATCCAGCTAAACTCAACTCATCAACGTGACCCTGGACTTTCACCAGCACAGCTCGGACTTCTCCAGACTGGAAGGCTGTATTCGTCCGGACACTGTCTAGGAGTTGATCGATATCACTTGTTTTCTGCAGTAAGTCATCCACTTTGTCGTGTAAGCGTTCAACTTTCGTAGCAAGATCCGTGACATACTCGCCTAACCCATCCGCATGCCATCGCATTTCGTTTCCCTTTGTGAATGTTTTACCAATGGCAGCGCGAACTTCGCGCACATATGTAGCCGTTAAGGCCTCAAAATTGGCTGGATGCGTCGGCATGAACTCGTATACGTCTTGAGGCTAGCGTCCAGGGACATAGCAAACGGGTACTTCGACTTTGCATCTTCGGCGATCATCTTCAGTGTAAATGGCACTCGGTAGCCGAGCCACTCTAAATTTCGCACTTCCTTAAACAGTGTGACGATTTGCTGGTTGAATGCTACCACCAACTTTTTCTTCTCACCCTGAGGGGTATCTTCCGTCACAATGTTCAAGATGATGTTCTTGATATCAAAGATTGGCATCGATGCAAGATCGTTAACCCACTGGTCGAAAATAAGCTGGGGGTTGAGTTTGGCAATAAACGCCTCAGCCGCTACCTTGAGCGCCTTGCCTTCCACGTGTTGTTCCCAGCCAACACCGAGAACACTTTCAACACGCGACAGCAGCATTTTCAGCTTGCGCTCGATTTGTTTAGCCCACATTACTGCCCCAGCGATAGGAGGAATGTCGCGGAGTTTGCTTGTGCGGGACGCCTCGGAGAAGGCATAGTGCGCGCGGAATTTTGCTTGAAGGTTGCTCACATCCTCTTTCACGTTTTCAATCAGTTGCATCTGGAATTGCTGCACAGCACTGCGAATGCGTGGCCGGAAAAATAGTGCATTGTACTTGGAGAATACACGGAACATCTCATCGGCGTTAGATGTCGCACTCAGTCGACTGGTCAAGCTACTGATAATCCGACCTTCGACGCGATCGATACAGAGGTCATACGCCTTCCGTAAGTTTTTCCAAGCGGTCATTCCTTCGCCAGAAACATCCAACGGATCCAATGAACTCAATTGGGCATATGCGGAATTGATTTCTGCAAGAGCATCATCAGTAACCTCGCCACCGCGCGACTCGTTCAATGCAATCGCGTTCGCTCCCCTAGCACTCGTTGAATCACTTCACGGAGCTTTTCGTGCTGTTCTCGAAACTCATACAGCTCCAAAAGGCGTTCTTCGATTGCTACATGCTCCATCTGCAACTCGGACAATAGTGGGAGTTTTTCAGTATTGATTGATCCTCCTCGACGTTTGAAGAGCTCTTTAGTAAGATCATAGAGCGTAGCAACTTGCCGGTGCCAGTTCGAGAATAGCTCCTTGCATGAAGAAATCAGCTGCTCGAACTGGTTGAAAGGGACCTGGATGAGGCTATAGACACGGAGCAAACTGATGACTTGTTGAGTCAGGTCGCTGGACATGACCTCCACTAAATGCAGCAACCGCGACAGATTGTAGGCATCAGCTACGCGTATTTTCTTCAGGTGCGTGAACACGAGAGTGACACCCTGATTGAGCTGGTTGATGTCAGTAGCGGACAGAATGGAGTTCATCGGGAACTCCTTCATGAGAGTCATTACGCTGGAAACATGCTGGATCGCCGGACCCAAACCATGGTCGGCACTAAATGTGACCGTCGCTAGATATCGCTTCGCTCGCTGCAACAGTGCGAGCGTGATCTCCACTTCTGGAGATTTAAGTTTTTCCTGCACGGTGAGTAACGCGCGGCTCAAATCGCACCAGAAATTGATCTCCTGCATTGCTGTTCCAGGTAGCGGCTCACTACACAATAGCATAGTGTGGACGACACGTTATACGTTAGTCATTAAACACAACGTATTCAATAAAAGGGGGTGACACACTTAATAAGACGCGTCACTTTTTGGATTTCCTTGATCCACTTGCTGACGCCGCCTTGAATGTCGTTCACGAATTTGACATCGTTCACTTTTTCCTCCAATCCTAATGCTTCCACGTCAATCAGCACGCCCTTCTCGCGAACCTATAGAATAATTCAACAACGACGTCAACCACAGCCTTCCTTCATAACCATAATCATCATTGTCGTACCAAATCAGCAGCTTGCTGGATCACAGGATGGAAGATAAGGTTCACTTCTGGGATCTCAATGTTTTGCTGGTACTGCAGCAGCGCCAGTTCCAGCTCCTTCATCCGACGTCGGATAGCCGGTAGTCCTCTTGTGCCTTCACTTACATTCGTCATCTCACTCTGCGGCATGTGCACCTTAGAGTACTCATTTACAAGAGGTGTAAAAGATTGATGCACATAGTTGTACACCACTGAGAGCAGATTGCCTCGGTCCTCTTCCTCCTCCTCCGTGTTCTCCCCGCTGCTGGTCGTTGTCGTATCCGAGTCCGATTTGTCCGCTTCACCTTTGCTGCCGAGTCCCAGTGTCATGACTTGGAGCTGATGGTTCAGCGTCTGGTCCTTGGCCAACGGCGCACTGAAGCGCTTAATGAAGCACACCACATCGTGTCCGCTCTTCTTACCAGACGAGTACTCAATACCCAAGTTCACACGCACACAGTAGCCCATAGTTCCGTTCATGGGACTGTCGTCAGTAACACGAGCAGGGTAGCAATGCACTTGAAGAACACGCGTAGCCGAGTCTGCAAGGAACTGATCCAACACTGCCGTGGCCTCTGAGCTCTCAGGTCGCCCTTGAAGCCATCCACAGTGAGAACCGTGCCTTCACCGAAGAGAGGCATGCAGGTTGCCAGCAGATAACGTTGGAAGGCCGCCAGAGGCAGCACGTCGGCTGTGCTCGCGCTTGCGGGCGCCGTCACGTCTGTGCTTGCCATCCACTCCTGGTTCTTGTTGTATGACCTTCTCTCTCTCTCTTTTGTTTGTTGTATGGGGCACGTGTTGTCCCCCACTGTCTTTCCTTGTCTTGGGCGGTCCTTTCCCCAAGCCTTCGTCCGTCGATCTTCTAGCTGAAGAGGGGAAGATGGAGACTGGCAATTCCGCATTGATCTGAAAGATGTTGCAGGAAGGTTGTACGAACATCTTCAAAATCTGAAATGTGGGATGAATGTTGCGCGAGGAGGAGCTCATTGGGAAACGGGAAAATGCCGTTCATGAGGACGACAGAGGACGCTGCAAATGCAGGAGGCCAACAAAAAATCATATTTACTTATATACGAGGAAGCGTGTAGGTTGTTCGCAAACGAAGAGATGCTAGGGGAGAAGTCAAGGAGGAAGAGACCGCTACTACACAACGCAGTTCGCGAGGGATCTACATGGGCATCCGCTTCTTGGGCTGCTTGGTAATGAGATTCTTGTGGATGTGAGGGATCACGCCACCGCCGGCGATAGTTGCCTTAATAAGCGTGTCTAGTTCCTCATCTCCACGAATAGCGAGCTGCAGGTGGCGCGGCGTGATGCGCTTCACCTTGAGGTCCTTGGACGCGTTGCCCGCCAGCTCCAGCACTTCGGCGGTCAGATATTCCATGATAGCGGCGGCATACACGGCCGCAGTAGCACCCACACGCTGGTTGTTGGCCACGCGTTTCTTCAAGAATCGATGGATACGACCCACAGGGAACTATAAGTCATGCAAACTTGTCAGTAAGGAGGCGGGCAGATTGATCACACGAGTGACCGTTGGTTTTACCTGAAGCCCGGCACGTTGCGACCGGGACTGGGGTGCCTTCTTGGAGGTGACGCCCTTGCCTCCTTTGCCTCCCTTGCCGCCTTTGCCACCGATGCCTGACTGGAGATATTTTAGCACGTACACGTTAGCTCAAAAGACACGACAACGCTAGAACCGAATGGCATTGTACCATGATGCGACGGAAATTGCAGATTTCGAAATGAGCGGGACCGCTCCATGAACATTTCCGTTTGAACGAAACCCTACCAGAAACCCTACTCATGTTTTTCTGATAAACCCTATAAAAATTCTTCCGTTCTATCCAAAGAAAAAATTAGAAAAAATTAGAAAAAATATTTTCAAATACGCTGGCAAGACTGCGGCTTCCACCTACCTCGCTCGCTGCACTGCCCTGCCCTGCCCTGCCCACCATGAGCAGTAACGCACTGCACTCCAGCTCGCAATCGTGGGTGGCAATCCCATGTGAAAACCCTTCGGCGGCGCCATGCCACCGGTCGTTGCACGTCTGCGCTGTCCGACAGGATTCGCTCTATATCTTTGGAGGTGAGCTATCCATAATAATAACAAAATCCATTTATTCCTATATAAGGAGTCAATGCTAAGTAGTGCTATCTGCATATAAACTCTTGCATTATTGATTAAACCATAGACTAATCTGTTGCTGTGGGTTTCTAGGTTACGACGGCTCTAACCGTATCAACGACTTCTACGAGTTCAACTTCAAGCGTAAACTGTGGTCGGTGGTGCTGGCTATTGGCTCTGCACCCAGTCCACGTGACCGCCACGTTTCAGTGGTTTACAAAGACTCGTTCTATGTGTTCGCCGGCTTCGACGGTAGTTCCCGCGTCAATGACTTCATCGAGTATAACTTCTGTATGTTGTTGGAGAATCGTTGTGGAATTTATAGGGTTTGCGTGACTCGACATTAACTGAGTTGTGTGTAATATCCAGTGACGCAGAAATGGAGCAATGTCGTGGTGAATGCTGGATTGCCGCCGACGGCGCGACACAGTCATGCTGCAGTTGTGTATGGTGCGTTGTCTATCCACTTTCCAAAACAATTTGTTGTATGAGTATAGATTTTCTTCGATACATGCTGACAATGTGTTTATGGCTGAAATAGACAAGTCGATGTATTGTTTTGGAGGATACGATGGCAGCTACAGAAACGATTTTCATGAGTTCAACTTTGGTATGGTGTCATTTACGTGGATGCTGTTGAAATAGTGCCTATTTTGATATGCCCACACGTTCATACTCGTTTTGTTTTTGTCCTCTCTACTAGAAACAAACACATGGTCGTTGGTGGCAGCAACAGGTCGAGTGCCGAGGCCTAGGTCAGTTGGGCGTTAATTGCCTTGCGCGGAGAACAAGGTCTAATGTGCCGTTGATTGGATATTATTATCAGATATCGGTCGTCGTTGGCGGTGCACAAGCACACTTGCGTGCTATTTGGTGGCCATGACGGATCCCGTCATCTTAACGATGTCCACATATTCAACTTTGGTATGGGTGCCAGGTCTAGTGACAAGTATGTTATTGGGTAGCTCACGATTGATGCGCCGGTACTTTGTATTCTAGACACGCGTGTCTGGTCATTGCTTGCGACTGAAGGCCCAGCACCTATTGCTCGAGATAGCCATGTTGCTGTTATCCACTCGAATTCCATGTACATCTTTGGCGGCAGCACGGGTACTGCTGTGAACGATTTTACGAGCTGAATTTGGGTAAGCAGCCTGCGTTATTAACTAAGTTGAGTCTCAACTTGTTACTTCCTGGTTGAACCGCTAATACCTTGCTGGCGCCTTATTTACAGAGTCGAGTACGTGGCAACCGATGCAATTTAACGGTCAGCCACCAGGACAGCGCTTCTGTCATGTTGGCACCGTTTATGATTCCAGCCTGATCATCTTCGGCGGTTATGATGGAAGCAGTCGTCTCAACGACTTCAAACAGTTCCGATTCGGAGAAGATGAGTTCAAGATGGAGATTCCTGAGAGCACCCTGATCAACGATCTGAGAGCTTTGGTGGACAACGATATCATGAGCGATGTGACGTTCATCGGTACGAATGTGGGCGATGACTGATCTATTTCGTTGCTTGGTTTTTGACTAAGACTAATGGTGTGCCGCTTTTTTCGCAAACAGTGGAGGGAATCCCCGTGTACGGGCACAAAATCCTGTGTATTCGCTGCAGCTACTTCAATGCCATGCTTACTGGGGAGGTGCGCATCATCATAATTGCGTCGACAAGATCATGTGATCCTAATGCACAATGTGTTTGTTGTCTGTAACGTGCTGCAGATGCTGGAAAGTCGTGCTCGAGAAATCCAGATCACCGATGTGCGCCGTCAAATCTTCATTTCACTGCTGGAGTACCTGTATACCGATCACTTGATGTCGCCGTCGATGTAGCTATGGAACTATTTGTCACTGCAGATCGGGTACGACGCCAAAGTTCTTATCAGCTAACACATCTTCAGTTTTTGCGCTGACATGTTCGATCACGTGTTTGTGCGGAGTATAGTACGGCGTTGAACGTTTGAAGCGGATCTGTGAAAGCAAGATGCTCAGTTCGCTGTGTATTGACAACGCCGCTAGCATTTTCCATGCTGCCGACCTCCACAATGCCACTGTGCTGCGAGATCAGTGCGTCGCCTTCATGCTGCAAAACTTCGATGCGGTGACGAAAACGGATGCATTTGAAGAGATGGGTCGGACCAATGTGGAGCTAGTCTTTGAGCTGTTAAAACGCCGCTAAGCAACCCCCAGAGTGAACGGTGAGTGCAAGCTATCCTAGAATTGAATAGCCTGGCGTTTGTTTAAAAGTGATAGAGTACAATTACCCTGTATTTGATGAGATTTCTCCATAGCCAGCAGTAACATGTTCAATAACAAGCAGCTGACCATTGTATATTTCGTTCCACAACTCTCGTGCTTTGTCTCACCGCCTCGGAACGGCAACTCGAATAGTTCTATAGTGGTTTTCGACACCACCACCTTCATCGCTCTCTTCACCACTGGAGCTAGTGTCGGATCCGCCTGCTTCATTCTTCACAATTTGCATCTCCATACCGAGATCAGCGAGCGTTTGACACACTAATGGCTCCTGCACCTTCCAGATAAGCAGCTCCTCGGATGCAGCATCAGGCCCTGCGAGTTTGATAGCTTCTGCCATGGCGCGTAGACGTTCTACAAGCGGCCGCTCCCACACCTTTGCGCGTGAGCAAGGAAGCGGTCGACATGGTGGCGCGGAAGGGGATGCCGCCGGGTGCACGCTCCGTGGTAGGGTCGATGCCGTGAAAGTCCGAGCCACCCATCTGGAAAAAAAAGATAACCGCAAGAGCTCTATTAGTATTTGCGACGCGGAGTACGTCGCAAACACATTCCACCTGGTAGCTGGTGAAAACATACCTTCAGGAGGCTGGATTCAGTTGCCAAAGCACCATACATGTCAATCTTAGACGTGTCATGATATACCTCGATACCCTAAACGAGTTTCACACACGGTTTGGTAAGATCCAGCATGAAAATAATAGGAGTAACCACTCAATATCATACCTGGATTCCGAGCTTGGCTAGCTCTGGGACGAGCGTTAGTGGATTCTAATGGTGAAAAGCCCCACATTCGAACAGAGATAAACAAGAGTATAGAGCAGAATCAGGTCAAGCAATATGGTCACCTACTTTGCAGCACCACGGGTGGGCAAGAACCGAGACTCCTCCGGCACTAGCAATCAGTTTGATAGCTTCTTCCGGAGGAAAATGCTCACCCTAATAAGATGCATTAGCAACATTTAACTTCACCAGCATGATAGAGCATTGACCGTTACGAACCGTACCTCCACATAGGCAGGGCCGTCGTTATGAAGGTATCGAGCGAATGCCTGACGGAAGTTTGCAACATGACCAGCTTCCACAAGGGCTTCGGCCACGTGTGGTCGGCCAGGGGCCGCTTCCCCAGCAATTTCCAGCACACGCTCCCACTCAAGCTTAATACCCATAGCCTCCTATAAAAACAAAACCAAGCAAACACCCAGTCAGCTTTCTTGTCGTTTCCTGCACCAGAAACCCAAACTCACACACCAGTTTTTTCAGCATGCCTTTGCCACGTTTGTGTCTGCCTGTGCGGATCTTCAGCAGCTGCTTCTCTAATTCTGCACTGTTGGATCCTGGATAAAAGTAGCCTAGAATGTGCAGGTTCTCTCCTCCTTTCACCTCTGCACTGATCTCTACACCAGGGAACACGAGCACGCCAAGCTTCTGAGCTGCTGCAATGGCCTCACTCACACCCGCCATCGTATCATGATCTGTCAATGACATGTACGTCACTCCATTGGCTGCTGCTTTAGCGATCACTTCGCTGGGCTTGAGCTTCCCATCGCTGCACACACTGTTTGACAGGTCATAGCCCTCAGTTGCCATATCGTTTGAGTTAAAATAACGAAGTCTTATAACATACCTGTGCAAATGGAAGTCGCCGCATGACACGTCACCTGCATCACGGGAGTCACGAGCCTCTACGTGAGAGTGGTGGTCATTGGACGGGAACATGGCCTCACTCAGAGCTTCGTAGGCAGGTTCAGAGCCATCTTTCGAGGCGGTACGAACGCCGGCAAGCGAGCACTTACGGTTGAAATTGGCCTGTAGATTCACGGGCTTGCGCTTGCCGCTCTTCCTCACCTTCTTCTTGTTACGCTTGCCGCTCGAGGACGCCAACACCATTGCGAACTGCAGAGTGCCGCTCGATACTGACGCTGTGGGACCATAGGCTATTGGTTACAAGACAAAATCAAATTACAGAGGTTATGCTAACCTTAATTAAGTTTACCTTCATAAAGATATGACATTGAATTCACTACTATATCTAATCAAACAGGTATGTCAAACAACATCGGAATGTATGCTTGATCTCGTTAAAGTTATGTCGGGTTTGTTCTAGACCCGCATATCTTTTAAAGACTTGTGTTTTGACAGATTGATTTGATGATGGGTAAGACCCAATAGCCCATTTTCACTTAACCGAGAATTCTATATACGCGAGCCATTGCAAACGCAATCCCAACCGGCCATTTCAGATCAGTCGAGTTGGTAGGATGCTGCGCTCGAGTCTGCGCAACGCCGTGCGTTCGCAGGGGCTGCTGCGCTCCAGCGCCGCTTTGCCACCTCATGCTCAGATGCACGCACGTGCCGCTCCCTTCGCGAGCTTCGGCTGCGAGTTCTCCTGTCTTCAGGACCGCGTGACGCTCGAGGATCGTCAGCTCTAACATTGCCCATGGTGCAGCCAATAAACCTGCCGCAGTACGCAATGCTGTATCGGACACAGACCCGCGGGTTCGCGGCGCTACCGACGAAGCCTACAACACCCGTTGCGCCCCCTACCCCAGCTGAAGCTGCTGCTATCAAGAAGAAGATCGCGGCTGCGAGACGTCGACGCAGTAAGATCCGCGTACAGGAGGAGAAGCTCGAGTCTGCGCTGGAAAGGGGCGGCGAGCGCCGCATGATCCGCGTGGAAGATGTGGAGAAGGAGCTGCCCAAGGTCCCGGAGCGTGCAGTTTCGCTGTTGAAGCGCACACCGCAGTTGACGGTGCAAGGAGTGAAGGCTTTGGCTCATGCCCTCCAAGTTCTGGTGACAGACCCAACAGCGGTGAAGGAGTGGTTGGTCAAGATGAAGGGTAAGGTCAAACATGAGATCGACCACTACTGGCTGGGAACCAAGCTGCTGTACGCTGATGTGTCGACGTCTACGCGTATCATTCGTCGTCTGCTGAAGGGCAATGCACTCTCACGTCGTGAGCGCAAGCAGCTGCAGCGTACGGTGACGGATTTGATTCGACTTGTACCTTTGCTTTCTTTGTGATTGTGCCGTTCATGGAACTGTTGTTGCCTGTGGCGCTAAAGATGTTCCCGAACATGCTGCCCAGCACGTACAAGGATTCGTTCCAGCGTGAGGAAGATATGAAGCGCCAACTGCAGCTTCGTGTGGCTCTGGCCGGTTTCTTGCAGGATACGGTAAAGGAGATTATGGAGGACACACGTGACACGGAAGGCGTGTCAGAGGAGCGTAAGTCAACAGCTAGTGAGGTGATGAACTTTGTTGAACGCGCCCAGCGCGGTGAACCGCTAACCTCGGAGGAAACACTTCAAGTCGCGAAGTTGTTTAGCGATGAATTGATGCTGGACAATATCTCCCGGCCGCAGCTCGTCGGTATGTGCCGCTTCATGGGTGTGCAGCACTACGGCAACGATAACCTCCTTCGATTTCAACTGCGTAACCGTATTCGCCAGCTGAAAAGGACGACCAGGATATCATCTGGGAAGGTTTGGACTCGCTGGACAAGGAGGAGCTGCAGATGGCTTGCATGGAGCGTGGTATGCGTGCTACAGGTCTAACGAAGGCTGGCTACGTTCGCCAAATGCGCCAATGGCTCGACCTGTCCATTAACAAAAATGTGCCGGCGTCTCTGCTCATCATGTCACGAGCGCTGAATATTACAGCTGCGGATAACCTGGAGGAGGCTTTGGCCACATCGATGTCGTCCATGGATGAAGAGGTCGTGACTGAGGTAGCACTAGCAGCAACTATGGAGGAGACACCTGAGATGCGCAAGTTGAAACTTGACAGTATTCGGTACCAGAATGAGATGATTGCAGACGAAGAGAAATTCCGTGACGAGGCTCAGAAGAAGGAGACCGAGGCACAGAAGAAGGCTGAAAGCGAAGCAGCGGCAGCCGCTGCAGAGCCCCAGACTGAAGTGGAGCAGGTTATTGCTGATATGATCATGGAGAAGGCCCAGGCACAAGCTGAAACGGTACCTGCCGACGCAGCGGCTCCGGGTGCAGCTACGGAGACAAAACCTGACGAGACTCCGCTGCCCAAGACAATCGAGAACATTGTCAGTTTGAGGAACTGAGCGCGCTTGAGTCGCTTGCGTTCAAGTCGCTGGTCGAGAAGGAGCGTCAGACTGTGAGCCAGTTGAAGCAAAACAAGTACGACATGGACGTTGAGGGTCTGCTGGCGGCTGGCCGCATTGGTGCGCAGGCGACGGAGAACAAGACTGCTGGCCGTATGATGAAGAAGCTGGAGTCTATGCTGTCGAACCTGGAGGTGGAGATCGAGGCTGTGGACCGCCACGTTGGCGACCGTCTGAACATTCTTGATCGCGATAGCGATGGTGTGCTGACTGCTGAAGAACTGCGTGATGCTGTCATGACGATCCTCCGCAAGGCCAACACTCAGGAAGACGTTGAGTGGGTCATTTCGCTCATCGACGAAGACAGCGATGGCAAAAGTACGTTGTATATCCTGACTCCCGAGTCGGCTGTGATATTGCTTTCTTGATTGAATTTGGACTGACTTATCTCTTATTTTACAGTCGCGTTGGAGGAGCTGGTTGCATGGATCGCCAAGTGCCGTGAGAGCCTTGAAGCTACAGGCCGCATCGCATTGCAGGAGCCGATAGATGTAGAAGCTGCGGTTGCAGAAGCCGAAAAGCCCAAGGCTGAAGCCTAAGGTCAAACGAACCAACAGCCGTAAGAGCAAGGACGCCAAGGACAAGGCCCAGTAATGCTGACCTGAAGCTTGGCACTTGCCAGGGCAGCAGAAGCCACGCAATGCGCCATTTGCACAGATGAAGGGTTCGTTGCAGCTAGCCACATTGCAAGATTTCGCTAATACTGCCTTAATAGATCAATCAACTCACATTGTGAGCTACTACCTGTTTTTTTTGGTAATGAGTTGTACCGCTAATCCACCGTCTGCAGAAGCGAGATTTTTAATAGCTAAACTTGATAGGATTAAGAAGACTACTGCTGATTATTTGAACCAAGCACCAACACTGGATTTGCCTCGACAGAGGCTCTGGCATGATGTTGGCTACCAGTACGCCCTCAATTGTCCATGTCGCTCTCATTTGCTCTCCATCCATCACCATCTGAATGTCTTGGTGAGTTTCCACCATCTCCAGTACCAGCGCAGCTGGGTCGTCATCTGACAGCCACGCGCCGTCCTTCTTGACCAGGAAGAGCGTCAGTTTGTCCGCATCGACTGCCTTCAAGTCCCCCACGGACTCAGTCTTATCGATTGTAACGGGAAACACTCCCTTGCACACCAACTAACGCACAGAAAAGCTTCACCACCTTTCCTCAAGCCATCAGATTCTGGAATGAGAGAAGATAGGGAAAGAACTCTCCAAGCGGGAAAAGAAGGTGTGGTGGAGCAGGGTCACTGCATCAGATTTCCACCAAGGCGTGTCAATATTGACATTTTATGAGAGAAAAAATAATTAACGGTCTAAGTTCGGTTCCGCCATTAAAGTTCGGTTTCACTTTGACTAAGTTCGCTTTTAAGTTCCCACCTACGCGCGAATCTGATCTTTATTCTTGTCATCGTACCCTTTCTGATAGGCTAGACGACCCTCTTGTGTCTTCAGATAATAGCACTTTTGAGAGGCCTTAAAACGCTCTTTGATGACGCGATGGCATCAGACCATATATGCGACATCTTCTACTCATTATTCTCCCCAAGATCATAACCTGATTCGACGACTGAGACTCGAGCGGAAAATGGCGCGCTTTACGGCGTCGCGGCGTCGCGGCGAGGCGTCTGCTGTCTCCAACCCTTCATCCACCGCCCAATACTTCCCCACGATTCTCGTGTTATCTCTCCTCGCTTTCAGCTCCATACTCGTGTCTGGGACTACCGTAGAGCGTCTCGTAGTTGAAGACCCGCTGCGTCTCCCCTTGGACTCCAATGCTGGCGCTCTTTGGACAGTTTCAAGGGACGAAATCGCGCTGGATAGCGCCAGATTCAAGAGCCAAGTGCTTGATAGCGTACCAGACCTAGTCCCAGCCGACGTGCAATGCGAGAAGATCAAGCGTTGCGACAAGAAGGGCGTTTGTGCCATCGTCTGCAAGCACGGCTCCGTCAAGTGGAGCAATGGCTGCAACGGGCTCTGAGACTGCAACGGAAGCTCGCTTACCGCCGAAATTTCTGCTCTGCTACGTTGCCAGGCACACACAACTCTGCTATTAATTTAGCGGATGGATATGGCGTAGAAGACCATGTGTTTGAAGGGTACTTACGCTACTTTTCGTGGTTTAAGAAGGACATGAAAGTGCATACAAACGACCAGCTCTTTTCACTCACAGACCAATTGCAGATGGGGGTGCGGTTTATTGAGCTGGATGTGCATTGGTTTGATGGAGATTTAAGAATTGCACACTGTGGAGGTTTCCATTCGAAACTATTGGATGGAATGATCACAGTGTTCAATGAGATCGCCAAGATGTTGGGCACAGACATTCAATGGGATTCAGAGACGATTGGATGCAAACCGAGCTTGAGTAGTATCCCATCTAGTGAACAGAGGTCATTGAAAGAAGCCCTCAGTGAGCTGGCTACGTGGTTGCACGCACCTGAAAACGCCGATGAATTCTTATTGGTGTTCTTCGATGATGAAACCAACCTTATGAAGTGGAAGAAAGTTAGCAAACTGCTGGAATATCTCAAGGATTATTTCCCGGAAGAAGAAATACTTCATCCTATCGATTTGGCAGTGAGCTGGGCTTTTTTCCTGTACTATGTCCTGGTCGAAGGTGAACTATGCGCTGACTGATCTGGTATGTAATATGCTTTGTATGATCCTGTAGTATGCTGCGCGTTGGCCAAGTTTCGAGGAGTTACTTCACGTCGGAAAGCGTGTCCTGTTCATGAGCGGCGCTGACTATCTCACAGAAGGCCAAGAAATCCTTTTTGTCAAGGAAACCATTTGCGACTGGCAAGAACCGCCGTTGCCGCTTCAACCGTTTCCGACATGCCGGTTTAACTATTCACAAATTGGCCCTCCTGACGAGAACTTCACTATTTTTCGTCCGCAGACCAGTGAGATTGAATATGGCTTTCTGAATGCCGACGGTCAAATTGGGACGAACAAATTCTTGTTGGACGAGATGTCTCTACCAGGTGTGACAAAATGTGGAGTGAACCTAGCGTCACCGGACAATATCACCCCAAAGCGAATGGAGTCTATTGTTTGGGTTGTGCCAAGGGCCATGGCCTGGAGCCCAGCAAGTGCGTTGCGCTAATGCGTGAATCAAAGGCTTGGCAAAGTGTGGATTGTCAAACAGACAACTTGGTGCCGGCATGCGCCGATCCGAACAATTCGCGTCACTGGCAGCTTGGAAAGGAGCCGGTCGTTGAAGCCGACGCTGCAGCCGCCTGTGCAGTTCTATCCACTACCACGACATTCTCGATGCCAGCATCGGGATACGAGAATGAATTATTGCACCATTTATTGTCCGAGTCTGCGTCCGCCTCGATCGCTGGAGTCTGGTTGAATGCAAGAGCACTGGTCACTGAAGTTTATTCAGCCGAGCCCGACCAGTTTGCCGACCAAGACATGGGACCAACTACAATTGACGCCGTCCTTTCGGTGGAGTAGTGCATCTCGCAGATGTGCTGGAAGAACACGGTAGCAGCAGAATGAAATTGGCGTAAGATAGTTTGTAGTTTCCGGAGGCGACAGATATTTCATCAAAGATATTGCAATCCACAAAGTAAGAGAAAACAAATGGGTTTGTGTTGGACGTATAGTTACTCAAGTGTCTACCATTATCGAGGGACTAGGATAAGCTCTTAGTTCTTGAACGGATTGGTAAGCGATTAACAGGTTTGAGTACCGCATAGGACGTGTACGCCTTGGCGACGTTTACAGCCTCTCCGCCTTATATGTCGTGTTCGGCATCGGATGGTAGTTCTCACTAGTGCCGTTCATCGGAGGCTTCCACTCTTCTGCATCACTTGCGCTCTCTCTTCCTTTCGAGCTGGAAGTTTTCACCTCATTCTGCTTGTGGTCGTTTTTCCCATCGTCGGTCGGCTTCGGAGTCGGATAGTACTTGTCATCCTTGTCATGCTCAGTCGGCTTCGGATACTTGTGGTCGGTAGGCTTGGGCGTTGGGTAGTACTTGTCATCCTTGTCATGCTCAGTCGGCTTCGGATACTTGTGGTCGGTAGGCTTGGGCGTTGGATGATACTTGCCATCCTTGTCATGCTCAGTCGGCTTCGGATACTTGTGATCGGTGGGCTTGGGCGTTGGATGATACTTGCCATCCTTGTCATGCTCAGTCGGCTTCGGATACTTGTGATCGGTGGGCTTGGGCGTTGGATGATACTTGCCATCTTCGTGATCCTTGTCCTCGTCCGTGTTGCACGACGTGTCATCGTCCTTGGGGCCTTCTCGTGCTTGCACGCATCCTCGAAGTTGGATGCCAGTTTGTACGCGTTCAACTCCACACCTCCAAATGACAAGTAGCAGTTGTTCGGCTTTAACTCCAGGACGTCCTTGATCAACGACCGGCAAGCGTCAGCAGCACATAGCCTTCACTTGCGGTTCCGTCGGGTACCCCCTCGGTGGGGCGATGGAGAAGCCGGCCGAAACCTCCTGACACGGGTGCAGGTGGGGTTGGAATACAGCACGGCGAATTTCACGACCTCGGATGGTGGACAGGCGTCGTCAGCCACCGAAGCAGCAATGGCGATAGACGTGAACAGGACGATGGCACCGGCGGTCTTCATGCTTGATACCGGGTGCGGAGAAAGTCGGAGGAGCTTGGAGGCGCTTGGATCAGGAGCTTGGGTGCCAACTTGGAAGCAAGTTGGAAAATGAGGAAGGTGAGGAGAAGGAATCGCTGCTCTCCGGTTGAAGCTGTTCATCTGAGAGCTACTGGATGTTGAGAAAGAGCGACGGTAGCCTTCTGGTCTCTCACAACGTTACAGAGAGAACCATAAAGTCCAGGAAAGGACTACATTCGAGTAGCTCTTCATGTGGCCCTTTTTGGTCGGAAAAGCTCTTGTACGAGGTTTCCTATCATTGTCGGGATACATTTGAGAAGCACTAGGTTACATTGATCTCTTTGCACCGCGGTCATGTTGCTTCGTCGCAGTTGAAGTGCTTGGGCAGGTCATCAGGGCCCTGTACGTTCTTAGCGACGGTGGGTGTGTTTCCAGGCTCTTTTGGAAAGTCTGCGCAAAGGCTTCTCGAACGTTTGTAGTCTCTTCCTGAACTTTATGCCTTTGATCGGCAAGCTAATATGAAGGTGCAGTCTGCACTCTTACATGCACCGTGCAGCCATTGCTCTTTCTCGACGTGTCCCAGCAGAGTGTATTCGATTGGTGATGCTTGATCGGAGGGAGCGCGACGACAGCCACAAGAATCGACACTTCGAAAGACCCATACCAAACACCTGGGCCTCTCATGTTTGGAAAGCATTTTACATTCCACTAGGTTCGTCAGATTAAAGCACTTGTACGTGGCTGCCAAGCCCCCCATTACTACCGATCCATCGCAGACACCATGGAATTCCCTCCACGGCCTCCTTACGACGCTGAACTGAAGGTTGTGATGGACCAAGAGTTTGCCAACGGCATGCCGCTTCATTACAATGTCAATGACCTCCCGGCTCTTCGTGCTCAAGCCTCCTCTATCATCGCCGCAGACTCCATTCTAGCCTTGTGCAAAGGAGGCATCCACGAGCAACGGACGATCGCCGGTCCCAATGGACCCATTCTGGTTTCGATCCTTCGACCCTCAACCTTCAATTCGACCAACAAGCACGCTGCCATCCTTTTCTACCATCCCGGTGGGATGGTCATTGGCAACCGGTTCACGGGTCTAGCATCCCTCGCTCCATATCTCGACACTTGTAACGCCATTATCGTCTCGCCTGAATATCGCCTCGCGCCTGAACACCTGGCCCCAGAACCGTTTGAAGATGCCTACACAGCATACAAGTGGATCGGGGACAACATGGCGGAACTCTGCATTGATCCATCTCGATTCATGGTTGCAGGAACCTCCGGGGTGGTGCAATCTGCGCCGGCGTAACACTGCTCGCCCGTGAACGCGGTGGGCCCGAAATCTGCGGACAATTGCTAGTGGCACCCATGCTGGATGATCGCAACGACAGTATAAGTGCTCGCCAGTTTGAGGTTGATGGAGGGCGATGGAGCACTCGAAGCAACCGATTCGCGTGGGATTGTGTGCTTGGTGCACGAAGTGGAACTGAAGACGTAAAGGACTTCGAGGCGCCAGGACGAGCAAAGACTTATTCGGTCTTCCACCGACGTATCTCGAGGTGGGGTCCGCTGAAGTCTGCCGGGATGAAGTTGTCGCGTACGCGAGTAAACTTTGGGAAGGCGGTGTACAGGCAGAACTTCACGTCTGGGCAGGTGGTTGGCACAATTTCGCTGCCCATACTCCAGACGCAGAAGTGTCGAAGAAGGCACTCTGGTCAAGACATCGCTGGGTGGAGACAAAGCTGAGAGAGAAGCATGCAGGCCCGCAACACGATTAAATCATGTATATGAAGATACGAGTACCGTGAAATTAATCCCAACTAGGGCTGCCCATAGCCTCTTTCGAGGTATTCCCAGTATAAGCTCGTTGAACACTAACAAACAAATCTTTCGCGGCCATGGAGATGTTCTTTTGTTCGACACCCGACAGTTGGTAGGCAAGACCTCGTCCCGGGCTGTTGCTATTTGTTGAGACCAACACCAGAAACGAATATGAGTTATGACCAAGAAACGATCTGGTTGAGCTCATCGTCAAACGACGAAGTTGAGGAAAAGCAGAATGAAGGCCGTCGTGTCATGACTGCTCGTGTACAAGCTGCTGACAACACCGCTGAAACAAAGAGGCGCTCGGTCGCAGCTATCTTGGATGAAGTAGATGACACCGTAGATAAATCGTTTGCACCTCCAGCCCCAAAGCGCCGCCGTAAAGAACGAGTCGTGATGGATATCTGGTCGGTTCCGACGCGTTTTGAAAGAGAGCGCATGCACAAATACGCGAAGAAATCACCGTGGCCCTTGCCTAAGTCACAGAAGAAGCAGTACGATGAAAGGCGAGGCCCATGGCGTCAGGGGCACCAAGGTGTACCATGCTCGAGTCGTCCCAGCTCTAGAACCTAAAGGCGGGAGCCAGCAGCAGGGTGCTTAGTATTGCTGGTTACATTCCTGTCTGCCACACGTCACAGGTTTTATGCTCATTTTTGTAGTTTTCATATATTTGGATCCATTTAATTGGTTATAATTAAATCCCACCAATCCTCGTGCAGATCGTCAGTCCTCCGCATGTTGACGCTGACTGAACGTCATTTTCAAACGAACGCTCAACTGCAGTTGACCGAGCTCTTCCTTTCCGTTCCATCCCTCCCAGAGCGCTTCTCGTTGTATCTCCGCATACACAACGTTCTCCACCGTGTTGGCAATCTCCTGGTGTTTCTATCACCTCGAAATCCGCTCTCTAACCCCACGAAAAACGACTGGAAACGTGACCAAGGCCAGCGTAACGGCGACTCTTGCTAGGACTTCGCTTACTAGCCGCATTATCCACGGTTTAAACGTGTATAAAGCTTTAAAAGCATGACTACCGATAGCAGTATCAGGGCCACATTGCAGCGCTTCGATCTCTTCTTCGCAGCAGCTGATGTGTCCACTCAAGCGCGACTCCAGAAGGCTCTGGACGTGATGCAGAGTGCCATTGACATCTTCGGATTGGAAGGTATTTGCTTCAGTTTCAATGGGGGAAAAGATTCTACTGTGGTGCTGCATCTACTGCGCATTGTGGTGGCCAAGTGCGTGTTACAGGAGACGCAGCTAGCACAGATTCAGGCTCAACAGGAGGCAAAGGGATCCAAGACGACCATCACGTCGCCACGCAATAGCTTCGTCTCAAGTGATCTGCTAGATGAAACAGAGCTGGAAGAGCGTGTGAAGAAACAATTGCAACGTGTGCCAGTCATGTATTTTGACTCATACGACCAGTTCCCAGAGATTCGGGAGTTCACGGAGCAGTGTACAAAGAAGTATGCACTCAGCTGCCACGTGTACAAGTGCTCGTTCGTAGAAGGCGTCAAGGATATCTTGGAGAAGCTCAAGATCAAGGGAGTGTATATGGGTGTGCGCGGTGGAGACCCGTACACAGAAGATATGGAACACTTCTCGCCGAGCAGTCCTGGCTGGCCGCCCTTCCTTCGCGTGAACCCGATTCTGCGTTGGACGTATGCAGATGTCTGGGACTTCCTACGCGACTGCCAGCTCGATTACTGCTCGTTGTACGACCATGGATACACATCACTGGGGAATATTTTTGATACTGTGCAGAATCCAGAGCTGTGGCGTAGCGGGGATGATGGCAAAGAGGGTTGCTACTTGCCTGCCTACGAACTCAAAGATGGTAGCTCCGAGCGTTGTGGACGACAAAAGAAAGCGCACACAACGTCCAAGTCTTAGTAAAGCTGCGTAAACAGCTGCAGATATCTGTCAGTGCACGAGGCTCAGCTTGATGGGATATTCAGAGCTAGTAACCAAACCAGTGACACGATGAAGGATAGATGAGAGATTAAGCCTCTTGTATAGCCCGAGAAAATAGACCAGAAAAGAAATCTACGATGCGACCCCGAGAGTCATGCCTTTAGTCACCAGCGTCGTGCTGTTCGTGCTTCTAACAGTTAGCGGCGACGTGAACGTGAGTGCGAACGAGAGCCGGAACGTTTTCTGGCAGATGGAGAATAGGAAGACGATCGGAGACGTCGATGATGGTAACGACTGTCCGGCGAGCGTGATCTCCTTGATGAAGCTGCATACCGACGATGATCAGCTGGGGAACGAGATCGAGATCGACGTTTGCTACGCTGTCGGTCTGCGGATCGTGATCGGGACCGCCTCGCAGAATCTCGAGTTCTACCGGAATGACGAGGTGGCGAACGTGATCGAGAATGGGAGCGTGCAGGACGTTGGGCATCTTCCTCATCTCTGCGATAGTGGCGACGGGTCTTTTCTTCATCAGAATCATGTACGTGATCGCGCTTGATCTTCCTCTCTTTCTTGCGTTCCTTCTTCTCCTTTTTTAGTTTCTTGGACGCTTTCTCCAGTTTACGTGCTTCCTTTCGCGCTGCCTTCGCCTCACTCTCCGTCATCTGGCTATTAACCGATCCAGGTAACGCATACGTGTTATCTGCTTTGCCACTTACAAGTCGGTCCTTGTATCTCTCCGCCAATGTGCGTTTCGGCCCCATCTCAAAGCCTGCAGCTTCCACTGGAGCTGCACCAAGTCCTTCAATGCGTTCCACATCCATTCCGTCCCTCTCTGCCTCACCACGCTTCAGTAGCTCCTTCATCTCCGATGCACTGAGGCCTTCAACTGGTTCATGACGTCTCTTAGAGCGATACCTCTGCATACAAACCAAGGGAACAAGGTATTAGCACCTCCAACGTTCTATATGCCAACCGTTAATTAAATTCTTCATACAGAGCTTCATTCATCATATCTTCGTCGCGTTGCTTGGCCATCGCCAGCTCTGACTGCAGCGCTTTCGCTCTCTCCGTTTTGCTTGCCTTGGCGTACCATGTCAAGTCTTTGCCTGTCATTTAACATCACAACATATACCGTTAATATATTATTATCTAACATAGTAAGTAAACCAGCTCTAACCTTTCTGCCAGCGACCTACAGGCGCTTGGACTGAGTGGCCCAGGTAGTTTTCACGATACTTGTCGTTCTTGACGTCTTCCCACTTGAATTCTAGAGGGAATCAAGCATAGAAAGCATAAATATGAGCAAACTATGTTAATAAACGTGTCTATGGGCTGATTAATTCTGCAGCGTACGATCGGCGCCGCCGCGAGTGCCGCCCACGCGGTAGTTGGTCTTCCCGAAGCTCATGGCGTTCGATAAGAAACTGTTTGTTGTTTTGTGTACACCACACTAATTAGTTTAGTATCTTTTCACAAGTCATTCCATAAAATCTCAGATTGAGGAGCAGCATGTCCGGCAGCTACGGTACTGCGTCCAATGGCGGCGGGATCTTCGCTGGTGGCAACGGCGATGGCGTCACAGGCGGAGGGCCCGACCCTGCTGGACTCAACAATTACAGCACGTTCTTCGCTGCGGATTCAGTGCGTACTTTCAGTGGAAATCTTTCACTAAACAACAAAGTAAAAGTGATAACTGTTGTGGGCTTTACTTATATTTTCTGATGTTATTTACTTTAGAGTGTGCGGTCATTGATGCGAACGTCGGACAACATTGAGCGGGCGCGACGTACCGTTGCCGAGTCGGAGGAGGTGGCCAAGAACGTAATGGTGGACCTGGAGCTACAACGCTCGCAGCTGCACGATATGAAGGGGATGGTCACAGAGACCTCCAGTATGACGGGCCAAGTGCGTCATCTGCTGAAGATCATCGCTGACCGGTCGCATAGGAAGAAGGTGAGAAAACTGCGGTCTTGTGGTGGAATTCCTGGTGCTGGTACTGATGTTAGTGGTGCAATTATTTACGACAGGTCTGTTGTGGTTCGTCATCGTGGCGCTGGCCACGACGGACATCTTGGTATTCTATCTATTGTTTGTGCGTTAAAACGCTGTTAAAATCTTGACCTTCTGTTGCCAAATGCAAGCTTTTGTTGGTCTCATTTTGCGTGTCACCAAAATCTTTGTCAGAGCAGCAGATCTCTGAATCCTTTGGAGCTCAAGTATTGACGTACTCTGCTGTTTGCAGTAGTCGCTGGTACGCGCAGCCATTTTCTCAATCTGTCGGGTTTGTTTATTATGACGCAGTGGGCAGGTCAGTAGATGGATTGCTGTGGGAAATAAACTACTTACGAATCATCTACCTACTGCTCGGACATGCCGCCGCCACCGCCCATCTGCTTACCAGCACGCATCACTTCGTCGACGAGCAGCAGCTGCGAGGCCAACGTCGTGGCAAGGTGAATGAACTGACGCTTCACTCGGTAGTTGTCCCAGATTCCTTCCTGCTCCGGCAGCATGGGCTCACCGAGAACAGGTCAATGCCCACGGACATGCCCGAGTTTGCGTGCTCCTCTTGCACACCAATCAGAGTGTCCTGCACGTCAAGACCCGAGTTCTCAGCAAGCACCTTGGGGATCACAAGCAACGCATCCGCGAATGCCTGCACGCCAAGCTTGGCACGGCCCTTGACCGAGCCCTTGAACTTGTTAAGCGCCTCATGAGCAGACAGCTCGAAGGCAGCAGCACCGGGCACAACACCCTTGTCCTCGATGGCATTGTTAACGGCACGGACACCATCGCGAATAGCATCCTTAATCTGAGCGATAGTGTGCTCGTTCGGGCCCTTAATTAGGATCGTGCACGACTTCGGGTGCTGCACGTCCTCCACAAACGTAGCGTTCCTCTCCGAGAGTCTGTTCGTACACCTTTCCAGCGTAACCCAGCATGGACTCATCCATGTCGTCCGTCGAGTTGATGGGCATGCCACCACAGGCAAGCGTTATCCGCTCCATGTTGCGGCGCTTGGCACGACGCAGCGCCAGAATGCCCTCCTTGGCAAGCATATCCAGCGACAGCGGGTCAATACCCTTCTGGTTGATGATCACGAAGCTCTTCTTGTTCTCGTCCGTGCACACCTCGCGCTTGAGCTCAATAATCTGGCGCACCTTGTCGTCCGTAAACTTCCGCTCAGCCTCCACCATTTTTTCGCGCTGGTCGGCGCTGTTGTAGAAGAAGCCCGAGTTCACTTCGCTCTTTTCATACTCCAGAGACACATTGCACGTCATGATGTAACAATTCTCCAGCGATGTGGGCATGTCCGGGTGGCGCGAGCCGTGATCCAGCACCAGTCCCTTCACTAGCTTAGTGTCACTACTGCTCTGGTGCATCATCTACAAAAATCCATAAAAAGTAATCCATCACCAATCCTTCAATAAAAAGCCCTTCCAAGATGCATCAATAGGCAGTACGTACGTGCATGATCTCGATCATGTGCAGGTCAACCGGGTGCTCGGGCACCGCAATCGTCAGCACGGCGTCCGTGATGATCTCCGTCAGTTGATCCGCAAGCGTCTGGTCCAACTTGGTCCGCAGGGACGTACGAGCTACACTGCAGAGCAGCTCGCGGTCCTTGAGAATGTCCTCTGGCGTGGTCTTCATAGCGTCAAGAACACGCAGCGCCTCGTCCTTAGCCAACTCGAAGCCTTCCGACAGGACACGCGGGTGCAGACCGTCGGCCAGGAAGCGCTCCGCCTGCTTTAGCAGCTCTCCAATGAAGAGCACAGTGGAAGTGGTACCGTCGCCCGTCACGTCGTCCTGCGCAGTGGCTGCGCGAGCAATGAGCGCCGCCGTCGGGTGCTGGATCTGCATCTCGTGCAGCAGCACGTTACCATCTTTGGTGAGTTTGATTTGGCCGGCGCCGCCCACCAACATCTTTAGAGTGCCACGAGGTCCTGCATTTACAATGGGAAATACGTTAGAGATCTTCAGTAACAGGTTAAAGAGGGAGAAAACACCGCACCGAGGTTGGACTTGAGCACGCCCTGGAGGCCCTTGGCGGCGCTCACGTTCACCATGAGCGCCTGTGACTTGCTCACGATTTCAGCGTTGGGGTTCATGCCGCGGTAGCTCATGGTGATGCTAAGACTTGAGAGAGCGAGGGGTGGATTGCGATCTCGATGGTGTGGAGAGGCCTGTGGGCGATCCGCGACACCAATTTGTATGGGATAAATTTTCTGCCAATCAACGTTATATTTGGAAATTAAAATTCGTCCATTGGATAAAAACGAAATACACCCGCAATGGATTCTGGAACGCTCCACACAGCTGGACACATTTTTCTTGAAGGATACGGCAAACATCGGTTCTGTAGCAGATATATAACAACCCCCGAATATTCTTACAAATGAAACTTAATTTATTGCTGAATCTCTTGAGGCTCTTTATGCCACATACTAAATTTTACTCTACATTCACACTATCAGCTTACTTGGGCTTTAGTTATCCTTGTCGTGAAGCAACTCTTCGACGTCGCTGTCTTCAATCTCGACGTTCTCGTCATTCGCCGCAATCTCCCGCTTCTCCATTTCTTCCTTCACGAAGCGGTCAGCTTCTTCCTCAAGCATCAAATCCAGATCCGCTTCATCCACAGACGATGTTGCGGATTCATCCACACGTTGACGTACGTCACGTGGACGGAACGTCTCGTCAGGGCGCTGACGTCGCACACCTGTCACACTAGCTGCTTCTTCCTGCGGTGTCGGTTCTTGTTCAGGCTGTGTAGCTGTTGCCGTAGCAGTAGCTGGCGGTGTGGCTTCTGTCTTGGTCGGCAGTTCGTACCTGCACGTGGGGCACACATTGTGCTCCACCAGCCACGCCATACCACAGTCTTTGTGGAACGTGTGTCCACATGGCAATGCTATAACTTTGTCATCCTTCTCATAGTCGCTCAGACAGATCACACACTCAGTGTGTTGCTCCGTCATCTTCATGTCTGTAGTCCAGATCTTGACTGGGAGTTTGTCCAGGAACGACTTACTCGTGGGTGGTGGGCCGTGCGTCTGTCCCTGCGCGCGCATAAACAGCTCGTTGAGTGTGTTGAGGAACGATTCGCCCCCATTGGCGGCTCCATTGCTGGTTCCGAAGAGCGGCGTGCCGTTCAGCATTGACTGCAAGAACTGAGTGGGGGACGGGGTGAAAGCCACTTGCATGCCATCATTGAACATCACGAAGACCGTGGGTGGAGGTGGCATGACGAACATGAAGGTGCTTCTTGTCGGGTTGGTGCCTGGTTGTTGGGTGGTCGTCGGTCCACCGTTGTTGCTTGCATTCATTTGCCTTTCCAGTTAATTAGTTGACTTTGATATTGTTCTCTGCAAATTGTAGACTGCTGTTCAGCGATAAGTTGTTCAATGTGATGACGGCATCTCTGGGACAAAGAAGCTATCTGAGAAAAGGATGTGATTGGCTCAGCGTCAGAATTCTGAGATGCCGATTGGCTTGATTTCCGATCGAATGTTCTAAAAATAGCTTCGAGAATAGGCAAGACACTGGGAAACACATAAATGGCATAATCGAATGTTCGTGAACACGACGGTAGCCGACCAGGAGACGAAGCCTCTTGGTATAGTACCGTGCTGCACGCCAAGAGAATCCAAAGCTCATTCTGTGGTAGGCGAGAGTGCGGGAATTTCTCCAACCGCAAAGTGTCAATACAGCCCAGTTGTCTTATGCAGCCTAACGGCTAGTCCGTAACTGCGAAACATTTGATTAAAGTGATTGAGACAGTGACCACACAGTGCAAATGCACTTTACACCGAGAGTATAATACATCTCAAGTTGGAGGTCAACGGCATTATAGTTCAATAGTTTCAAGGCAGCCAGCGCAATGCAAACGGAAATGTGAGGCGTAACAAGCAATGCCTGGTGTATAATAGACTTGACGCAAGGTCTTGGCGAGACAAGCCGTACTTAAGTGAGGGAGGACGTTGAAGATCAAGTGTGCGGCTCTACAGGAGGAAGACATGGAGGTGATAGGCGTGGGGATCGCTACCATCGACGTGATTCACGACGTAGCAGCGTACCCGGACGGTTGTAGCTATTCTGCTGTGAATACCACACGCAACCGTAGGAACTAATGCGTTTGGTTGTCATTTGGTGTGTAGAGGACTCAAAGGTTGGTCCAGAACACCATCTGCCGTTGGAGACCACAAAAGTCTTAGGCATTTCTTGTGATATTGTAGACACGGTCACTTGCTAGTCGGAAGTGCAGGTAGGGCAAACACCTTGAGATTTTTCGTGACAAGAGCTACTCTTAAAGACTTGTTTTTCTGTGGTGGTAGAGGAGGAAACGTCGCAAATGCGCTGGTAATTATCTTCCACACTGGAATCTGTGCCGAGAATGATTGCCGATGTTTTTGGAGTGATAGGTGGTTTGTGCACAGCTACGTGGAAGATGCCGGTGGCTGGGTATGTCGACGGACCCGAGCAAAGACAATGATGCTGCTTTTGTGCATGCAGACTTGTCAGCCTTCGGTGTTGACTGCTCGCTAGCGTGTATTGAGAGTGAAGGAAGTATGCCTGTATCGGTAAGATTTTATTGGTCTAATGGTGATTTCTCTCCTCAAAAGTAATTTAAATGCTGTGCAAGTTTATCTTATCGAGTCATGCGACGGGCTCACGCACGATTGTGAGCTCGCGAAACCTTCCGGAACTGAGCTATGCAGCGTTCGTGAACCAAGTTGAAGTGTACCGCGATGGAGACGTGCCTTCACCAATGTGGTTTCACTTTGAAGGCCGTAACATGGGCGATACCGAACAGATAATGTTGTATGTACGAAATTGCATGCCAACTGCGAGAATTTCTGTCGAGATCGAGGCACTGCGCAACGACTGGAGTTCAGCTATGAAGTGAGCAAGCATTTCGCTTTAGTAAACGCTTGCTGTGAAACAGAAATGGAGTACTGACAAACTCGATGTTGTTGTGTTCTTTCGCGTAGATTGGTTTCGTTGGCGGACTATGTGTTCATTTCAAGGATTATCTTCGCGAAAAACTCGATTTTCCTAGCGCAGACCAGTTCTTCAAAGCTGTCTTGATGAAGAAATGGGGTGAAGATTGGGCCAAGTGGGCAAAAGCGTTTATCTGTCCTTGGGGAACCGAAGGCGTCTACTATCTCGATATGGCTGGACCAACAGTGCGCCATATCCCAACTATTTCTCTCGATAAAGTGGTCGAGACCGTCGGTGCTGGGGACTCTTTCATCGGAGCGAGTCTCGCTGGACTCTCGAGTGGTAATGCGTCCCTTGACCTCGTCCTGAAAGCAGCGTGTGAAGTTGCGAGCACAAAATGCTCGAGGCATGGTTTCTCATTGCCAGACGAAGCTAAACTGGTTTGGCAAAAACACCTTCAGCATCGAGGAGAGAGTATCGTCGCAATAACTGCTTGAATGGAGTTAGTTTGGGGTGTTGGTGCACCCCAAGAGTTAAATCGTCGTGAGTAAATAAATAATACGAACTTGACAGTGTACACAACAACTTCTCTGGTCACGTATGCAATGTACATTTATGATTCTACACGTGCTTTGATTCTACACGTGCTACACATGAACTTGAAAATGTTCGGCGTTAGTTTCACTCGACGTGACGGACGATGCCGACGTAGATGACTGTGTGGAAGCAGGACCGGTCTTTCGGTTGAGGGTGCTCAGCATCGCTATCGACGAGAAGTGAACTGGAGGCTGCTCAACGTTCGTCTCGCTCGCCTCGACGGAAGATCCTGAGGAAGGAGACTGGGTAGAAGTAGGAGTGGTCAGACCCGAGTGGTGACATTGTTCAGCATCGCTTCCGACTCCTTGGTCGTCTGTCTCCTGCCGTCTGGCCTTGCCAACTGTTCTCTTAGCGACATTTTTTAGCCGCCTAGCCAATGCGAGCGCAGGGCTTTCGTGCGCGTTGCCAACCATATCAGGTGTGGTCACTGGGCGCATGTGATGATCCACTCCAATCATCTCGGACAATAGCTCAATGAATTCGTCAGCGCGGCAGTCGGGTGGCTGCATTTTGTTAATTGGCCAGTCGTGAAGCCGCAGCTTGCCTTTCACTCCACAAGGCTCCACTGTCACGTCAATACGTCGCCATGGAAGCGCTTGCTGTAGACTGCACAACATCTCGTGAGGAAATTCCACCTCTTGCTTATTGTCGCAGTCAAACCCTTCAATACTGGGATAGCGTGGGGCGAACCGAGCATCAATTCCGAGCTCGTGCTCCTCGATTTCGATCGACGAGTCAACTTTCGAATTCAGTCGATCCAAGAAGGCCGAGTAAGAGGCATTGCTAACGGCAGTCTCATCTCTCAAACCAAATCCAGAGTGACGCACATGCCAGCGCCAATCCATGTAGCGTTCACTCAGGAAGGTGCTTACATACGGACTGTGGCTGCGCATGGACGCTGAAGGGTATGGGACCACCACATCGCCATCTGTCATAGCGACCAGAGTGCCATTACGAAAGCGTCGTAGCGATCGAATGAACTCGAGTCATCGTTGCCCATTACTTCCAGCAGCGGGCGAACTGGCTCCACGTCAGAGGTATCTGATGTTCGCTCCTGAGTCTGCCCTTGCGCTGCAAAACCACGAAGCAACATCAACAAGTGAGCACTAGCATTCATACGACTAGAACCATACTAAAACATTTTTTCTTACCATCTAGCAGCAGATCAATGCCTGTCAGTCCGTAAATTGCACGCGACGCCAGCACTTTGTGCACTCCAAGTCGAAGAATGTTCTACAAGATTCAAAAGCGTAGACGGTCAATAACTACATAAATAACATCCTAGAGACGACAACACACACCTTGACAGTCGACGGTCCTCTCGCGCGTCTTGAGCCGAGGTGCGGCGTACAAATTGTGACAAAATCGACGTATTCCATATTCAAACAGCTCAACGATTGCATCATCTGCACGATCGCGTATCTCGCGTACAGCCCCCAAGTGAGTGGCCAATCACCGAAAGTTTGTACGTGTCCGCAACGGGACTCAAGTCGTACGCGAAGACAGCTTCCACGACCTCCTTAGCCAGTCTCGTTCCTCCAACCTCCACGCCTAGTGACGTGTCTGGTTCATTAGCGCTCGACTTGATAATCAGCATCTGATTCTCACCATATTTGGTCAGAAGTGCGTCCTCCACGGCGTCAAAGTCTGCAGGCGAGCCATTGTTCCCGTGCACGAGCACGACAATGTGTTGCGGGAGGTATGTCGAGGGCATTCTGGCTTTGTATGACTCGGTGGTCGTTGGGAACTGCGAGTGAGGTGGGGAGTAGCTCCATTCTCTGGTTCCTCGCCTTGCAGAGGAGGATTGAGGGCGTTTCTTGACGTTCGGTCTGCGAATTGCCATGGCACAGTTGATACCTAGAGTTCGATCGAGTTGTTCGTTAAATGAGACCGCAAGTTTGTCAGTTACACTTTGGTATTGAAACGTACGACGAGTATTTCGTTTACCAGTGTGGCAATATCCAGAGCAAAATGCCAGAGGATGGGAAAAGCGGTGTCGGCTCGAGATGGTCTACGCTTGAGCTGGACTGGGCGTGAGTGATGGCAGAGCCTCAAGAGCGGACAGACAGCGTTCGTTGCTCGTCGTCACGTTTCTTTCCGGGATTACGCTTGCGCTCGTCGGTTTTCTTGTCACAATGGATATGTTGCGTGAAGATGTTATGTTGCGTAAACGGAATTCTGACCAATCATGACGTCGGTGGGGTTTACTGCCACATGCAGGTCCAGCATTAAATGGCTGCGGCGACGCGTTTCAATCGATCTTAGGCCGTGGAGTGAGATACCCGACGTTGGATTCTTTGGTGGAAACCTTCTTGACTTCAACTCACAGACCTTCATGTCTTCAATTCAAGAATGACTTGAATGACCAGCAGCAGCTCTGAAGCTAAAAGAAATCTCAGTGGAAAACTGAATCTCGACGTTTTTGTTGTTGTGTTTTTTTTTGCAGAGCTTACTGGTCAAACGTGCCGTTGCAGACAATTTTGGGCAATTGGTAGGAGTCGTGCCGGTGATCGACCGTCCACTGGCGCCAATTTTGTCACACTATGCGGCTAAATAAATCGATTAAAGCCCAAACAGTTTCTGGTAGCGTTTGTTCGCTGGAGTCAGCCGGTGCAATCGACAGCACGATCGTACCGCCTCAACGACGTCGTCTCATTGGCTACACGACACCCAATGTACCGAGAAATCGGTACAACGTTCAGTAGTCTTTACGTCCGCCAAGTTCACAACTCAGAAGACCCAATCGCTCCCAAGGCAGGTGGCGGTTTACAGGTCCGTTAAGTATCCTGTAGCCTCTTAGATAAGTACACTTTGCCTTCCTTGCCAATAGCCAACACAAATCAAGTCGTCGCCATCTTCCTGAACTGCTCGAGATCTCTATATAAGAACATCGCTCCTAGTGAGTCATGGACGACTCTCTTCATCTCTGGGCGGAGCCTTTATCGCGGCGGGTGTGTGCGTCTTGCTGCTCTTCTGCTGTCTCGTGTTCTGTGCTGGCTACTGCCACCGCCTGGAAGATAACATCGCCATCGACTCTGTAGATCTCCGCAGTCTACAGCTCCGTGAAGACCTTGTGGACACCGTCCTAGACGCTGGACGTAGCGAATGGCAGTGTCTGGTATGTGCACATATGAACCACCCCAACCATGAGCTGTGTCTGCTCTGTGGGACATCAGCAGAGTTTTCTACGATGCAGGAGACTGTGGAGGACCCTCACACACATATTAGAGGACGTCGAGTGGCCAGGACGACGTTCTTAGGGGTTGACAATGGGACGCTATTGAGCTCAACGTTGTTGGAAAATTTGACGACCAATTCCGACTCTTATGCGACGGTTTTAGAGGACACAGGAGGGTCCAAGACACCTACTGCTGCCAAGCTACAGAAGGCCAAGACTCTTCCCATGCTACGCAGTGAATCGTCCCTGGATACGACTCAGGAATTGGAAGAAACTACAAATATGAGACAGAGAGCTTTACGCTATCGAAGATTGAATGAAATGCAACTGAATCAGAAACAACGAGGGGCGAGTCGACGCAGATTGTGGCAAAGAGTGCCTCTGCCCAATGGGGGTTTTGTGTGGGTGAGAACTATGGAGCCGTCGGCACCAGGATCGGTATTTGCCAAAGCGGATTCGTTTGTGACAAAGTTGAGGAATAATTCATTCTTGAGCAAGAATCCAGAGGTGAAGAACTTGCAGGGAGATATTGCAGAGCAATTGCACCGGAAAAATGCGGCGTCTATGGGGTTCTTCTCGGAGTTGACTGCATCTGGACAAATGGTGTATCGCAAAACGGATTCGATTGCATTGGACATTGATCCAAAGACAGACAGTGATGAGCAGGCGGTCGATTTTGAAGGAGTTCTCGCTATGACGTGGAGGGAGAAGAAACGTTGGTTTCTCAAGCAGATCACACAGCTGGCAGTGCCCTACACGGAATCCATGTTCAAGATCGATGTGCATCGCTCAGCTATTCTGGAGGACGCATTGCCTCAACTTTCCGGTCCTGGTGTTGACACGACGAGGATGCGAGAACATCTGAATATCGGCTTTATCGGCGAACCGGCCCTGGATGCTGGTGGTGTGCTGCGCGAATGGTTCGTGCTCGTATGTCAACAGCTCTTCAGCGCTGAGCGAGGCCTTTTGTGACGACGCATGCAGAGGACTCTAGCTACTGGATTAACTCGGAATCTGAGAAGTGCGTTCCAGAAGGCGAAGACCACCTGCAATACTTCACGTTTGCTGGCAGGCTGCTGGGCAAAGCGATTCTAGACGGTCTGGTGGTGGAGGTAAGCCTGGCATTACCCTTGCTGAAGCATCTACTGGGCGTTCCCATCACATTTTCCGACCTGGAGTTCTTGGACGAGGAACTTTTAAACACTTGAGTTGGGTGCGCGACAACGACCAAGTGGACGCTCTGTGTGTGACTTTTAGCATACAAACACCATCAGGAGAGACTGTGGAGCTGAAACCTGGTGGCAATAACATCGACGTGACTGACGAGAACAAAATGGAATATCTATCACTTGTGCTGCGCTATCGCATGCTGGATAGTGTGGCTGAACAGCTTACTGCGCTGCTCAAGGGCTTGTACGAGGTCATCCCGAAGTCTCTGCTCACTATCTTCGACTACCAAGAACTTGATTTCTATCTCAGTGGGCTGCCCACACTGAATGTGACTGACTGGCAGAATAATTCACGAGTTCGACATGCTGTTACAGACGATGACACGGAAGGACTCGAGCGAGAAATCGAGGTAGTGCGGTGGTTCTGGGATGTCGTGGGTTCCTTTACGGACGATCAGCGCGCCAGGTTACTGCAGTTCGCAACAGGCTCCTCACGTGTGCCAGTGGAAGGATTTAAGGCGCTTACAAGCGCCAGTGGAATCGTGCATTCGTTTACACTGCAGCTGGTGCCGATAGGAACACCTCCACTTGGGATGTGCCCACGTGCACACACATGCTTTAACCGCATCGACTTACCTCTGTACGAGACCAAGAATGACCTCAACTCATATCTTTCTCTTGTAAGTATCTTGCGATGACTCTTGCTGTCAGCAAAAGGGATCAATTCTAACCGCTTATGTTTGTGTCACGTTTGCTAGGTGATTCAAATGGAGATCACTGGTTTTGGATTCGAATAGTGTGATGATGGTAGGGAAGTATGTAACTAATGATGTTGTGAGAATTGTGGGTGATATTTTTCAGTATGTCCGTTGCTTCCATTAGCATTCCTGCGATGGTTCGGCTATTATAGGCTGACTGGCTGGCTAGTCACCGTAGTTCGGTTCAATGTCTGACGTGGTAAGCATTTGTTGTCTGACAGCCCCTATCGTAACGTGTGAACCTGCTCCGACGTGGGCGACTATGACCAAGCGAGGAAGAAAAGGAGTGGAAGAAACATGCCGGCAGTGATGCCTCTGAGGTGGAATCTGAATATACCAGTCAAACTTCTGGGGCTTCGCCATGACCCATGCGGGTCATTGGTGGATTTATCATTTTTTCGCTCGAGTGCACAACTCTACGGAGAGCTGCACCAACAACTAAGGTGCCTCAACACGGAAGGGTTCACGGAAGAAAGTATATTGCAGACCGGTCGACAGGTGCTTCAAGTGCTCAGTGACTTAGCTGAGATTGCAGATTCACGCTTTGATCCAAAGAGTTTTGTCCATTTGTGATGCTGCTCTCTATGGTGCTACCAACACTTCGGAAGTATTTGGCCTGGACACAAGCAACGCGACCACTGTGGAGCAGTTCTTCTCTCCGTATGCAAAGTACAAGCTCCGATAGCCCCTCTACAAAAGTGACACGGATTTAGCTCTGTGGGCGATGTTAGCACAGTATGACATCCTCACACAATTCTCACTCCATGCCGCACGTGTTTTGCGCTTCATTGATATCAATGAGGCTGTCAACCATGATGGATCACTTCCAAAACAGGGTATTCGCTCTGTAAAGCCACCTGGATCTGCTTCGCACGCGTCGTCAGCATCTTCTGCTTCATCTTCAGTGACCTCCACACCCCGGGAACCGACCGACAGCGGTGACATACATACCCCGCGGTCAAATCAAGCTAAACAATACACGATCCCTCAAGTTTACCGTATATCCGTGGAGTTCGCAACTGTTCACGCAGAGTGCAAGGTCCAACTTGCGGAACTGACAGAGTGCCTCGTCGAAAAAGTTGACATGGTAAGGCCAAAGATTAGTGTTCACGAATGTCTCCGATTGTATCTTTGACATCTCGTCTTCTCCTGTTTGCTATCTACAGATCGCCAAGTACATGTGTGCACTCACGGCCAGTAAAGACGCTGCCAAATCGCGAATTTCAGCGGTTTGTTGTTATCTTCTGACCGCACCAGTAGAGAGTTGTTATATGTCATTTTACCATTATGTCTTGGTTGTAAATGCAGAGGGAGTTTGTCGAGCGACTGGTACAGCATCTACTGGATCCCATGGGCCAGCGAATGATTGCAGAGCCGTCGATAGCTTACACCAACCTGTTTCCACGTCTACTCGAGCAGTGTATCAATGTTACGATCGAGTACGTGCCGTGCTTTATCGTGCCTTGTATCCTTATGTGTGTGTTCAAATCGCTTGCTTTTTCTCCTTTTGCTAGCAACTTCGCGCGAAGTAATGGGAAACTGAATGAATTACAAGCCGCTCCGTTTGAGGCAGGTGTCATGCACCTACGCACTTGGAGTTTCAAGATTGAGATCGAGTACAATGCGCTCGTCAGGCAAATTGGCAACAACAACAAAAAGGGATCCAAGACCGCTAATGCGATCGATATTCTCACGATGAGCTCTGCCAGCAATCGCTTGGATCTATTGAGCTTGGGTGGGTTCAAGCGATTGGAAATCACGTTGAATTCGTGGTTGAACAGCACTCCAACTATCGGGAATAGCCCTGATCCCGGAAGCGGCTCATCGTCACGATCGTGGGGAGTATCCAGTCTTACAGGAGGCATCCGCAGCACTCTCGTGCGAACATTCTCCGGTAGAGCTACGCTTAGCGGCTCTTCTGGCTAGGTTAAGCACGTTAAGAAGGATATTCTTTTCTCAAACGCTGCCAAGTTCATTCAAAAAAGTTACGTATTGCTTACGGTTCACTACTCACGACGATGTTTTTTGGTACCTTTTTTTC
>VKKV01000029.1:0-43144 GCA_008080845.1 Phytophthora kernoviae | reverse complement strand
AAAAATAATAAAGTTATTTTTTTAGCTCAGCTCTTGTAGTAGCTTAGGACACTTCTCGATAACAAATTGACTCTTACGAAGCCAATCGATATAGTTCGCATCAATTCGACTGATCTGCTTGAGGGTCTTACCTCGAAATTTCCCCAAAGTCATCATATGAGTTATCATCAGTCAGAAACTTGGAGTGAAGGAATATCTTGATTTCCTCAGTGATATTGAGACTGGGTTGGTTAAATACCCAACGACAATAGCCGGATCAGTCTCATAGACCTCTTGAATGGGCTTGCCTTTGTTCTTTCCGAAAGTTAGTTCGTTCGACATGTTTTCAGTGGGGTGTACCTATATACATACTCCTTTAATTTTTTGAGATTTTTTAATTAATTAAGTAGCTTGCTTACCATTTACTATAGTCGGACCCCACCAACCAAGATCTTGCGGATATGACATTGTCTTTATCCACTTCGAATGCTTTTCTTTATTACAGTGCTTTGCAAAGTTCCATCTCTCCATCGATGATCCGCACAAGCAAGTGATTCTTTATTCATCGGAGCTGAAATTTTTTTTTCATCATATCTTCACTGACTTCTGGTGAGAAAATTTCAGTGGGAGGAAACTTCGATAATGTGTGCATACCACAACGCTCTTGCGATGGCTTTGCCCCACTTTAATCCACTATCCAAAATGTAATTACATTCCTATTTGTAGTAATTATCGTTTTAGCCTTTGAACTCTCTATCTCAATCTATCGGCCCCGAAACTAGCCTAAGATCCAGAGGATGCGTCCTCGCTCTCACGAGGTTGAGAGGTTGTGTTGCTGAAACCAACAGCTGTGCGATCTTAGTGCTTGAGCGGATCTGAAACCACCATCAGATCGAAAAGGCGTTGCATCCGCTCTCAGATGGTCGAGAGGTTGCGTCGCCAAAATAGCAGCTGGTCCAAAAGAAGGTTCCAGGAATGTTCTTTGTGGTAAAATACGGTAAGGAAAAAAGTGACCGCGTAATGTTCTACGTCTAACTACTTAGGGCCCTCATCGTTGTGTCGATATCGCTGTTATACTGTGCGCGTTCAGTCGCAGGGTTGGCCAGGTATGCATCGGGTGATCGGTTCTTTCCACCTTTCTCCACCTCGCCCTTGTTCCAGCGGATTGTGCCACTCGCTATGGAGTTGTGTGCAGTGTCGATAGCGGCTACGATGCCGCTCACGATCTTGTTGAAGTTTGCACCGACGTAACCGAGGATAGAGACGTCGTAGAGGAAGTATCCAGAGGTTCCTCCGGGAGTGGCATGCGAGTGCGAGGCGTGAAGGACGATGTTCTGCTCAGTGTAGATACCATCATATTTGTCGACCAGCTCTGCAAGAACTTCTTGGTGCACGAGTTGCATGACCGACATAATGTCAGTGTACAAACATGACTTTATGATTCGTGTCGGTGTCTTCGACGAGGAAAGCCCGAGCATACTGGCGATTCAGGATCCCGGCAGAATTTTCGTTAGGGTTGGCGAACCCCATCATGACGACTTCGGCGGCCGGACCCGTGATATCACTCTTGCCGATATCGATGTTGTATGCTTCTAAACATTGAGTTAGCGCTCCCAGTAGTACGAGGAAACAACAGCTGAAAATGCTCCGCAGCATTGTGTTGCGGTTTACAATCGACAAATCGTATAGAGGATGGAACGTCTTGAGCACAAGCCAGAGGAATTGGAATTGCTAGCTACTCCGTGTTGTTCGAGTGGGGTTGAGGCAGAGGCTTGAACCTTCGAGATGTCAATGACAAAATGTCGAGATGATCCATACCAGGTGACCCGAGGTGACTTTGATGGACACACTCATCGAACGGGGAAGCTGTATCAACCCTGCTGGTAACCAGCATCATAGTCAAAGCATGCTGCACGCTAAGAGACAAGCACTGAATGCAGTCAGCGAATGAAAAAGGAGACAAACTCTCGACGTTAACGACTCGTGACAGTTTATTACTCCGCCTGGCTTTATCATCGACTGCCAAACTCATGGTGACCTAATTTCCCATCACTATTGGTTCCAGCCAGTTAGTGAGCATGAAGACTTCATCCGAAGATTTTCCTTTTCAGTCATATCATGGTGTTAATGCAGTAAAACTAGTTTAGATGCCTTTAGCTGTGTTTCGTCTGAACTATTACGCAGTACTTCTGAGGATCGGATAGGAGCCTTCGGCGATTATTGACTAATATGCTCGGGCTGTTAGGCTCCGGTGCCTCGGAAGATCAGCCGAAACACTCGAACTGCTGGGTGTGCTGTCGTTACCACCATCCCGTGTCCTCGATGCGTACGTTTTGCGAACAAGACGCATCTCTTCTGCGATCACTTGCGATGCCACGGCCGAAAATTCCTTCTTCACGGGGTCGATGAAGAGTTTCTACAAAAACGATGAATATGAACACGATGCCAGTCAGAATTAGGCATCTTCATAAGCATGGACATCGAGAGCGTGGTTGCATACCTTAATTCGCTCATCAAAACGGATGATGGCCTGGAACAGATTCAGGTTCTCGGAGCAGACACTGTCCTCGATCAGTTTACTGTAGATGAGTGCCAGGATATCACACAGCGACAACAAAACCTCTCGGTAGTCGAGTGGGAAAGGCTACAAGTACCACGACAAAAATGTCAGCTCCTTGAGCAGCAAAGTAATCGTACGTACGACACAAAAAATATCAAGAAGCGCACAATTGGAGGAGTCATCAGGCGCCGGTATACTGGACGTTGATTCCACTTGTGCATCGCAGGGCGAAATGCTTCGTCAACCGAGTACTGGGGGCTGTTTTCGTCATCGAGAGGTTCGTGCAGCGTGCTTGACGTTGCCACCATCATTTTCTACCCACAAACGTACAAATCAGTCAATAATACCTTACTAGTATCCGCACCACTTCACGCACTATCCCTTACCATGCCCTGCACAGTAGCTGAAGAGAAATAAAACTCCAATTCCTCCAGCAATTGGCAGCAGTCCATTGCCAGTAGCTCCGGGTGTAGAGATTCCCCAACCAGTCTCCCCAGCCCAATACCAAGGTAAAAGAACTGAGCTCCACGGCGGATGATCTGTTTATCTCCAAGATGATTCATCATCTGCTGCTCACGTAACAAGGCCACATTGAGCCAGTAATTGGAGCCTTCGTGCATGGTCTTCAAGTAGTTCCAGTCAGATCGTCTGTGCTGCACGAGGTCTTCAAGATCCGCATCCGCTGCTGGGCTGACACTTGTCGTTGCGCTTCCGCTGCAGCTGCGGCCGCCTCCGCTGCAGCTGCAGCTTCAGCCTCCCAATTGTCTTTATTCAAAGTTGCATCTACTTCTTCTGTGCTGACACTAGAGCTCTGGGAAAATAAAAGGGAACCGAAGGACGACGAGGCGCTGGCAAGGGATGACGTTAGGCCTGAGGTCAGAGACCCAGCGGCAGATGCCACAGACGCCAAAGGATCACTCGCTCCCGTCTCGCTGGAGCTTGAAGGAGGTCCCGCTTCACTATTAGTCACTGCAGAGGACGGAGAGGAGGACGGAGACGTCTCTTTCTTGGACTTGCTATGCGCTAATGGGGACATCACTCGTCTCCCTCCTTTCGCCAGCTTGGGCGTGCTGCTGCAGCCATAGAACGCGCCGCAGACGAAGCTTTAACGGCGGACACTGGCAGATGTAGGTGCGATCCCTTGGAAGACGTCCTTCGGTCGCTCTCGACGTCCTCCTCCGATACACTCCGAGGTCCTGGAGATGATTCTTCTTGGTCAGGTGCAGGATAGTCCGGAAGAGCTGATGGAGGAGGAAGTGCCGCGAGAACCTCCTGCTCGTCACGAGTCTCCACGTCCATTATCAGAGCAAAATCGATCTATAAAGTGTAACCACAAAAGTGTACGTACCCTTCAATCGCTACTATCTTTTCAGTACATAGATACTAGATTTTGTAAAGGTCAATAGGTTTCCTTTGCTCCATACAAAAAGCAATATATCTCACAGTCGACACGACCTTCATTCTGCATTCCGCATTGTCGAGTGCGCATTCCGCATTATGGGACGCATTGCGAGGTTGGAGCTCGAGAACTTCAAGTCTTACGGCGGCGCGCATGTCGTGGGACCATTCCATCGCTTCACAGCCGTCATCGGGCCCAATGGTTCAGGTAAATCCAATCATGGACGCCATCAGCTTCGTATTGGGCGTGAATTCGCGCCAGTTGCGGTCCAATCAACTCAAAGACTTAGTGCACAAGGCGCCAGGCGATACTGATACTACCAATCAACGCACAGCGTTCGTGACGCTCGTGTACGAGCTGTCGAACCACGAAACACCGCCGTCCATGGCGCGTGTGGCTCGCGAGCCTCAAGCCAAAGGGAAGTCAACTTTTCCAGGTTGATCTCGGAGAAAGGCGCCGGGTCGTACCGTATCGACGAGCAGGACGTGGGGTTTGAGGCTTATCAGAGTCAGTTGAAGGAGATTGGCATCTTAGTGAAAGCGAGGAACTTTTGGTGTTTCAAGGAGACGTGGAATCGATCGCTAGTAAAAGCCCAGCGGAGTTGACGAAGCTGTTTGAACAGATCTCCATGTCGGATGAGTTGAGGTATTGTACTGTACTGTATGGATGATTTGGAGTTGATGTATTGAATGAGAGAGTGATGGTTGATGTGATTTGTATTATAGGAATGAGTATGATCGATTGCTGGAGCAAAAGAATTTGGCGGAGGAGAATATGATCTTTGGGTATAAGAGAAAAAAGGGTTGGTGGCGGAGAAGAGATTGGTAAGGTAGAAGATTGATTACTGTAGTGCAAGTTAGAAGGAGATGAAGAGGTTAACGCTGCGAGATGTGTGTTTTTTGGGGGTCTGTCAAGGTGAGAGAGCAAAAGAGGAGGCCGAGGCATTCAGGCAAACGTTGGAGGAAGCGGTAGGTACTACTGGAATTGTTGTGAACATTGTTGGTACTCAAGAGTTGTAGTACTATTGCTGATGCTATTTGTCTGGTTACGCAGAACAAGCTCCGGATCGAACATTACTTGTGGCAACTTTTCCATGTTCAAGATGATATCAAGCAGCATGAGGAGGCTGTGAAGCATTACAAGGAAAGTACTAGCACCTATTCTGCGAAAGATCTGTCTGTTGCGCAGATGCACCATGAGAAGAAGAAAGAACTTAGTGCTAGTCTACGAGAGGTAAAAAGGAACAGTGAACGCATCCAGGACTTTCAGAACGAGATGGAGGATATTCAGCCCCAAATGATCAAGCTGCGTGAACAGACGAGGTATTCTCAAAAGAGGATCGTCGACGCGGAAACGACTGAGAAAACTATGCAATCGCGGGTTGAGGGAAATCTAAAGAGGTGGATGGTCTTAAGAGAGACCTTCAAGAGCTGGAAAAGGCGAAAGCAGAGCTTGATGCAAGCCAGAACAGGCGGAAAAGCCAGGGAGGGAAGACACAGAACTGGTTTTAGAAGGTTCGCGATTGGAGGAGTACCACCGGATCAAGGAAAAGGCTCAAGTCAAGACAAACTTGTTGCGGAACGAACTCGAATCTATCTTGCGCCAGCAGACTGCTGATAAAAACAAAGTCCAAACGCTGACTCAGGAACGCCAGGAAAATCTGAAGATGGTGGGAATGCTTGCAGATGATGTAAAACAAGCTGACGAACGCATCAACAATGTACGTATCCTTCGCCAACTAGCAGTACTTGTGTGCTCTGAGCAGAGATAACGATCTTTTGTACCGTACGCGTTATTCCAGATGCAACGTGTTATTGCTGAAACGGAACAGGACATCACTGAAACTGAGAAGAACTTACAGAAGACTGATGAAGATGTACGCACTCGGAAATTACGTGGTTACTGTAGCATTTGGACCGGGATTTGTGTTGAGTTTTCTAACGGCATTATTTTATGGTTGTGAAGAATCGGAGCCAGACACAAAAGAAAGATACGTTATCGGAGCAGTTGAAACGCGTCAACAACAAGCTGCGCGACTTGAAAGATGACAGGCGTCAGTCGCAGGCGGAAGCGCGCAAAACTGAGACTCTGGAGACATTGAAGCGGCTGTACCCAGGTGTTCGCGGCCGCCTTGTTGACCTTGCAAGCCAATCCAGCGCAAATACAATTTGGCTGTGACCGTCGCAACGGGAAGACATATGGATGCAATTGTGGTGACAGATTACAGAACGGGCCAAGATTGCATCAAGTATCTTCGTGATTCCCGCTTAGGCAGCGCCCAATTCATTCCACTGGACAAGATTCGTGTAAAGCCAATCAACGAGAGATTTCGCGACTTGGGAAGCAACATCAAGATGGTGATTGACGTGATCGAATGTGATGCTGAAATTGAACCTGCATTGCAATACGCCGTTGGCGACACTGTCGTTTGTGATTCCATTGATCTGGCCCGAGATTTGTGCTTCCGTCGAAACGAGAAAGTGAAGGCAGTGACGTTGAACGGGATGGTTGTCAGCAAAAATGGCAGTATGACAGGTGGCAAAACGCATAGTGATATGCGCCGAGCAGGTCGATGGGATGAAAAGAAGTTGGAGCCTTGCAGCAGCATAAAGACGAACTGGTCGATGAGCTGCACGCAATGGAGCGCCATGGTTCATCCTATACAAGGCTGCAATCGCTGCAAACGAAACGGGAGGGACTAAAAGCCGGCTTAACCACGCAAAAGCAGATTTGGAGATTACGAAGACTAAAAGCCTAGTTTTCAAACGCGTATAGACGACGCCAATAAGCGTATCGAAGAAGTGATTGAACCAGAGCTTCACAGATTTGAATCTGCTGTAGCCTCTCGAAGAAGTAAAATCGCAAGCCTCAGGAGCAAATCAATGGAGTCGAGGACGAGATGTTCGCAGACTTTAGCGAGGCGATGGGTGTTGAAAGCATCCGTGTCTATGAAGAAAACGTGCTGAAGCGGCATCAGAAGGCGATGGATATGCGCCGTAAAATTACGGAACACGAAGCCAAGCTGCGGGCACAGGTACATATTGCGGTGGCCCTATTGATGCAATTCGTGCTAACATGGTTTGTGTTTGATACATTCATAGATCGAGTACCTGGAATCGCAGAACTTCAGCGATCGCATGATTTCTGCTAAAGAAATAGCCACTCGAGAAGCCCAACATCTGAAAAAACTTGGCGAAGAGGAGACTGCTCTCTTGAAAAGAGTTGCAGCTTTGCGCAAAGAGCGGAAGGGACAAGAGGACCTGCACACAAGCTTAACTTCTAAGGTGGAGGATCTAGAGAAGGAGCTTCGGGCGATTGGTAGCAATAAAGCCAAGTACGAGGAGAAGAAGAGCAAGATTTTGAGAAAGATTGCATCGGAGGAGACTGTACTTGAGCGACTGAAGGACCACAAGGCCGATATTTTCAAGCGAGCGTCGTTAGATCAGATCTCGATCCCCATTGTTGCTCGCAGGGCTGGCGATGACGCCGAGGATGTCGAAATGGAAGATGTTAGTGATGGGCGTAGTATCCTTGAGGGTACGGAGCAGCTACTGGCCGATGGTGCTACCGAGCACTACGCGGATCAAGAAGTGGACTTCTCAGTGCTCCCGGATGCTCACGTTGTCGTGGACGAAAAGGAATTCGATGAAATTAACAAGAGCTACGAGGGGCGAATTAGTGCGTTGCTCACGGAGCTGGACCGTATGCAGCCAAACATGCGCGCTCTGGACAAGTTCGACGTTATCCAAAACCGGATTGAAAAGAAGAGGAAGAATTGGAGCGCATCAAACAGCAATCCTTTGAAGCCGCGTCAAAGTTTGAAAAGATCAAGCTCACTCGCTATGAACGGTTTATGGAAGCGTTCAACCACATTTCAAGAGTGATTGACTCGACGTACAAACAGCTCACAAAGAGCTCTAAGCATCCATTGGGTGGCACGGCGTACTTAAACCTGGAGAACACCGAAGAGCCGTACTTGAACGGAATGAAGTACAACGCGATGCCACCGATGAAGCGATTCCGCGAGATGGAGCAATTGTCGGGTGGAGAGAAGACTGTGGCAGCACTTGCGCTGCTCTTCGCGATCCATAACTACCGCCCTTCACCTTTCTTTGTGCTTGATGAAGTGGATGCTGCCCTGGACAACGTGAACGTGAACAAGGTGTCCACCTATATCGCGAACTGCGACTTCCAATGCGTTGTGATCTCACTGAAGGATGCATTCTATGAAAAAGCCGACGCACTTGTCGGAATTTGCAAGGATATCACGTTGCAGCAATCTAGGTCGATGACACTGGATCTTACCAAGTTCAACTAGTCGCCAGTGGTGTATGCATCGATCGTTGTTTTTGTGTTGGTGCGTAATGATCTATGATATTACTTCGTGCAGTTTGCACGATTATTTTGCATCCTGGATATCGTTTGTGAACGGTGCGTGCTTTCTTGGGAATCCTGGCTTTATGATTCAGATTCAGCTTTCGCTCCGAAGCGCGCCTTTGATGAGAATTCGGCTTCCTTTTGCACAAGCGTTTTCAAGCGGTAGTCTGCGGCTGCTTGCGCCTTTAAAAAGCTGGCCGTAGCGGCGTTCCTCATAGAGCAAGAAGCATTCAGCAAGGCGGATCTTCGACGGCAGGTCTACAGTCACTTGACTAGGCGCGAACGAGGCGGAGTCCAGCAGCACGGACAGGTCTTCTTCTTCTGGCATTTCCAGTTGCCAGAACGCTCGCATACTGTGGTCCAACCCCCAATGGTTGAAAATGGGTTCCGTCGAGGCAGTCTCACACCGTCCATTGCAGCGGTGGCAAGCTGGCTTTTATTCACGAAGTCCAAGTCGCAGGTCATTTTGAGCAGGTAGTTCAAATCTCGCCATTGGAATGGTTGAATCTGGATCATGCGTCGTCGCCATCCAGCGATAGCATCGATCGTGGCTAAGGAGAGATTGCGAACCCGTATCAGCGCTTCTAGTAACTTAACGCTTTGGTCGTCTTCAAAGGAGCAACAGCAGCGAAGCAACTCATCCACCGGCTTCTCGTGCTACGATTGCTCGTAGCACAACCAGCTCTTCTTCAGACAATAGCCCTTCGTATGACAGTGCTTTGCTGCTGGAATGCCTCACTACTGATCTGGATGGCCACTGACTGCCTTGCTCGTGGTGCTGTGCCACTGACATGTAGGGGTTCAGCTTGTTGTTCATGGTTTCATCACGAGTGCCTCGCTTAGGACTCTCGCCTCGGTGCATTTTGCTGGCCAAAACAAACGAACGCGAACAGTCGTGACATTCATATTGTTGAGCCAATTTCTTTTCACGGCACTATTTTTCCAGCTTGTTGTTATACCTCTTTGCGGATTTCTCCAAAGTGCTTACTTACGCTGCTCGGCGGCACGACGACGAATTTCTTCCCAGGTTGTAGGCTTTACCGGTGCATCCGAGTCGCTGGATACTCCAAAGAAATAGTCATCTTCGTCATGCCGCAACGGCGGGACGCTCTTGTCGGATCCTGGGCGTTGCACATCTCGCGAATAGTGTTCGTATGGATCGCGCGAAAGAGGTGGAATGTCACGCTCTGTGCCAGCTTCGTCACCCGACTGAGGCTTCGAGCCAAAGAAAAATGGCGTGCGATGTCCACTGTCATTGGGCTCTCCGAAAGTTTCCTGCTCTTCGCGTTGCCAGTCGTTGTTGTCCTTCTTGCCACGCGGCGCATCGATACCTGTGATAGGTGGGAGGCTAGTGGGGGCATCATTGTTAGCGATGCGGCGGCGGAGGAAGACGAGTTGCCGACTTTGTTTCGAAGCTCCCCGGCGCTGTAGCTGCTTCACCCCACGAATCGCTATACATAGCGTCACAATAGCAGGCATTATAAATCAAGCAATGCAAGCCAGAGACAAAACAGGGCGACGTACTTGAAGGCCGTCGAGTGACTGAGCTTATCACCCAACTCCCGCACAAACGCATTGTCCGGGATCTTCGTCAATAAACTGCAAACAGCCAGCCACACAATATCACCAAGGGATCAAATAAATCATATTAGTATCACCCCATTAACCACCCTCCTAAGGTGTCAACGACTCACATGTTCCTGGCACGAACAGCGAATGGCGACTGCTCCGAAGGCAGCAGCAACAGCTCCGAGAACAAGTCACGACGGATGCTAATGATACCGTACGACGCTCCAAAAGGCCGCCAGCTACAACGCAATAATCAAATTCAAGTGAAATCATTCGGGTCTCCGCTATTCCAGGTACTAGGACTAACTCACACATCATGGCGAAGGCGCCAAGCGCCTTGCGTTGGTTCTTAGATATTTTCCAGAGTGCTCCCATTGCTGTGGACCCAAGAAGAGCCCCAAGAAGTGCTCGACTTCTGCCCTTGGCTGCATATTTTGCCAAAACCCCCTTTTCCGTCTCCGTCCTGTAGGAAATAGTTGGTATTTCGTGAGAATCTAATACGCTGAATGCTTTAATTTAGACTAGTTTAGCTTCTCACTCACTTTCCCACGAAGGAGGCGTCCTTGTCGTGGGCCATCTCCTCACTAATCGTGCGGATGGCCTCGTCCATTGGCACCGTCGCTAGCGGCATTTTGCCTGACTGTCAGCGACACAATCAAAAACGAATGAATGGATCTTATAGGCTAAAATAAATTTTGTCCAATAACAACCATATGTATGACTTTGACATAAGTTGAAGTGAAAGTAAACAAAACTGCCCAAGTACTCGTAAGATACGGAAGAAAACAAGAGAGATGATAGTTTGGTCAATGCATTTTAAGGATTATGAACTCTATTGTTGAGCGAGCAAACTCTACGAGAGAATACAAAGTAGAAGCGTTTTGAGCTGCTCGTGTGTCGTGCTCGCTAGTGCTTCACTTGGCCATACCATATCCCTCAAGGCGACTTCGCTGGCATCCAGCGCTCACTAAAACCCAAACAGATCCACACAACCATGTCAGGAAAACGTCAAAAACAAACCTGCCCGTCAGACTACAGTGCAGCGAAAGCACGTACTTCGCGAACACCGGGTTCCGCATCATTTCCTGTACAAAAGCATTGTTCGGAAGCTTCGTTCGCAGACTGCCATACAGTCGCACAAATCCATAGCCAGAGCGAAAGCGTCAGAACACGTCCCGAAGGAGAAAAAACCACCGCAATAAGAACAACATGCATCCGAACTAGCAAAGTTACTACGCACATTTCTCTCGCCTCGGCTGCGCGAGGGACTTGTCGCCGGGAAGCAGGAGCACCTCCGTGATCATTTCTCTGCGGATGTTGCTAGTGCGCATCGACACATTGGCACCGATCATACCACCCACTGTGACAGCAAAGAGTTGCAACAGCAGTATTCGTGTCAGAGTCACACCAGCTGATTAAATCGGCTCCACAGCCGTCCAAAATCGACAACTATGATGGCACGCACCAATCACACCGGCGATACCCAGCCCCTTCCTCAAAGAAGCCATCTTCCACACGCCGGCCATTGCTGACGCCCCAATGATACCCCCGACGGCATCACGGAGCTGACCCTTCTGTCTGTACGACCAGAAGACCTCTTGCTCTGCTGGGGTGGCATTCATCCTGCGTAAACGCAACATGCACGTACGATAAGCCTCGATTTGATTGTAGAAAGCTAGTTGAGAGGAGGAAGAGGACAGAGGCAGCACTCACATCCACGCTCGACGGCTGTAGCCCTTTTGCGCGAACTCGGCACGCAACGTGTGAAGAGCTTCGTAGTGGTCCTTGGACATGATTGTCTTGATACCTTCCATGGTGTTTGCGTTGCTGGGTAGTGTTGCTATTGTTGTTGGCTTGGGAAAATGAAGAATGAAAACGAGAGATGGTTGGCAGAGTCGAGGAGGACGTATTGGACAACAGTTGTTCCGACGTCATCATGTCTGATGACGCCTTGGCGGAATGTATGTAACTGTATAGTATATGTACGACCTATGCCAAGCGCGTTAACTTGTTGGTGTGCTTGTGTGTGCGCGCATTGCTTGCACGCGACTATGCCGACTGCCTGTCAGATCCAATTTGCACGCTGCTTTTCATCAACATGGAGCCGGCAGGGAAGATGCATGAATCTGGTTGATAATTGAGCACTGCATCGTAGACCAATGTCGATGTCGCATACTGATGGTATCAAAACAGCCACCACCTTCAATTGGCGGCAAACATGGAGTGTCGTAAGTGGACATTTTGCGGGCGTTTTGAGGCGAACCATCAAACTGTTGCTCACTGTGCTTTCGAAAGTCAAGGGAATCGGTGCCATGAACATGTTCACCAATGGAAAAAGGTACGTGTATTGTATGCTTATTGGTGCAAGTTAGCGCGCATGATGCTGGGCTCCAGCAACTGGAGACCTAATGCATTTGCAAAGGTGTCGGGCGGAGCTTTTGCGTCGTCTTCTGTGTCGCTCATTCTCCAATGGGTATGCCTGCATCACTTGTCCTTGAAGTTATCTGTCGCCAACTTGTCTTCGTTCGTAGACTCTCTATAAATCAACTCGACCCCTGTTAAACCAGCACTCAAACCACAACTACCCTGGCCAGTGATTTCACACGACAGAGAACGTACTTGGTGAACGCTGGGTTCTTCATCAGTTCTTGCACGAACGAGTTGTTCGGTAGCTTCGTCCGTAGGCTGAAAAAAATGGATCGAGGAGGAAACCACACATAGTCGACGTCAGCTCACATGAGGAAAAAAATGTCACTACAGTTCAAGCCAACGTTATCTAGGCTGTGACTCACATTTCCCTCGCTTCGGCAGCGCGGGGTGACTTATCGCTGGGCAGTAGGAGCATCTCCGTGGCCATTTCTTTGCGGATACCGCTAGTGCGCATCGACACTCCGGCGCCAATCACACCACCCACTGCGCCAACATAAATCCTATTAGATCCGCCCAGCTAAAGCTGAGCTAGCAGTATCCGATGCCATTACCAAGACGTACCTATCACACCAGTGACACCCAGTCCTGTCCCCAGAGATGACACCAGCCATCGCTGAGGCTCCCACGAGTCCCCCAGGGCACCACGACGACGGCCTCTCTGACGGTATTTCTTCAAGACCTCCTTCTCTGCTGGGGTAGCCTGCATCCTGAGTATATGCATGTACAACCAAGAATGGATGAGTTTACATCGGCGAACTGATAGTAATGTAACAGCAACACTCACATCCACTTTCGTGGACACTCGCCCTTCTTCGCGAATTCAGAGCGCAGGGTGTGCATCGCTGTGAAGTGGTCGCTTGACAACATGATTGTCAGGCTCGCGATGTGGCTTGTTGGTCCTTGGCAAATTGGAAAATGAAAGCAGGGGTATTTACAGATAAAGCACCCAGACTTTGGCATCATCTTCAGCGTTGATGCCACCCACTGCGGCAGCAGGTTCCAGGCAGAATGCATGCTTGAAGTGTATACTTCAGGTGCACGCCGCCTCTAGCTGCATGTGCTTCAAATGAGACTACAATGACACCAACATTTGACCTACCAAGTATTGATTGCGCTAGACGAGTACTGTGCCATACGATACAGACGCAAAGAAGTGCTAAAACGTCGTACCAACAATACATTGTGCTGAGCACCAACATTTTCATGTTGAACAAGCATTCTGGGGCAGCTGGCCAGTGCTAAATTGTTGTTTGGCTCCCCATTATTCAATTCGCCAAACCAGCGCCATCAACACTAGCAATATCAAACGACCACTGTAACAAAATTCAAGATGGCTATGATGTCCAAAGACCAATTCGAAGTCATGCATACTCTACGTTCCGAGTTCGCCAATAAAGGCTATGGCCGGCGGGCCTGGATGTGAGTGCGGTTATCATTTTATGTGTGCATGCTACAGCCAGAATGACTGCAGGGTGTCTAACTATACTGTGTCTGTTGTTGCCGACTGAACAGGACGGCCGCCACTCCAGCGGAGAAAGAGGTCTTGAAGAAATACAAAAACAAGCTCACCGTCGCGGTGCTGCTGGAGGTCTGGCAGGGGCCTCTGCCATGGCAGCCGTGTGGAAGGTGGCTGCTTTGGGCACGGGATTGGGTGTCACTGGTGTCATTGGTGTGTCTTGTTGGTGATTCTAGTTATCGTGTTTAGGCTCAAAATGTGTGCGATATTCACACTATTTGTGGTGTTTCGACTTCCCAGTGGGTAGCGCAATTGGCGCCAGAGTGTCGATGCACCACAACCGCATCCGCAAAAACATCGTCATGGATATGCTTATGCTTTCAAGCGATGAGTCACCCCGCGCTGCCGAAGCGAGGGAAATGTGAGTCACAGCCTAGATAACGTTGGCTTGAACTGTAGTGACATTTTTTTCCTCATGTGAGCTGACGTCGACTATGTGTGGTTTCCTCCTCGATCCATTTTTTTCAGCCTACGGACGAAGCTACCGAACAACTCGTTCGTGCAAGAACTGATGAAGAACCCAGCGTTCACCAAGTACGTTCTCTGTCGTGTGAAATCACTGGCCAGGGTAGTTGTGGTTTGAGTGCTGGTTTAACAGGGGTCGAGTTGATTTATAGAGAGTCTACGAACGAAGACAAGTTGGCGACAGATAACTTCAAGGACAAGTGATGCAGGCATACCCATTGGAGAATGAGCGACACAGAAGACGACGCAAAAGCTCCGCCCGACACCTTTGCAAATGCATTAGGTCTCCAGTTGCTGGAGCCCAGCATCATGCGCGCTAACTTGCACCAATAAGCATACAATACACGTACCTTTTTCCATTGGTGAACATGTTCATGGCACCGATTCCCTTGACTTTCGAAAGCACAGTGAGCAACAGTTTGATGGTTCGCCTCAAAACGCCCGCAAATGTCCACTTACGACACTCCATGTTTGCCGCCAATTGAAGGTGGTGGCTGTTTTGATACCATCAGTATGCGACATCGACATTGGTCTACGATGCAGTGCTCAATTATCAACCAGATTCATGCATCTTCCCTGCCGGCTCCATGTTGATGAAAAGCAGCGTGCAAATTGGATCTGACAGGCAGTCGGCATAGTCGCGTGCAAGCAATGCGCGCACACAAGCACACCAACAAGTTAACGCGCTTGGCATAGGTCGTACATATACTATACAGTTACATACATTCCGCCAAGGCGTCATCAGACATGATGACGTCGGAACAACTGTTGTCCAATACGTCCTCCTCGACTCTGCCAACCATCTCTCGTTTTCATTCTTCATTTTCCCAAGCCAACAACAATAGCAACACTACCCAGCAACGCAAACACCATGGAAGGTATCAAGACAATCATGTCCAAGGACCACTACGAAGCTCTTCACACGTTGCGTGCCGAGTTCGCGCAAAAGGGCTACAGCCGTCGAGCGTGGATGTGAGTGCTGCCTCTGTCCTCTTCCTCCTCTCAACTAGCTTTCTACAATCAAATCGAGGCTTATCGTACGTGCATGTTGCGTTTACGCAGGATGAATGCCACCCCAGCAGAGCAAGAGGTCTTCTGGTCGTACAGACAGAAGGGTCAGCTCCGTGATGCCGTCGGGGGTATCATTGGGGCGTCAGCAATGGCCGGCGTGTGGAAGATGGCTTCTTTGAGGAAGGGGCTGGGTATCGCCGGTGTGATTGGTGCGTGCCATCATAGTTGTCGATTTTGGACGGCTGTGGAGCCGATTTAATCAGCTGGTGTGACTCTGACACGAATACTGCTGTTGCAACTCTTTGCTGTCACAGTGGGTGGTATGATCGGTGCCAATGTGTCGATGCGCACTAGCAACATCCGCAGAGAAATGATCACGGAGGTGCTCCTGCTTCCCGGCGACAAGTCCCCTCGCGCAGCCGAGGCGAGAGAAATGTGCGTAGTAACTTTGCTAGTTCGGATGCATGTTGTTCTTATTGCGGTGGTTTTTCTCCTTCGGGACGTGTTCTGACGCTTTCGCTCTGGCTATGGATTTGTGCGACTGTATGGCAGTCTGCGAACGAAGCTTCCGAACAATGCTTTTGTACAGGAAATGATGCGGAACCCGGTGTTCGCGAAGTACGTGCTTTCGCTGCACTGTAGTCTGACGGGCAGGTTTGTTTTTGACGTTTTCCTGACATGGTTGTGTGGATCTGTTTGGGTTTTAGTGAGCGCTGGATGCCAGCGAAGTCGCCTTGAGGGATATGGTATGGCCAAGTGAAGCACTAGCGAGCACGACACACGAGCAGCTCAAAACGCTTCTACTTTGTATTCTCTCGTAGAGTTTGCTCGCTCAACAATAGAGTTCATAATCCTTAAAATGCATTGACCAAACTATCATCTCTCTTGTTTTCTTCCTATATGTAGCGAGTATTACTTCTCGATCAAGTAAGCGCAATCAGGCAGTTAAATTCACTATTCTGGTGCCAGCATCGACCCCGAGACACTACTGTACGTGTAGTAGTAGCGCCCAAGATGTCGTTATCGTGCTTCCTTTTGTGTGGTATCACCGCGATAGCCATAAATTATTTTGGAAGTGCAGGCTGGTAAGAATTCGTCTCGCTTATTAGAGCAAAACACCATAACTGTGATACAAGGGAAAAACGATATCGCTAGCGCTCTACTCGGTGCGCTTTACTTTATTTATTGAGAGGGAATTTTAAATGGCTGTCAACTACTTGCGTATTGAGGTCGCTCTCAGACGATATCGTCGACAGCACCTGCAATATTGCCGTGTTGGTAACGCGGAGGCGCAATCAAATAGCCGCTGCTTTCTCTGCTTCTACTCCTCCTGCTGCTAGTGCGCGTAATGGAGGCATCTGACTCGGTTCGTGACCGGTTGTGCTCGTCGCCAGTGCTTTGAGGATGGAGATGGCCCTGCTGGAATATTTGTGCGTCATCACGATCAATGACATCGGGTTCGCTCCAGCCGTGGCCTCCAAAGCTGGAATGTGAGCCTGTACGGCTTCCCGGTGTTGAGATGTTTAACCCCACAGGTGAAGGGGTCGGTGCCATGAAGCTGCGCACAGGTAACGTGGGCAACAAAAGTGACGAATCTGTAGAATTCAGCAGCACATCATCGAATGGCGATTGCACCTCGATGACGTCTGTGTACGCCGCTAATGATGATAGTCGCGATTCAGCAGAGGACACTGACGATATCGGAGACAGAACTGCTATCGGACCGGATCGAGCACTAAAGTCACCCTGATCCTGCTGACGACGTTCAAGACGTCGTTGTCGCGCTTCGCTCTGTTGTTGCACTCGCAAATAGTTGCTGAGCTGCTCAACACTTTGCTCGAATCCCAGAGACGTGTTGAAGTGGTGCACGAGGCTCCTAGAAAACGTGTAGCGTTTGGCTAGATCCACATTGTGCAACGACAGCAAAACAGGCACCAACAATTTCCCGCGGTCCTCGGCAAAAGCTAATTGGTCAGCGAGCAGATCACAGTTTGCAGACAGCGGCGACAGCACCACTAGAACGGCGGAGCATGAAAGAATAGCATCCTTCGCAGCCAATTGACGCGTTTGAACGGGGAGTCGAGTCACTGGCTGGTTGACACCACGAAAGCGGCGTCAAAGCCATCGCTTTGCACTTGTATGCCATCGGTACTTGCTGCACTCTCCGACTGGTGCGCATACTGCACTGCTGGCACGGTCTGGTCCACGACACAACGAATATTCTGCTTGAGCAGCGCCTTCTGCAAACGCAGACAGAAGGAATGGTGGAAATCACCATGGGCAATAAATATATACGCGTCGGTATCAGCCAAGCTAGCAAACGCTAACGATGACGCCAGTGACTCGATCCTTCGCAACGGACGGAAAAGTGGCATATTCAGAGGGCCCTCCGGGAAATTGATCTGCGCTGGCTGGTCTTCACATTCACTCTGTTCGGCAGCGGCACAGGCTTTATCATTTTCCTCAGGTGTACACTCACTGACATTCCTCGGCTTTCGCGGCGAGAACGCACGCGATCGTTATCAACAGCCGTGTTACCACCCGCTTCGCCTCCAGGAAGAAGTGACTGCTGTTGTTGTTGCTCCTGGCGCCGGGCCAGTCGTGCACGGTGTTCTTCGATCTGATCCTGGATGCCATCCAGAAGCATCCGCAGGCAATGTCGAAAGGCGTCGTCATTGTAGTCAGGTACCAGCTCAAGGCTACTCGCAATTCGCTTTCCCGCCATATTAGATATAGCATCTACCTCACCTGTTTCACCCTCTCGAGAATCCGTGTCGATCATAGTATGCGAACTGTTGCTAGCCGTTCGCGAATCTGCTCGCATCGTCATCTGTGTCGTTTCTACTATCTGATGGCGAATACGGAATTGATGGGATGGTATTGATGGCGTAGTGCTGTTTGATTGCCGGACGGAAGTCAATCACTTGACGGGTCCACAAGTACACTTGCAATTCTTCCGATATCTCCATGTCCTCACATTGGATAGCCACAACGGGCACATTCTGCATTTTAGCGAAGGCGAGCTCTTTCATACACCACTGCGACTGAGGATAGTCTTTCGTCAGGACAGCAAGCACCAATGCGCTGCTTTGGATTCCTCGTGCTATCTCCTGGCGCCAAACAGATCCACCTGTGATACCTGTAGGGCCCATTGAGTCGATCCACGTGGTCACACGTGCGCGCTCCAATGCATCACGCAATTTGCAAGCCAATGGTGTATGTGCGTGGCTGTAGCTGATCATGACGTCGCGCTGGCCCGCTTCTTTTTACGGCGAAGCGGAGTGCTGGTGACCGTGCGCAATCGATTGCACGCTGACCGAGCAAATTGACTGCTGTCAGGCTTAGACCGGCGCGCACAAACAGCACGGCTGCAGCCTGATTACGGCGACGAAGCGCTACATGCAAGGCGGAATCACCGTTGCTCGCTCGCGTTGCCTGCAAGTCCACTCCGTGGTCCAGCAACATTTGAAAAATACGCGGATCCAGCCCACGAGCCAATGACCGCCGGCCACTCAGCATATCGCCGATTCCACCGTCCTCATCTCCTGCGATATCATTCTCGTCGTCTTGCACGTGATCGTCGCCGAGTTTGTCGCGCTTGCCCGCGAAGGTCTTGGCGCCTCTTTTGATGGAAGCACACGCACCAGCCGCGCAAATACATAGCAATGGATCGCCTTGCGCGTCGCGTACATCAACGTCAGCACCACTCTCCAATAGCGTTTCAACTGCATGCGCACGGTTCAGTACGCACGCCCAGGCCAACGGTGTGCGACCGAAAATGTCCCGCGATTCCACAGAAGCTCCATATCGCAGCAAAGTGCGCATAATACGCGCGTGACCACGCATTGCAGCCCAATGCAGCGGTGTACGTCGGAAGCAACCGACTACTTGCTCGCCAAGAGTGTTCGGATCTGCACCGTGATCCAGCAGGAAAGTTACCTCTTGTCGGCGCCTACCAGCGCAAGCATCGTGAAGCGGGGTCAGCGCCACGTCTCCACCATATTTTTCCATCTGACGCGCCACAGCGGCATTGCCTGCAATCCGAGCAACTTCGAACGCAGTGAGAAGTAGTCCGCTGCTACCACCAGGCATAGGCAGAGCTAGGGGATTCGCACCAGCATCCAATAGTAGCCGCGTGGACTCCTTGTCCACGGCCCAATACAACGGTGCGGTGGTGAATCGTGGGTGAGTCGACAATGCTGGTTCATCGGGTTTCGCACCATAACGCAGTAGTAACAGTGTGAGCTCTGTATGACCAAGTGTCACAGCCACATGGAGCGGTGTCAACAGTGTTGCTTGCAGTAAGCCTACAGGTCCAAACGGATGCGAGGCACTGGCTAGCCCAGGGGCAATACTTCCAGAGCCTCCACCACCACCTACTGAGGCACTTCCTGTCACCCCTACACTGGAACGGCGTACCACAAAAATAATACGCGGAACATAAGGCGATAAATCCATGCGAGATCCACCCGTAACAATTCTAACTTGTCGAATTGATGGACATCAAAGTGTCCATTAGCCAGCAGCTCACGAACAACTTCGATCTGGTCAAAAGCCACGGCCACATGCAGTGGGTTGCGCTGACCCCGAGCAATCAGTATCATTCCACCAATTTTCCACGTACGTGGCGTATACCACGCAGTGGCAAAGTCTGGTCCAGCAATACCCACAGCCGCATCTAGCAGCAATTTCACTTGCTCAACATCCCCACGTTTTGCTGCACCATAGAGCGCGACCTTGATGTAGTGAACTTGTTTCTTAGTACTGCCTTCCGGTAATTGAACACTGTCGTTGTGACCACCTTGGGTACTACCATATAGATTTCCCCGTGTTCCTTTTCGCGATTGAATACAGCGCCTCCAGAATGCCCACAGCGGTGCCGGTAGCCACGCATACAGAGGTGTGGCGAATGACCGTTCTACGTAGTCGAAGCGCGAGTGTCCTGGTACGTAGCCACGCTGAAAGAGGAAATGTTGATGGATTCGATGAAAAAGTAAAATTTGCCGCCAGCGTAGCACGTAGGCAATAACCCCACACTCTCTATCCCCAGTAGCACGATAAAATAGGAGGTTGCGAGTTCACGATCGCAGGCTGTAAGCATATCGACAACACTGCCCGAGTTCGACGAAGGCAGGAAGATACATATCAATATGTAGATCAGGTACGGGATTTCCAGCACCACAATGAGTTCGCAGAGCGTGAAAATATACGTCTTCTCGTATCGTTGGTGTTCCTTGACAATGTCATTCAGCGACGATGATGGTGCTACAACGGCCGATGGTTCAGCGTTGCTGGAGGTCGAGCTCATCGACGACAAATCTTTCGGAGCGCGGCGGTATAATCTGCAGGCCTTGAAATTCAGCGCCGGAAGACACAATAGTGCATTTGCCACCAATGTGTACGCGTCCATGTCAAGAAAATCTAGTGACGATGACCGGCAATGACGGACATCAGCATCCCCACCAATACCTTCTCTATGACGGAGAACAGCCGGCAGAACAACATAGTTCAGGAATTCCCGCAATACGTATACAACCACAATTAGCGTCGAGTGGGCGATCATCCTAGCGCTCAGGAATGTATTGCTATCTCTTTTGAGCCACGGAAACACACACCAGAGCACTCTTCTCAAGCGTGTATAGCACCACCAGAGTTTGCGTATCCTCAATTGTCCAGTTTTATCCACATAATAATTGCAGGACGGCAGGACTGCACCTCCCAGACCGTCCTGCATCCTGCATCCTAGCTCTGCAACGTCCATATTGCAGGACGCAGAAGCCCTTGAATGCAGTTGGCTATTGGACGCGCACGAGGGCGTGGAAGAGTGTGCTGAGACCGCCGAAGCCTCAGTTCTTCGGTGCCATACCCCACGCCCTTCTGACATTGCATCTGAGTGTTTAGAGCCCTGTGTTCTCACTGCAGAAGCTCCAGACAGCGACGTCCGCTCTGTGTCTTGATTGACCATCAACGGGACCTCATAACTCGCTAAATACGGTGAATTAGACGCTGAAATTTTGTGTAGACCTTCCTGAGCTTCACTCTGCCTTGATCCTGGACTTTGCATCTCTCTAGGATGGTTGTGGGCTGTGGTAGGAGACTGCAAGGCTTGAATGTAACTGGAAGCGCTTGAAGGCTCTGGAATTTGCTGTGAACTGTATGAAGAGCGGGACGAAGAACGCGATGATGGAGCGGAGGAGTTGCCGTCGCTGTTGTTGCTGGTGTCGTTGGGCATGAGCTCTTGGTAGTGCGGATGTGGCAGTTCCTGGTCCTCGTCCATGATGATGGTTCGAATAATAAAAACTGTATATTTTTCCTGTTGGTTTCACTTGGGTTTTGTATGTGGGACACTGAGAGCAGACACGGTATTGTATAATAGTAAATAATGTAAACTATCCCGTGAATTTAAGTTAATATCTAGGTTATATTTGTAGATACTAGAAATCAAATGTTAAACTACAGCTTCCTAGAAAATCAATTTGACAAGCAGCGAATTATGGCAACCAGCAACGAAGGTGAACAATGAACTTCCCTTTGATCTGCTTGCTTCTTGCGACTAACCTCACTTGACTATGCACCCCGCACACACTATACAGACTCCATGGATGCGACTACGGAATTGCAGAACCTCCAGCTTGACGACGGGCTGCGTATCATCGATCTGCCTGGGACGCTCCTTGACCAGAGCTATTTGGTACAGATTTGGCTACTAAGCAACTGCATCTTTGTATGGATGGGCTCCGCTGCTGAGAAACCAAGACTTGAGTAAGTAAATCATTGCAATTGCAGTAGCTACAAGATAAAGAGATGAGTTTTGCTAACTATTTACTGTGTTTTTGTGTGTTTTGATCTTTACAGTTCTCTGTCGACGGCAATCACTACACGCTACAGCCCTATGCCGCTGGTTACTTCCATAGTAGGGGCCCCAGAGATGGAGGAGCAGCAAATTGCTCAACGATTGGCGAGGCGCTCAGGACGACAGTGCTTCGTGTCGTGCCAATTGCCAGGTCACATCCCGGAGCTCTTTGCCTATGTCGAGAAGCAGGTCATCAAGCGACTGGAAGAGGAAGGAGTGATAACCAAGTAACGACGGAGTGGTTTGAGCAATTTGAAGATCAGTGCGGACAAACTGATGGTAGACGTGGCTGTTAAAAGACTCGTGAGGTGTCCAAGTCATCAGCTGAAGGATCGACGAGATGCCTCATTGCTGTTACGTTTGTAAGTCTTTCGCGGCTGTACGTGTAAGGTCTGTGCGAGGTGTTTGATCCCATGAGTGAATACGTTGCTGCCATACCTTTCGTGGGCTGCAAACTGGACAAGTTGAAGCTAAACCCTAGTTCACTTCCAAACCCTATATGATACACCAAACCTTACCCTCGATCACATAACCAACACCCCGAGCCAAACGCCAATAACGAGTCGCCCGATCGCGAAGGGTGTACATCGGACTAAATGGCGGGGCTGCGCTCTGTGGCCGTGCAGTCCACGCACATTCACCACGTGCAGCTTCTCTCAGGCCCCACAACTTCCACTCCCAAGGTGAAACCCTCGTCCGAGTCCACCAACAACAACACCAGTCTCCACGCTCGTCTACAGCGTCAATGCCGAGCGAACGCGTGGCTCCTACTGACTTTAGGGTTTATCTGCTGCCTCAGCAAATTAGGATCTGCTACTGCTGTTTCTACCACCGACAAGACCAAGAGTGATGTTCATCTCGACAGCCAAAGAGACCTGTACATTGTCCTCGTGAGCATTCCAGTGCTGGACAAGATGCTCCCACTCAAGCACCTGGCTGAAGAGTTGCTGTCCAGAGGCTGTCGCGTGGGCTTCGCCTTGCCTGAGAATTACCGCCAGTGGGTAAGCGATTTGGAAGGACTAGAGTTTATTTCTCTCGGGAATATTGCAGGCAAAGGACGCGCTGCTTATCTCGAACCCAACGAGCTCCAGACACTTGAGTGTATGAAAGTTATGCTGCTACTTTACGTTATTATGCTTCGTTCCAGAAACCCATGTTTGCAGCCTTGCTGGAAGATCTGGAAGACGACCGTCCAGACCTCGTGGTGGTGGACAGATATACGTTTGCAGGGTTTGATGCCTGTCATCGACTAGGGCTGCCATATGTGGTGAACGACCCACATTTGCTCTTTGATATAGACTCGCCGCCGGCATATATCCCGGCACCATTTTCCAACTTTACTATGCACGTAAGATTGTTGTTGAAGCGGTTAGCAGAAGATTTGGAGTTTTTTTTAAATGCTAACTGTAAAGGTGTTATGTGTGTGTGTGTGTTTTTGGGGCTGTGTGGATTTGCAGACAACGAGTGTGATGGAGCGGTGTTTGAATAGCTACTACCGTCTGCGATTTCGACTTGAACTTGTCAGTGTGTATAAGGAGATTAATGCCGTGCGGCATGAACACGGACTTGAAGCCATCGACAACAAGCATCAAATGCACGGCCATGCTCTTGTACTAGTGAACTCGGTCTTTGGTCTGGATGAGGCACGTCCGATGGCTCCTCAATTTCACATGGTAGGTCTGCTGCAGTCTCAACAATTACAACGCGAACGTACTGCGATCAAGTCAAGTCCTGATGCACATGGCAGATTTCCAGCAGCATTGACGACGTGGCTTGGGGTCCCTGAGTACCAAGATAAACCGCTGGTCTTCATTAGTTTTCAAACTGATGTACCTTTGACCCCGAATTCATCACAACTCTTGTACGTCTTACGTTACTTTGAGGGGCGCTTGGACATCGTTCCAAAGTCATGATCTGAGACCCTGGGGAGTTTACTGATGCATTGCTCTTCGTATCTGGTAGATGAACGCACTGGAGACCGTAGACGCCCGTCTTTTGTGGAAAATCTCGTTGCAGGAGCAGGCAGCATTCGATCTGCGGTCGCGGTCCAGAGATTCTGTTTTATTCCTTGGTGATGGAGTTGATGATGCGGCAGTGCTCGCGCTTGCGCCGGCGATAGAGTTGCTGATCAACGCAGGTGATTTCCAGAGCATGCAAGAAGCCCTTGTCGTGGGTGTACCTATCCTTGCTATTCCATTCTCAGCTGAGCAAGTAGAAGGGGTGAACTCTGTAGTTCGTGCAGGTGCAGGACTACGGCTTGATGGGAAAGCATTCACCGAGAGCACGTTGCACTTAGCGGTGGATAGAATACTGGTCGGTGAACGTGAGCGTTTCCAGCGCAGTGCTGAGCATCTTGGGGAGTTAATAAAAACTGGAGGTGGGGTGAAACGCGCAGTGGATGAGGTGCTGGCCGTTGCAGAGTTCGGATCTAGTCACCTGCTGCCCAAACGCAATCTCCAGCCGCTGTACAAGACGTACCTCGTGGATGTGTACCTCATCTACGGAGCCATTCTCTGCGGAGCTGCCATCATCCTGCGCACGTTCGTGTCAGTCATGCTGTCCGTGTTCCAGCCGTTGACTCCAGTCGAGTTAGCGCTTGCAGCTGAAGAGATCGGAGCGAGTCCCGAAGAAGTTCAAGAGGTAGATCATAAATCGACCCATTAAACAAAATGCGTCTGTGCCATTGAAAGGCATAGCATATCCCTGCAGTTGTTGCTTCAACCATACTAGCTTTTGGGAGTCAACAACAGCTTCAACGTGCTTTGAAGCACGAATGCAAATGGCCCCAATCTTGATTCCCTAAACAGGCGATCCTCATTTCGTGTTCTTGTTGTGCTGTAGAGCCATACGGCTCTGAGTGATAGCTGTGGTGGCACTGTGGCGAGGCGCTAGTAGCAACCAAGCCGCAAGGCCCGCATTACGATGCCATGTGACGCTCTTGAGTCAAGATCGCCACGGCCACCACCACCGCACGGAATCTGGTATCCCAGCCGACACCTTTCTAGCTCCAGCAGCTCTCCCTCGACCAGCAGGAGCCATTAAACAGCATTTGTCACATCGGAATGGCGGCGGTGTAGATGCGGTACTGCTCTGTGACCAATGCGGTGCCAACGTTGACAGTGACAGTATCGCCACACAGCCGGATTCAAAACATCGCATTCCGACACCTGTGCGATATACGTAGTAATGGCGTAGACGACGACTTCTCATCAATGCTGATGCGCGTGCAAACTGCATCTAAGGCCGTCGTTGCATCGCGCCAATTCGAGAGGATACCGTTGTGTGGGAAAAGAGTCGGACGCTTTTCCAGACTTTACGATGCCATGTCTCTACGCGATTGTAGACACATCCCCGTCACTGGGCGTTTGCCATCAATACAAATTGCCTTTGCACTTGCAATTGTATTGATATCTAGCAGAGTTTCTAGTTGGAACTGCTCAGAAACCATCATGGACACCACCTCGATAGCTGTCAGTAGTTATAGTGCCGGTTCAATGTCCATTTTTGGCTTCCGTCTGGCAGAATTACTGTTGCCAGATGGAAGCCAAATGTGTTCCAGGTAGTTAAATAAGTTTGAAAAGTATTCTTGGTAGTCATAATGTCAGCGGCTCAGGCCAATCAGAGCGACACCAGCCGGTTCCGACGCTATTCAGTCAGTCCATCGTGACACGCTCGCGTGCCTCAGAGCACGAGACCTGCCCCCAGGTACACACGCAACACAAGTATTTATTGCTCGGCTCAGCCGCGCCTTATTTAGCAAACACTTAGCCAATTAGCCATGGACCCAAATGAGACTCCAGATAATAACCATGTTGAGATGACGGTGGACACGAGCGACGAACAGGACCCTGATACGAACACAGGCGGAGAGACGCGGTACGTCAAACTGGAGACACCAGTAAAGGTCCGAACCAGGGAATTCACACGCCAGGACACTTTCAATAGCGATACTGAGTCTGGTGGTCACGGCTCAGTCGCATCAGATACAGACTTCGCCGCTAGACAGAAGAATGCGCCTATGGTCGGGCCTTCGTATCGTCCGAATCGACCTTCTGATGCGCCTGGAAGACGAAGTGGAGCAGACCGTATGGCCCACGACATCCAATTAGGCCCCCGAACAATCACTTTGGACGACGCAGAAAACAGCCCACGGATTTTATCCAGTTTGAATGACCAAGGCAGGAAAAATACAGATAATAGCGACTCCAGCAAGGCCAATGCGACGGAACACACGATGCAGCTCAGTTCCATTGAACTGAGGGATTCGGTACTGCCTAAATTGCCGAAACGGTATCTGAGTGGCCATTTCCAGAGTAATTCCTACTTTTCGCGACGTCTGCTGCGATTATCGCAGTTAATTGTGCTCGGTGATCTGGTGGCACTTGGATTTTTCTACTTTTACAAATCAGATGCCGACGATATTGGTCACGGGAAACTTTACGTGGGGTCCCCAATGCAGGTTTTATTGTCCAGTGACGAACACAGTTGTGCCACGTCCTTGGCCTTGGCAGCTTTAGTGTATCATTTGTTCCCGGCAGTGTTTATATTGGGACTTCCAGCTTCAGGACTTCGAATTTTGAACCATTCAGGAGGGAGCAACGCATCGACCGAGGAGGCAGATTGCAGAAGGTCAAACGCACAATTTGCTTGCAGATTTGTGAAATTGTGGGCGTCACGATCTTCCTGTATGAGGCGGTGATCCTCGGCTTTTTCGTCTATTACGTTGCAAGTGGCAAGATTTTCGTGGATTGCGACTCCAATATCCCAGCCTACGTGTTCTGCGGCTGCGCTGTCATCATGTTCTGGCTGTTGTTCGTGCTGATGCGAGCTTTTGCCAGGTTCCGGGAGCACCTCAAGATGCAGCTAGGTGCATTTAAAGAGAGTGACCAGACAGGTGATGTGAAGGCGCACATGTTGCGATCCAAGATTAAGCGCAAAAGCGCCAGCAGCAGAAGCAACAGGGCACAGATGCTGCACCTGAACCGCAGTCACCACCCAGGTCTGCCGTGGTCAAGGATATCAGGAAAAGACTTTTCGCGGAGCACAGTTGGGTGATCTCAAGCTCATACGGCGTTCGATTCGCATTGCCCGGTTACATCTCGGTGAAAATTTTACACGGGAAATGTATCCTGACCCAGTCATGGTGTTCGGGATTTTCGGTCTCGCCAAGAAGAACCCGATGCATGTGGCGGCGTATCAGGGCAATATCGCTGCCTTGGATTTACTGTACAAGGCGCACTTCAAGGTTAATTCGTTCGACAAGGTTTCGCGCGTGCGCTTCAGCACGGGAGACCTTTTCTGGTATCTTGCGAGCTACTTCATTCCCAAACCCGTGGTGTCGGCGGATGAGACGTACAGCTCTGTGTTCAAGACGACACTGGTAACACCGCTGCATTGCGCTGTGAGTACAGGTCGTCTAGCAGCTGTGCGTTGGCTAATTGCTCACGGAGCTGATGTCAACATTTGTTCCAAGTCTTCGTACCGTTGCGAGAGCCGTATGCCGCCTATTTTCTTAGCCGACCACCCTGAAATCGTGCACGTGCTGCTTCGTGCTGGCGCTAATCATCTCGCTATCCCTGACCCGGGCCACATGAACACAATCACGGTGCTTCAATTGGCGTATTTACGAGGTAACTATGCTGTCGCGCAGGTATTAGAAGACTGGGGAGGTGATGTGGCACTCACTCCGCTGCACGCTGCCGCTGCCATGGATGATGTATCGACTATTCGAAGCTTCCTACGCAAGAAGGTGAGCCCTGATTGTCTCGGTGAGTTGGGTTACGTTGGACTCAATAAACGCACACCATTGCATTGGGCAGCAGTTAATGGAGCCGTGGCAGCCGTGGAAATTTTGCTGGCCGCCAAAGCTAATGCCAATTTCCAGGATGCACACGGCCGTACAGCACTCCACTGGGCAGCTCGTGTGAATCGTGTGGATATCGTGCAGGTACTGCTTGCGCACGGCGCTGACCCGACCATCGTGGATGATGGCGACATGACAGCCATTATGTGCGCGGCTTGTGCTGGTGGTACGAACGTTGACATGTTTAAAGCACTGGTTGCGGGTGGTGGTGATATCAACCACCAGCTTCGTTTAACTGGTGATACAGCACTGCACCTGGCAGTCAAGCTCGACGATCAGCAGACAGCACTGGCACTGCTGAGTATGGGAGGCAACATCATGCAGACAAATCACGATGGCTTTCGGCCGATCGACTGCACCACGTCAACGCGATTGCAGTTTGAGATCAAGCGCGCAGCAGGAACTCGCGATGTCATGATCAGTTACACGCACTCGCACATGGAATTCGCCCTAAAGCTCCGCAAGTCTCTTGAAGATGCTAGCATTACAGTTTGGTTAGATCTCATGGATCCGAGTGGCATTGGTGGTGGGTCAGTCTGGCGTGAGGAAATCGCCCGTGGTATCACGAACGCTGCTGTGGTGCTTTGTATTCTGACGGAGGACTACACACAGTCTGAGTGGTGTTTGAAGGAGCTGGCTCTGGCCAAGCAGGTGGGCACTCCCATTCTAGCCATCTCTACAGAGCATGCAAAAATCTCTGAGGAGTTGCAGGTGTATTTGTACACACGACAACTTGTGCCGTTCGAGAGTGCCATTGTGAGCTTGGAACAGGTCAACGAAAAAGAAATCCGGTACGAATATGACGAGGATGCCTACAAAAACCAGTTGCGCATGCTTCTGGATGGTATGCGTGACGAAATTGAGAAGCGCAAGGAAGATAACATCAAGCGTAATCTGCGCCGTGCGGAGACAAATCCGCTCGCAGCTTCGGGTCATGGGAGCAGCAGGCTGCGTAGCCGCCGCCAACAGCTCAACCACGTGCAATCTGGAGGTGGCATGAGCTCTACCAAGACGTATGGCTTGGACTCGATGAAGTTCGACGAGCGGGCGTTAGAGCTCTCTGCCTTTGATACTCCCAACTACTATTCGCACGACTCCAGCGGCTCGTCGATCCACGAAATTGGCGATGACGGATCCATGCCTATGGTCATTGGTAATAATCTTCGCCGTGCACCCGGATCTTCTCGGTCCATTGGATCGAATGGCGTTTTCTCGGCCAGCGCTCGTGGTATGCGGCTGAATAACTACGACTACAATGGCACGAACCTGAGCATGGTAAGTAGCACCAGCAGCTCGAACAGCTTCATCGATGATTATGGTGTGACAGATAGTATTGTGCTGGACACAGGGGGTACTACTTCCATCGTGCCACCGCTAAGGATGGTGATCCTAGGCGCGGTGGTCGCAACTTGCCCATTGCTGAAAAACGGTCAACCGACGTTGATACAAACGATAGCATCGTCGAAGATTTGGAGGAGTTGGCTACGGCCACGGCTAGTGGCGAGCAGTTTGTCTTTATTTGTCATGGCGATTATCACCAGCGATTCGTACGAAAACTATGCGTCGAGATGTGCCGTGACGGAGGCCTGAGGTGCTATGTGGACCGAAAGCACATGGTAAAATTGTCAACGGTGATCGCAGAGGACCAAGAGGAAGCACCAGCTAAGACAAAGTCAAAGCGTTCTATCCTATCGCGAAACGAAGACATGTCTATGCGTATACACGAAGCGAAAGAAGCCATTCTCAAGTGCTCGGCTTTCGTGGTTCTTATTTCAGAGAAAACGCTCGCGAGTGAGCTAGTGAAGGACCAGCTAGCGTTCGCTGAGGACAAGGGGAAGAAGATTCTGCCTGTGGTTGTGAACCGCATGAACTTCAGTCTCGATGTGAAGTATAGCCTGGCGCGTAGTGAGTTCTTCCATTTCTTCACCAAGGGAGACATGATGGGCTTCCGCCAATCCCTACAGCACCTGTTAGACTCTCTGCGTGAAGAGGTCTACGGTATCAGTATTGATGGTCCAATCTCGAGTTTCAACGCGCACATTGGCGGGACGCCGTCCATCGGCGGTCAGGGCGGCAGCGACGTACAGCTTCGTGGCGGGTTTGCGGATTTACGCGAAAGTTTCATGTCTGCTGGGTACAACCCCTCTTTCCAGGGTCTTAGTACCGAAGGTAGCATGCGCAATCGTCGTCCGAATTCACAAAGTCTTCATTTCGCGAGTTCGCGAAGTAACGCATCGAACTTCGGTTTGCCACCTACACGCCTCTCGCAGACTTTCTCCGAAACGACTGCTACCTCATCACGTAGCTTGACGTCTGACATGAGTCTGTCGCAGTCGATGATTGGAAACTTCTCTACACTTGTAGGACGCATCACCGATGATGATATTGATGAAGAGGAGGAGATCTCGTACGCAGGCATCCAGGACGACGACTTCGACTCGGACGAGGAGGTCGAGATGGAAGGAAATGGCGAGGTGCGTGTTGTGCAAGAGGAAATCTCTTCGCCACCTCGCCAACACCCTGTCCTGGGTGCGTTCTCCAGTGATGGCAGCTTCGAGACACGCCAACGAGGTTCAAATTCCTCTATCAGTATGCTCGAGTCTGTGGACACGGGCGATGCCATCAACTTCAGCTTTGACGCCTTGTTGGGCGACCGAACACCTACAAAATAATTATATAAATCTTTGGAGCAGGGATACAGACAATAGCGCGTGCCAGTTCCAGTTCCAGTGCACGTACATATCTCGATTCAAACCATGGCGAGCTCTATGCTAGTTAACGATTTTGCTACCAACACGAAAGTTTTGCTATAAAGTGATCACCATTTGAGTTTCTTCATCGATCCGGTGATTTATCCGACCGACAAGCGTATGGTGGTTCTTCATGCTGAACACCACGCAGCTCACGATAATTTCTATGCTACGAGTATCGACTTATCTTTGACTTTCTCATCCCCCCACCAATTTATCTCTCACCATTTATTCAGTACTGCAGCCCAGCGTGTATATTCTCTCGTCAACTTTGCTGTATCAGGCTAAATAGTTGTACATCCTCCGGTCAGTGGTGCTGCGTTGGAGGTATTCACGCTCGATGAGGCTCTCGATACGAAGCTTGATAAGCTGTGGAGATGGTGTGAAGCGGCCCGACATTTGACGTGTGACCTCGGCGATCAATTGGTTGTGCTGCATTTGCTTGCGCGTCTTCATGATACGCACGATCGCGGCCTCCACAAGGTGTTTGCGATCCTCGGCAACTGTGGGCGGCAGCGCGTCAGCCGGATTGCCTGATCCGCTCGATGTCACCGCTGGAAGCAACGACGTTTCCTTTTGTGAAACAAGCGGTATCCGTACACGGTGAAGCTTCGACTTGTAACCATCGTTCACTGTGAACACGTCAGCCTCTTCGTCGATTCGTTTCCCCTTCGAGCTCTTAATCAAAATCTTGTACTTTGGCGTGCAAAGAGATTAGGTGCCGCTTCAGATCTTTCACGCCAATACGCGTACGCTCCATAAGATCCTTGAAGCGCCATTCGGGGCGTTGGTTGAATAACATCAAGATGACTGCTTGGTATGTCGACACGTTTAGCTCATGCCGGCGCTTTCCTTCTTCAATACCTGAGAGAACGTGGCACGCATATCCACTGTGCCCATGTTCGCCATCCACGCCAACTTGCGCCCATTGTGCCGTGCATAATAAAACACCTCAAACATTTCTGACATTTGGACTAACTCGACTGGGAGAGCGCACATGGGAGCCATCTCCGTGGGCCAGAAGCCGCTCGTTAGGACATGCACAGACAGGGCATTGGCGCAACTGATGCGTCCACATTAATACCACTGGTACTGGTATCAACAGATGACTTCCGGTAAAGCTCCATGAGATCTTTTGAGATACTCATGTCCTTAAACATGCCTTCCAGCTTCGATGTAAACTGGTAGCCGCATTCTGCTTTTAATTTGGAGATCACAAGTTTCTCCGCCTCATCCGAAGTGCCGCGACTATTGAGAAGCCGTTTGGCCAGAAGAACCTTGTAAAACTCCTCAAACACGTCCTTGTCTTGCAGATATCGGAACAGCGCGATGACTTGGGTCACGCGAGTGTCCAATTCCTCTTCAAATCGATTCTTTGAGCGCAACAACTCGTCCAGGTAATGCGCCAGATACCCAGCACACACTGTGCTCGTGTTCACGAACGCTTCAAAACCCTGCTTGATACTCTTGTGGAGCTGTGGATCATCAAAAAGCAATCTGACAGGAATCCCACGAATTTTTCACGCAATGCCAACAACTTTTCCACAAACTGCGCCGCATCTAACGCTGTCTCCGCATTCGACTGTGTCTTGACAAGTTCGTCTCCCTGCGTTTTAATGTACTGCAACACGCAATCACTAATCTCGGGCAATGTGCTCGGCACGCGGCGAAACAGCGAGTACATACGCCGCAATGCCTGTGTCTTACCATCACGAAACAATGCCACACATCCAGAGTGCTCCATATCCACCAGCGCCTTTGCCTGGTTTTTAATCAACTGCGTCTCCACAATTGTTTTTAACTTGTGCTCTGTTGACGGGTTCAAATAATGCAGTACTCGTGCTCCTTCCTCATTCAGTCTCTGCTCCGCCTTCTCGAGATACTCAGCACACGTGGCTACATCCAGCATGGACTGAGCTTCTGCACGGTAAAAATCCAGTGTGGTCTCGAGGAAAAACTTCTCAAAGTCATTCTCGTACACTGTATTGGTGGACACCAAGGTCCACGAGCATTCGGAGCACACTCTTGACCAGGTCTCTGTCAATAAGTTCCCCATGTCGTTCCCGCTCGATACTCTGCAATAGCCGAGCACGGAGTCGGTCCCGCACACTATCGTGGCGCACGATCACGTCGGAAGATGTAGAGGCCGCTATCGTACACTGGGAGCTTGCGCTTCTGTGTTACGTAGGTGCGATCCATATACATGAGGATATCTCGCACCATGGTCATAACGATCTGGTGGTCCACCCACTGGTCGTTCAGAGCCACGAGCAACAGCTCATCAGAAACAGCAGCAACTTGTTGCGCCACTTGCTACAAATGCTCCGTGATGACCCCACGACGCCGTTGTACAGCAGATCTCCATGTTTGTGAAGTACTAAATTATACGAATTTCTTCAAGTATATATAAAAAGTTAGTTTTGTCAGATTATTTTAGTATGTTTTTTTAAAATTAAAAATGGGTATGATTTGATTTTATCAGAAACTTACCGATAGAGTTCCTCGAAGGAGAGGAGACTAGCGTTGTGGGAGAAGATCTCGTAGATGGCAGTACGTAGAGACACCCAAATCTCCTGGGCGCGGGCCTGGTCCATGCCCACGTTCTGGCGGTACGGCTTAATCACCAGCTTCTTCATGGTCGCGTGGCCAGAATCTCTCAGCTCAGCTTCCAATATGAGGAAGATTAGGATATTCTAATTTAAACCTGTTGAATCAGATAATAGTATATCGGTTTAAACAGGTTTACACCTTATAATACGTCATACTGGAGCGACATATTACAAGGTCAAACGAATTTTCAATAGACGAGTGAGCATGTCGACGGACGCCAGCCTGGAGGAGCTGCAGACGCGACTGGTGACGTTCACTGAGCAGCTGCAGAACATCCATGAGCTGCTGCAGAGCGACCCGAACAATGAAGAGTTCTTGGGTATCGCTAAGGATCTCATGGAGGTCATCCACCTAACCAAAGAGATGGTGCGTGCAAGTAAGGAATTGGCGCAGTAATGAGCCTTATGTACTGACAAATTCATTTGAACGTACGACAGATCAACCTCAAGGTGAATAGTGCATCAGCCGTTGAAACTTCAGAGCCTCTGCAAGAGACAGACAAGGCTGCACTACCAATCGGTACGCTGTAATAGCAATTGGTTGCAGACTAATTCATGTCTGATGGGCCTTATGTTATGTCCCATGTAGATCTGACGTTCACCCCAGGCTCCGTGTGTGAAGCTCAGACTCAAGGAGTCTGGTATCCGGCTGTTATTGAGTCGGTGACAAGTGATGGCAGCTACAATGTCAAGTTTCTAGGCTTTGGGACCTCTGCAGATCTGCAAAAAGACTATCTGCGGACTATTGAAGTGGATCCAGCTGAAGCTGCTCAGCTGCCGGCTAAAGGGGATGTTTCAGTGGGGTTCAAGTGCCAGGCCAAGTATTACGTAGACGCAAAGCTCTACTTGTGCGCAGTAACGGAGGTCACGGCTTTAGGATTCCGGGTCCTTTTCGATGGCTACGGTAATTCGGAGGAGGTTCCGTTTGAGTATTTGAAACCTGCCGCGGCACAACCTGAATCAGTTGTTGATACTACGACTAGTACTAACACTGTGGACGGAAATGCCACGCATACTGCAGTCGCAAAGGTGAACACGGTGGCACCTGCTGTGGTCTCCAAGCCTATTCCGATCCCAGAGAACCTACAGATTTTACCTACAGACTCGGAGGCTGAGAAGGAGCGCAAGCGTAAACGGACGCGTGCTATCAAGAGTTTGAACCGACACAAAAACATTGACAACGAACGCAACATCAAGCAGCACGACTGGAAGTCGTTCCAACACAAGGCCAAGAAGAAAGGATTGAAAAAGGTGTGAGCGGCGTACTGTCAAAACGTGGCTCAAGCATGTTTGCGTCACCGGATACGGTGCAAGGTCGTGTTGGTGTCGTCGGCAGTGGCCAGGGCATGACCGATTTCCAAGACACGAGAAACAAAAAACCAAGCACGCCTAGAGAGCCAAGGTAGGCAACGCGGCTCCTAACTTCGTTTAGGCTTCGCTCGTGACCTCTGTGATGCTACACTTTTTAAGTACATCGCAGTTGACAAAATTGTGGATCCTTTTGTTAGATTATTTTGTGCTTTAGCCTCATTTGAGGTGCGGCCCACACCGGTTCAGTGGCGCCTGTATTCAACAGGGCAATGCGGACAGGGGTAACTCGATACTTATTCCTTATTGCTGCTTTTGTCAGCAGCTACACCCTTCAGGCGAGACTCGGGTGGTGCGACGGATCGTACCTACCGCCGATATCCTGTGGCGAGCCCGCTTAACACTCGTGTAGATGGGCTGTCTGATAGCAGCCCAATCTCAAGGCCACATTGCAAGTGAGCCTACCGAGGGAAACCATTGCTAGATAGGAGTAGTGCGACGGACATGAGCTCCTCGTCGTGCCGTAGTCGGTCCAGTAGCACTTGCATCTGCTCTCGAGCATTGGGAACAGTGGCGAGGGAGTCGAACCACACGAACAACCGGCAATCTGCACTGCACATGCCCACGAACAGCCCTGTGTCGCTGCGCTCGTACACCATACGCGCTGCAGTAGCCTCTTGTAACGATGCTAACCGCTTGCCCAGCACTTGGCTCTCTCGGTTTTGAACCTCAGCAGGTGTCGGGAACATGAGGTGCTGCAATTTGGCGTACTGGTTTAGTAGCATCACACAGGTGCCAAAATCCTCGCCATCAAACGGGAATGATAGTTCGGGCATTGCGCACTCGCCTGTGAGTTCATTCTTGAAGATGAAATGGTGCAGCAATGGCAGGTCGTCGTGGGGCCGCCAGAGTGAATGACTCTGAATGGAGGTATGGATGGCGGTCATGGCACCCATTTCTTCCAGTCGCCGCGCCACGAACGCTTTCTTCGCTTGAAAATACGGGAACTGTTCAGGAGATTGCTGACTGCTGAGTAGTAGAAGGCACACGTCACTTGTTAAGAAGACCACATACGCGTACAAGAATCCTCTACAAGCAAAATGTTTGTCAGTCACAAGGGGCTGATAGAAATCGTACATCTGTCCACTCACTGCGCATTGAAGTTCGACAGACAGATTGGCGTCCATGTCTCGGATTTCGCCAGCGACGCCGTGTGGTACACGAAGTTGATAAGCAGCAGCAGGTCTACAAACACACATGAAAAGCATACCAATTCAGCAAAATTCAAGATCTACAGCCAAGAAGTACACCGACCATCCACTAGCACGCTGAACTGCTTCTTGTTTGGCTGCACAACAGCTACCACTTTTTCCTTCGCCAACAACAAACCACAGATCATCGGTGACGTCGTTGCCGTCGAAGTCGCTTCTTTCCCAGTCTCAAACTCCAGCGCTCTTGTGACATCTCGACGCATCTCTGGTTTGAGCCGTACAAACGGCACTCCACAGTCTTTGAACCTGGTTGTTGGCGTCGTAGCCCAGAGTTCTGTCAACGATCTCGTAACTCTCTCTGTGCCATTCAGAAGCTCCCGCAAGTCGTAGCCTGGTTGTTTTCGTAACACATCGAGGCCTCGATCACTCAGGACAAACAGGATCTGGTTCTGCAGGAGCTGGAGAAGATGTTGCAAGCAATCCGATGCGAACTTCGACACAAAATGTCCTCTGTCGTCCTCATTACGTTGGATTGCAGCCAACGTGAGGCAGTCAGTGCTTCGGAAGACGCAGTGACAACCTTCAGCTTCGAGTTCCAGTAGCTCTTCGTGTTGTGTGCAGGTGATGTAAGATAATAAGCCTTGTAACGAACTGGCGAATGAACTGGTGGACGAGTCGTCCTCTGAATATGGTCCCTTCATATCCGATGAGGTGGACAATATGTGACGGAACACAGGCTTGCCCGAGGTTGAGCACACTATCACGTCCAACTCCATCCTAATAAATTAAGAGAATATTTTTTCTTTACTATGGGATCCTTTAAAATAATATTTCTAGTCGCCAAAAGATCGGAACGAGGGGTCATGATTGATTGGCACGCTCCTGCCATGCAGGACTTACAGACGTTAAGCTCAATATCGCTGCTTTTGCTTCAATTGTTTGCGATCAGTACAGCAATCTCGTCCAATTCAGTGCAAATTCCGAGCCTGGAGATCACTTTTCCAGCTCAACATTCGTGGTGGCAGGTCTCGAACGATGACGGTCTGTTAACTCAACTGCCAGTGTACTTCCAGACACAAAACTTTCGGATTCCTGAGGATGGATACTTGTTTGTGACTGGGGATAGTGTTCCTGGTGGCTATCGTCACACTTCGAGAGTCAATTCATTGGTGCTTGGTGGCATTGAACCGGGTTCACACTTCTGGAAGATGGAGCTCAGGCCCTGGAAGGAGTCAACCAACAAACATGGCAATAGCAGCTTTGTTGATTTTGATGAAACGATGTTGCACGTGGAGGTTGTGGTGGATCTGTCGGATAAGCGCTCACCGTGGAAATACACTCTGCATGACCACGAGAGGAGACCGCACATTTTGATCAACCAGAGATTTCCAGAGCACCATCACTTGACGAACTGTACGAATTCGCATGAGCAAGTCCTTCCGGTGTGTTACATTTCGTCTACTTCAGGCGCATTTGACGGCCAGAAGAGAATGTGGTTACAGATCATGGAAGGGCTTGGCAGAGGGGCTCACAGGGGATCTATTCGACTGAAGTTTGCAGTGAAAACATTTGAACAAGTTGTAGATGATTCTCCACTCACACAGGCACTACATCGGCTGAACGTTAGCCTCCAAGGTCTTCCTTTGGCAGTGAGTTATCGGTTTGTTGCTGTCTTCCAAATTGCGCCTAACCTGTGTGTTTCACGTAGATTCCTCGGGAAGAATTGTCCGAAGATCAAACCTCCTCAGATGGCGTGGTGGAAGCTCTGCTCACCAGCTTCTACCAACAGTTCCCTTCAGCAAGACACTCTACTCGACACATCTCAACGTTAAACCAGTCTACTCTATTGCAACTACAGCCACCATTCGCCGCTCGTGTCTGGATGGAGCTGGTAGATGCGCTTCGCACTCCGTGTTCTGATGGTCTCATCATATTCACCAACTCGCGAAGCGTTTCGGACGAATTATTAGTCCTTGCAGCTCGACTTGCTGGGGCTCGTGCAGTGATAATGGAACTTGCAAATCTGCATCCAACACGTGTAGATGTGGACGTGCTCCTGGCACCTTCACACTTCTCCCAAAAGCACTACTCGGTAGTAAGAAACGTTCGTGCTCGCCATAGTGTTGTGTTGTCTACCGGTGTGAACACCGAAGTATTCGTGCCTTCAACTGTACAAGACTCTAATGACCAGTTTTTCATTATCGGGTATGTCGGAAGACTGTCATCGGAGAAATCGCTAGGAATTTTGTTGGCCGCTATGAAGCTTCTCGCGCCGGTTTGTTCCCGTTGTCGCCTCAAAGTGATAGGTGACGGCCCTCAAAAGCCTTGGCTCCAGTCTATCGCTCTTGAATGGGGTCTATTAAATACCAGCGTCGAGTTTATAAATGGGATCTACAACGATGAGACAGCTCTAGTGCGCCAATTCCGCGAGATGCATGTATTTGCGAGCCCTTTGTTTACGGAGACTCTGGGACTTGCTGTGCTTGAAGCAATGAGTATGGGGCTGCCTGTTGTGGGCTTCATTTCGGGTGGAACGGAGAATTTCTCGAGAATGATGTGAATTGTGCAGCCGTCATGGAATCTACGCCCACAAGCTTCGCAGATGCTTTACTTGGGCTCGTCGACGATAACGAAAGGCGCCTTCGTCTAGGGAGACAAGCCCACCATACTGTCAACGAACAGTTCTCGACTCGGTTCGCACTTGAACAATACGCTAGACTTTACGAGCGTATTGGTCGGTCAAGTCAAAGAGATAAAACTATGAAGATCAAGCCCAAGGAGGAATGCACGCCATACAAAGGAGGTTTTTATGAATTCGATGTCTAATAGCGATTGTTGTTGCTGCCATTATTGTTGTAAGCCACAGGAAGTTTGGTGGGAGATTCATCCTTCGAGCGAATCACCTTCTTAGCTTTAGGTTTCGATCCAGCAGACTTTACTCCGCTCCTAGCACTGCTAATATTGGGGAGTGAGACGCCATCACCACGAGTTCCACTAGTGCGGATTTTACTTGCCATACTGCGTTTTGCACTGAGCAGCGAGTTTTGCAGCGTGATGACGATGCCGTGCGAGTCGCCGAGGTAAGTTGATGTGATTTGCATTCCTTTCTTGTAGGACTGCAAACTGAGATCCCAGCACTTTAGAAATTCCTGTTCAACGCCCACATTATGGTATGCGATGCCTAGCACAGCCACGCGATCCAGTTTGACGTTTTGCTCAATCTTCTCACTGCTCTTTGCCCCAGGTTTATTGGTCGGACTTGATCCAGTGGTATCAGAGAGACCCAACTGCAGTTCTTCATGCAGGAAAACCAACGCCGATTGAGCGTGGCCCAGTGCACTCTGATGTTTGCCGAGTTGTGAGAGTACAGCACACATGTTAAGATGTGTATCAGCCTTGTTCGGCAGGTTATCGAGTCGCGCTTCGATCTTGAGTGCCTCAGTTAAATATGTCAGCGCTTTGTGTAGGTTGCCCTGTCGACGATAGTAGCAAGCGAGATTATTCAGCGTGACAGCTCTGCCAGCAGGATGTCGTTCCGTGAGGATCTCCGCCTTCTTGAGCAGCTCTAGCACCACGCGGAACGCCTCTTGTTGCAGATAGGTCATGGCCAGGAGGTTGCACATTTCACCCACTGTCCGGCAAGATGCCCATACCTCATTACTGTCAGCTCCGAAGAAGTGTTGCCTCAACACAAGGCCTTTTTCCATACACTCAAGTGCTTCCGTGTACCTTCCCTCTTGTTGAAGCTGAGCGCACTTGTCATCCAGTCGTTGCAACGCCACTAGTTCCTTCTGGTTCTCAATGAAATGTAACTCCTCCAATTGTTGCATCTCACTAGCTGGCTTGGACGACGGAGCTTTGCTCGGTACTGTCTTGACAGAGGAGTTGGCAGAATTTGTCTCTGGGTCGTTAACACTCGCCTCATCAAACTCGATATCCAAGTGCTCTTCACCACCATTATCATCAAGGACGGGCATCGTCGCCAATTTACTATCTTCTTCCGAAACCAAGCAGGGAATATTGAGCTACAATAGCGGACTACACTTCAACGTAGCCATTTATAGCTGTAGCTATGATAAATGGCTACATGTATACGAATGGATATGTGTGTAGACCACACAAGATAGCCGTTACGTACAAAGCTGCGACGAAACCTCAGGACCAGTCGGTGCCAAAGAGACATAAGTTGACTCCTTTGTCTGGGGAAGCCGCGTGGCAATGGGTGCAGCTCCACGCAATACCACAATGCACGAACTGGAACCGAAGCAGATAGATGACAGTGAGCAGGGGCAAGAACAAGAACAGGTGAAGCACATCGTCCCGTTGCGAGTACGAGTCGACGACGAGTCACAGAGCGAAACGCTGCTGGAATTCGAGTGTGACTGGGCTCCTGGAATCGGCGGATCTGTGTGGACCAGTGGTGAGCTGTTGGCAGCACATCTTGAACTTCAGAAAGAGCGCTATCGCTCGATTTTCGACGGCAAACGTGTGGTGGAGCTGGGCAGCGGTACGGGCTACGTGGGGCTCATGATCGCCGCATGCTTCAAGCCGTCGCACGTGTATCTCACAGACTTGCAGACGCACGTCCACGGTCTGCAGCGCAACGTGCAGCGTAACGCCGAGGCACTGCGAACTGGAGTGCAGGTGCATGTCTCGGAGCTGGCCTGGGGATCTTCGGAGCAGGAGACGGGCCTCTTGAGTCGATCGCCGCAACGAACGACGATGTTGACAATCTTGAAGCCGGCCAGGTGGACGTCATCCTGGGCACAGACGTGGCTTACCTTCGAGAGCTGTACGACCCCTACTGCACACGATGAATCGACTAGCGACGGCTCGAACGCTCATTCTGCTGGGGTTGAACCGCGCGGATACACGTATGACATTCTTCCACCAGCTCGAGCAAGATGGCTTCGAATACTACAAGATCTCGGATTTGCAGCTCCCGAAAGAGTACTGGGGTCAAGACTTTGGGCTCTTTGAGATCCGGCGCAGTCATACCTGAGCATCACCAGAGACTCTTCCATTGATTGCGCTTCTCCCACAACTCTCATCGACACATGTTGATCCACCCGTCAAAGGTAACAGGTGGGTGTACCTGCCGAAGAATCCTTGCGCCAGCACTTCTCAACCCGATGCAGCATCAACTGTGCTGTCATTATGAGTGCGGTCTTGCTGGCTCCACGAGCGGCGTATGTGTACTGTACTAAAGCAAACCGAACGCTACTGTAAGTCAAACAGCTAATAGAGATACAACTAGCAAAGACACGTCAAACGTAGCAATAGCAAGTCTGCTTGGTGTCGGCATCGACCAAAATGCGTGACGTGTCTGGCGACCATCGATTTCGAACTGCTGTCGCCGCAGAAAGCGTTTCAGACATCGGTGAAGCCATCCCTCGATTTGAGTCGCTCGCTACCGTGTCGGAATGACAGTATCAAATCTGCGCGAAATGCTTGCAAGCGAAGGCATGATCATTCCGACGCAGATACAACGTCAATCGCGCCGTCGACTCGAGGGAGAAACTTCGCGAAAGCGATACGACATCGCTATATTGCCCACTCTTTGACAAGTGCGACAGAATTCAACATGCACTTTTCGCATGGGTCTTTTGCCTCAAAACTACTCTCCTACCGATGTCATAGTTTGCATGTCCCCCAATTTCCTTCAAGTGGAAAAAGCGTCAAGAATTGAGTTTGCATACTTGTCGAACAACCGTTACTTGATTCGCGTGTTGGTTTCGGTGCTCACACGTCGCAGAGCAGCCGAGGCGAAATTCTCGCCAATCTTTACAATCGGACGGTGGTTTCACCCCTTCTAATCCCGTTGTGTTTACACCGGGACTTTGTCATTGACATCCGTCCTGATTGGCTTTGCACGCATTTTCCGGAGCCCTGATATTCGCCGCCCATCTTTCTTCTTGACGCGTTTGGCGTCGTCATTCTTCCCTCCCTTCGCTCCATGCATAAGCATTTTTTGCGAGCTAGTCTTTTAGCCAGCACTAACGTTCCTGTTTTATTTAATCGTCTACATGTGTTTATGTAAAATTCTCTACTTCCTAACTGAAAGAAGAAGAAAAAAAAAAATGTGCACAAAAAATCTGCTGCAGTTGTCCCGATTGAAAACGCCAGAAAATGTATCCTTCGGGTGCAAGTTGTCCAAACAGGGTTTATTAAAGTTGTTTGTTGTTCAACGGGTAATTCAAGTTGTTTTACTGTTTAAAGTTGTTTTATCTGTTGTTATAAAGTTGCTCTAGCGGCTGCATAGTCGAAGTGAAGGTGCTGCTTCCGAAGGCTCAGTAACAATCGCGCCGCAAACCGAGCGAGCTTCACGCTGAGCAAAAGCTGCTACCACGCAGGTTGAAGCAGCACAGATCTACCACCCCAGACATTAGTCGACGACAGACAGATCGGATACGATGAGTAGCTCCTTCCCGAGCAGTTCCCCAGTACGTGGCAGAAGCAGGTGGGACGCCAGAAACAACAAGCCAACAAGAAGCTAGGCTCGTGGTTCGTGTCCAAGTTCACGTCTAAAGGCAGACTACTAAAAGAACAGGACGAAGAGACCGCGCAGAATCAAAGACGGCGACCCGGGACCCTAAGTGCTGTGACCAACCAGCAACAAGCCAATGCCGCGCGTCGAGAGGAACTGAGTCGGCCTAAACCCATTCGCCAGAAAAGCTTCTTAAGGCAACAACTACAGGAAATGAAGAAACAGTCCGCTGAGACGCTTTTAAAAGCTCAGAAAAAGATGGACGGAGAGTTAATTGAAGAAGAAGAAGAAGAAGAAGAGGATAATATGTCCTCCTCAGATGAAGATGTCCATACGGTGGACGACCCGGAGGATGTTCTTCTACGAGGAAGTGTCAGTAGCAACCCTGCTCGCTCCAGAACCTCCTCGTCCAGGAGGTCAAGTACCTCTTCGAGACGTCGTAGCGTAGCTGAGGAGCAACAGGGGGAGAGGACGAGCATCTTGCTCAGGAGACGCAACGTGAAGACTTCTCGGAGGAAGTGAATCGCCGGATGAGCCAGGCCACGCAACTTTATGCTGAGGCAATCAACGCTTTGGACAGCGCTCTACATCCGGACCGTCAACCGGATGTTGAGCCATCTCCCAAGCCTTTGCTACTTGGCGTGAAGAAGGGCAGCGCCAATATGCCCAAAAGTGAATGGATCTGAAAGGTCCGGACACTTTTTTTGAAGATTGAGAGGCGCCAGACTGGCGGTGGAAGACAGTCGACTGTGTAGGA
>VKKV01000298.1:0-12080 GCA_008080845.1 Phytophthora kernoviae | reverse complement strand
TACCACGCCTCCACCTCCTCCACCACCACACCACACCTATGGACACACACAGCCATACTCCACACCCGCTGGTAGTCTACAGTAGTCTGGTACATCTCCCATCTACCAGCAACACACTGCTCACTGTCTTTGCTCCACCACACTCGCCACACTCACCACTACATGTGTGGAGTGTCCCGGTGTCAGTCATGGCCCGTACCACCTTGACGTCTCGGATCACGGACAATTTACTCGCCAGACGTCCGTTCCTTATAGCCGATTGGCGGTCGCGGTAGTCCTCCGTTCAAATCGATCAGCCTGATGGCGAGACTCGATAAGCGTTTAGACGAGTCCCAACGCGTCTACCAGCGTAACACGACGTTGGCAGCGGCATGGGGAAGCGACTAAAGCGAGAAAGGGCTATGGGATATTGTGTGACAAAAGACAAAAGTGGTCGCCCACCGTGGGGCTCGAACCCACGACCACAAGATTAAGAGTCTTGCGCTCTACCGACTGAGCTAGACGGGCTTCACGTCCAACTCAACTCGCAAAACACATCACAAACAGACGACACATACCACAACACACAACTCGCCGCACTTACCACGCCTCCACCTCCTCCACCACCACACCACACCTATGGACACACACAGCCATACTCCACACCCGGTGGTAGTCTACAGTAGTCTGGTACATCTCCCATCTACCAGCAACACACTGCTCACTGTCTTTGCTCCACCACACTCGCCACACTCACCACTACATGTGTGGAGTGTCCCGGTGTCAGTCATGGCCCGTACCACCTTGACGTCTCGGATCACGGACAATTTACTCGCCAGACGTCCGTTCCTTATAGCCGATTGGCGGTCGCGGTAGTCCCGGTCAGTTCAAATCGATCAGCCTGATGGCGAGACTCGATAAGCGTTTAGACGAGTCCCAACGCGTCTACCAGCGTAACACGACGTTGGCAGCGGCATGGGAAGCGACTAAAGCGAGAAAGGGCTATGGGATATTGTGGCAAGTGACACAAAAGACAAAAGTGGTCGCCCACCGTGGGGCTCGAACCCACGACCACAAGATTAAGAGTCTTGCGCTCTACCGACTGAGCTAGACGGGCTTCACGTCCAACTCAACTCGCAAAACACATCACAAACAGACGACACATACCACAACACACAACTCGCCGCACTTACCACGCCTCCACCTCCTCCACCACCACACCACACCTATGGACACACACAGCCATACTCCACACCCGCTGGTAGTCTACAGTAGTCTGGTACATCTCCCATCTACCAGCAACACACTGCTCACTGTCTTTGCTCCACCACACTCGCCACACTCACCACTACATGTGTGGAGTGTCCCGGTGTCAGTCATGGCCCGTACCACCTTGACGTCTCGGATCACGGACAATTTACTCGCCAGACGTCCGTTCCTTATAGCCGATTGGCGGTCGCGGTAGTCCCGGTCAGTTCAAATCGATCAGCCTGATGGCGAGACTCGATAAGCGTTTAGACGAGTCCCAACGCGTCTACCAGCGTAACACGACGTTGGCAGCGGCATGGGAAGCGACTAAAGCGAGAAAGGGCTATGGGATATTGTGGCAAGTGACAAAAAGACAAAAAGTGGTCGCCCACCGTGGGCCTCGAACCCACGACCACAAGATTAAGAGTCTTGCGCTCTACCGACTGAGCTAGACGGGCTTCACGTCCAACTCAACTCGCAAAACACATCACAAACAGACGACACATACCACAACACACAACTCGCCGCACTTACCACGCCTCCACCTCCTCCACCACCACACCACACCTATGGACACACACAGCCATACTCCACACCCGCTGGTAGTCTACAGTAGTCTGGTACATCTCCCATCTACCAGCAACACACTGCTCACTGTCTTTGCTCCACCACACTCGCCACACTCACCACTACATGTGTGGAGTGTCCCGGTGTCAGTCATGGCCCGTACCACCTTGACGTCTCGGATCACGGACAATTTACTCGCCAGACGTCCGTTCCTTATAGCCGATTGGCGGTCGCGGTAGTCCCGGTCAGTTCAAATCGATCAGCCTGATGGCGAGACTCGATAAGCGTTTAGACGAGTCCCAACGCGTCTACCAGCGTAACACGACGTTGGCAGCGGCATGGGGGAAGCGACTAAAGCGAGAAAGGGCTATGGGATATTGTGGCAAGTGACAAAAAGACAAAAGTGGTCGCCCACCGTGGGCTCGAACCCACGACCACAAGATTAAGAGTCTTGCGCTCTACCGACTGAGCTAGACGGGCTTCACGTCCAACTCAACTCGCAAAACACATCACAAACAGACGACACATACCACAACACACAACTCGCCGCACTTACCACGCCTCCACCTCCTCCACCACCACACCACACCTATGGACACACAGCCATACTCCACACCCGCTGGTAGTCTACAGTAGTCTGGTACATCTCCCATCTACCAGCAACACACTGCTCACTGTCTTTGCTCCACCACACTCGCCACACTCACCACTACATGTGTGGAGTGTCCCGGTGTCAGTCATGGCCCGTACCACCTTGACGTCTCGGATCACGGACAATTTACTCGCCAGACGTCCGTTCCTTATAGCCGATTGGCGGTCGCGGTAGTCCCGGTCAGTTCAAATCGATCAGCCTGATGGCGAGACTCGATAAGCGTTTAGACGAGTCCCAACGCGTCTACCAGCGTAACACGACGTTGGCAGCGGCATGGGGAAGCGACTAAAGCGAGAAAGGGCTATGGGATATTGTGGCAAGTGACAAAAAAGACAAAAGTGGTCGCCCACCGTGGGGCTCGAACCCACGACCACAAGATTAAGAGTCTTGCGCTCTACCGACTGAGCTAGACGGGCTTCACGTCCAACTCAACTCGCAAAACACATCACAAACAGACGACACATACCACACACACAACTCGCCGCACTTACCACGCCTCCACCTCCACCACCACACCACACCTATGGACACACACAGCCATACTCCACACCCGCTGGTAGTCTACAGTAGTCTGGTACATCTCCCATCTACCAGCAACACACTGCTCACTGTCTTTGCTCCACCACACTCGCCACACTCACCACTACATGTGTGGAGTGTCCCGGTGTCAGTCATGGCCCGTACCACCTTGACGTCTCGGATCACGGACAATTTACTCGCCAGACGTCCGTTCCTTATAGCCGATTGGCGGTCGCGGTAGTCCCGGTCAGTTCAAATCGATCAGCCTGATGGCGAGACTCGATAAGCGTTTAGACGAGTCCCAACGCGTCTACCAGCGTAACACGACGTTGGCAGCGGCATGGGGAAGCGACTAAAGCGAGAAAGGGCTATGGGATATTGTGGCAAGTGACAAAAAGACAAAAGTGGTCGCCCACCGTGGGGCTCGAACCCACGACCACAAGATTAAGAGTCTTGCGCTCTACCGACTGAGCTAGACGGGCTTCACGTCCAACTCAACTCGCAAAACACATCACAAACAGACGACACATACCACAACACACAACTCGCCGCACTTACCACGCCTCCACCTCCTCCACCACCACACCACACCTATGGACACACACAGCCATACTCCACACCCGCTGGTAGTCTACAGTAGTCTGGTACATCTCCCATCTACCAGCAACACACTGCTCACTGTCTTTGCTCCACCACACTCGCCACACTCACCACTACATGTGTGGAGTGTCCCGGTGTCAGTCATGGCCCGTACCACCTTGACGTCTCGGATCACGGACAATTTACTCGCCAGACGTCCGTTCCTTATAGCCGATTGGCGGTCGCGGTAGTCCCGGTCAGTTCAAATCGATCAGCCTGATGGCGAGACTCGATAAGCGTTTAGACGAGTCCCAACGCGTCTACCAGCGTAACACGACGTTGGCAGCGGCATGGGAAGCGACTAAAGCGAGAAAGGGCTATGGGATATTGTGGCAAGTGACAAAAAGACAAAAAGTGGTCGCCCACCGTGGGGCTCGAACCCACGACCACAAGATTAAGAGTCTTGCGCTCTACCGACTGAGCTAGACGGGCTTCACGTCCAACTCAACTCGCAAAACACATCACAAACAGACGACACATACCACAACACACAACTCGCCGCACTTACCACGCCTCCACCTCCTCCACCACCACACCACACCTATGGACACACACAGCCATACTCCACACCCGCTGGTAGTCTACAGTAGTCTGGTACATCTCCCATCTACCAGCAACACACTGCTCACTGTCTTTGCTCCACCACACTCGCCACACTCACCACTACATGTGTGGAGTGTCCCGGTGTCAGTCATGGCCCGTACCACCTTGACGTCTCGGATCACGGACAATTTACTCGCCAGACGTCCGTTCCTTATAGCCGATTGGCGGTCGCGGTAGTCCCGGTCAGTTCAAATCGATCAGCCTGATGGCGAGACTCGATAAGCGTTTAGACGAGTCCCAACGCGTCTACCAGCGTAACACGACGTTGGCAGCGGCATGGGGAAGCGACTAAAGCGAGAAAGGGCTATGGGATATTGTGGCAAGTGACAAAAAAGACAAAAGTGGTCGCCCACCGTGGGGCTCGAACCCACGACCACAAGATTAAGAGTCTTGCGCTCTACCGACTGAGCTAGACGGGCTTCACGTCCAACTCAACTCGCAAAACACATCACAAACAGACGACACATACCACAACACACAACTCGCCGCACTTACCACGCCTCCACCTCCTCCACCACCACACCACACCTATGGACACACACAGCCATACTCCACACCCGCTGGTAGTCTACAGTAGTCTGGTACATCTCCCATCTACCAGCAACACACTGCTCACTGTCTTTGCTCCACCACACTCGCCACACTCACCACTACATGTGTGGAGTGTCCCGGTGTCAGTCATGGCCCGTACCACCTTGACGTCTCGGATCACGGACAATTTACTCGCCAGACGTCCGTTCCTTATAGCCGATTGGCGGTCGCGGTAGTCCCGGTCAGTTCAAATCGATCAGCCTGATGGCGAGACTCGATAAGCGTTTAGACGAGTCCCAACGCGTCTACCAGCGTAACACGACGTTGGCAGCGGCATGGGGAAGCGACTAAAGCGAGAAAGGGCTATGGGATATTGTGGCAAGTGACAAAAAGACAAAAGTGGTCGCCCACCGTGGGGCTCGAACCCACGACCACAAGATTAAGAGTCTTGCGCTCTACCGACTGAGCTAGACGGGCTTCACGTCCAACTCAACTCGCAAACACATCACAAACAGACGACACATACCACAACACACAACTCGCCGCACTTACCACGCCTCCACCTCCTCCACCACCACACCACACCTATGGACACACAGCCATACTCCACACCCGCTGGTAGTCTACAGTAGTCTGGTACATCTCCCATCTACCAGCAACACACTGCTCACTGTCTTTGCTCCACCACACTCGCCACACTCACCACTACATGTGTGGTGTCCCGGTGTCAGTCATGGCCCGTACCACCTTGACGTCTCGGATCACGGACAATTTACTCGCCAGACGTCCGTTCCTTATAGCCGATTGGCGGTCGCGGTAGTCCCGGTCAGTTCAAATCGATCAGCCTGATGGCGAGACTCGATAAGCGTTTAGACGAGTCTCTTGTAATATTAACGTGTCCGGATGGGGATCAGTCCTATTCCTAATGCAGAGATTTCATTGGCTGAAAATGCCCGTATTGGGAGCCAGGGTACGTGGAGGATTTGGAGGGACTGTAGATCTGACAACACATTCTGTGGGACAAGAGTGTGTTGTTGACGTTCGGGACAGTGGATCCTGGGAGGAACGATGGGGTTAACGAGGAGGATGGATAGTATGAGCGTTGAAAGGCAATAAAAAGTGAATAGGAGCGATTGTCATGTGAAGATATGGGTGTCGCCCCTGACTCAGTTGTATGGGGAGACGAGGTGACTACCGTTGGCACACTTCGGGAGCGGTGACATCGTACTGATTTCAGGTAGAATCAATATTACCCTTTGGCAATTAAGCAGCAACCTATAAGCTCTCTAAATTTCGTTTATCTTTCTAAAGTCCACCGTTGTGTTAAGTTGATTCTACCAACTCAGCGCGAAGCTTCACCAGAATGGTCATTCACCCCAGGGTGCGCTCAAACCGCATACTTCAGCCCCGCCCCGGAACAAATGATATTTAGAACACACGATGCGCACCAGTGTTATCGCGTTGCCCGGCGAAATATGGCATACATGGGCAAGGTGTGGGATGAATGTCGAGGCAACTGAACCAGAAGGAAAAATAGTCGCGGAGGTGGGCGTTTAGGGCTTGAGGGCTTAGCAAAATCATTCGCCAACATGGCAGAATTAAGGAAGGCAGCTGAGGAACGGCTCTTCTGACAGCAACATCAAGCTGAAAAATAAGCAGAACCAGTCGCACCCCCGAAACCTCCGAGGAGCAACCTGAACGGTAGTGCTGATGGCGATTACCCAAATAATACCCCGACGCAATGAGCAGCCAACGGGAGTGGGAGACGATAGCTACACTCAACAGTCCGTTGTAACCAAATAGATAACAAATTCCTACCAGGAGAAAGCCAGTCTAGACGAATCAACTGGAATCAGGGACATCTTTCTACAAGACCAGGTAGCTCTGGATGTTATATGTGCTGTATCGATATTCCACGGAAGCTTGCGGGTTGAATACTCGAGCTTCGCGTATGTTGGGATAGCTCATTACTGAACGTCCAGTAACCGCATACTAATTTTCAATAAAACCTGCATGTCGTGGAATCCAAGACAGCTTTGATATGGATAGTGTTCTTCTGGGTACCCCCCTATTTCACAGCCACAGTGTCTGCCGATAAGTGGTGCAGCAAATTCCGACTCAATTCTATAAAGTCTACGTAGTGATCAGAACTGGCAGCAAAAAACCCACTGCTTTTATTACTTTACACTCGAGTCTGAATTTAACCCAGCTCGCTTCGAGCGGCATTCACCGAGTGTTTTGATTTAGATGTTACCCGTGACCGCCACAGTGTCATCCGACTATAAAGTATCACGGTTGTAATTGTTTAGCAGTACGGTTTGGTTTATTTACATTTATACTATACTAATGCAGGGAATGACATATATATACATGGGTAGGGTAGCAAAATTTGCATCTAGTATAACAGTTGGATCAAGTGTAAGAGCTACTTTGGGCTCTAAATGCTGGTGAAAGTACTAGGTGTTTAGTTTGGGCTCCCATGAGTATAAGAATATATCCAGAGTACTAGAGGGTGTGATTCTGCCCAAACTAAATGTTTGCATCTAGAGAATTCTGCTATAGCAATTTTGAAGTAGAGGGCGTAGTAGAATGCAGCTCATCTCTGACGTCAGCACCATCAATGGTCGAGTTAGTGACCGGAATCGAGCAAACCTGACCATCCACAACCACTCTGACGACAAAGGTGGCGATAAAGCACAGTGAGTCGCTAGGTTGCAACCAACTGGAACAGAGGGGTTCCTAAGAAGAGGAAAAGACGAAAAGACTCTGACGATTTTGATACAGTATGTCGATATATAAGAGTAAGAGCAGTCAACACACTTGCAAGCGGAAATTGTCAGACAGCGGCGTTGGGGCAAGGAGCCATCAGTAATTCTTTGAGGACGATCCAGCAACACTCACGGAGTTAGTCAAGTTGACAAAACCGGAGTGCGGCTAGTGGTGCTGCAGTATTTTGATACCCAGTACACCCACGACGCAAGATAACACGCACTGACAGAGATAGGCGAGGACGAGACAACATGTCGAAAGCCGTCTTCAATGAAATGTTTAAGCAGTTCCTGGACGATAGTGTCAGCGGCCAGCCGGAGAATAACCAGGACATTCCCATAACAAACTGGGGGGAATTTTTTTGAAACGGGATTGAATGCCCACTGGGAGTACGAGATTGCATGATGTGCATCGTCAAGTATAAAAAGAAACCAGGAGCTGGAAGTTGATCACTGTCCAATTCCATGGAATGTATTACACAGCACTAGTGCACCGAGGCAAACTGATGGAATCACTTCTCACACAAGAGCAAGCTTTGGATGCAGATGAAACGGGGATGGTTTGACAAGTGCCAGCCACGAGAAGAACGATACATCACCAAGGGCAGGTTTCCTTGTGTGTCCGAAATGCTGTGTAAGGTTGACTCGACTTTACCACCGCCGTTTGGTGATATCCTTGGGCTAAGTCAATCAAAGTGTAAATGATACAACCTACCATACGATCAAAGAGTTCTTCAATCATAGGCAAAGGAATCTTGGCCACGATCGTCAATTGGTTGACGTATCGATAATCAATCACCCAACGTAAAGGAATATTTGAGTTTTCATTACGCATCCAATCAGCCCTACGAGGAAACTGTCCCGTAACCGGATCTTTCTTCGGAATTGCAAAGGTGTTCGAGACCCATGGAGAGTTCGATAACTCAATCCATCCTTTCCGTAAATTCTCCTTTACGAATCCTTCGAGAGCGTCTTGCTCCATTTTTGATAAGCGATAAAGGGCTCTTTGAGCTAAGCGTAGCTGGTTTCTTCATGTTCAGCTCGAAGTTGACCTCTCGAGTAGGCGGGATTTTATCAGGCAACTGCTCGAAAACACATCCGCGTACTTTTCCAGAACCACCTTCAGAAGAGGTTCCAGCATGGCATCCATACCTGCCATTATCTGGGTTTTGACGCGGAATACTTGTTCGTATTCACCTTCCTTCATATTATGAGTGAACGAAGGTCCGTCAATGTCTGTAAACTGCACTTGTTCAGGTATCTGTACTTCCTCAGTCTGCCAGTTTACTTGCGGGTTGTAATCTTGAAACCACGGTTTACCGAAGATTACATCATGCGACTCCGGCAGCTTCCATTCGGCAAATTCAACAGCTGGAAATAAAAAACCTTCCGTCAAAATGGAACTCCCACACGCTTGACCTCCTGCAAATAGATCAATGTTCCATCGAGTCTTTGAGCTTGAAGCTTCCGCGTAGTCAGCACCGTGTCAGCGATACCTGGCCTGATCATGTTGGTGTTTGCACCAGTGTCCAACAACATTCGACATCCCTTGTCATAGTTCACTACTTTCAAGAAGCAACCACTTAGTCCAAGTGGTTAAGAGGGTATCAGGTTACCCGAGTGGCGTGGGTTCAAACCCACCAGTTGCATATTTTGTGTAGACAACACCAACATGATTACGCTACTCACCCAGCGCGTAATCATTGCATGAATGGCTGTGAAGCCTTTAGGAAATGAATGGTTAGGAAGAAAGAGAGTAGATCAGTCTAAACACATAATCTCACTTTACAATTTTCCAACTCCACAACAATTGGTAGCACTTGTTGGTCTACCATCGGCTCGGTCGTCGTCGTCAGCTGGTTCCGTCGGTTCTGTACTCTTACCACTGGTGTTGGTAGCGTGAGAGGTTGCGTGGTGTGTCTTTCTTGTGGTTCGCCGTAATTCGGGAGAGTCTGGAAACAGATAGAGTCACTCCCGTTGGTTGATAGCAAGTAGCGACTGCGTAATTCTTGATCGTTGTTGATATTGGTGGCTCGTGCGAAGTCCTAACGCTAAATTCCACCCACACTTCTGGCCATTTGATTTAATCATTTGGGTAGTACCTCCGGGGAACAGAAGGGAATTCATAAGTCGTTCAGGTGCAAAGAGAAAAGAGGAAACGAAGAGTTTGAGTCTAAAGTTAGTGAAGTGTTTCTTTTGGTGGTGCAACAAAGCGGAAAAGGCAGCAAAGGATCTCGCAAGTCATTTGAAGAAGACGCGGAGCATCAACAACGTTCTACGCAAGGAGCTATCGAAACAAGGCGAGTTTGTTTCAGAAGTAACCGATAAACTGGAACATTTTCTACACGAAGTTGAAGTCTTATTGCAAGAAGCAGAGAGGATCCTTTACCAAGACTTTCGCAAAACCATCAGCAATTTCGAGAAAACCACCAATTAAGACACTTTCACTTTAGTTCAATTTTTTTGTTTTCCTTTCGATTTACGATGGAGCCAATTTCGAACGAGCAACTGATGCAGCAAATGGTTGCGATGATTGCGCAGCAACAAAAGATGCTTGAGAAAATGCAAGAAGAGAAGCCAAGATTTGATTTCAAGCTTGAAGGTGTGAAGTTACCAACATACAGCGGTCGTATTGGTGAATCTGCACAGCTGTTTTACGACCAGATGGACCAGTATTTTGCGGCAAAGGGTATTGCGTGGAAGTCAAGAGAAGTGGCGCCAAGAATCCTAGCGACACTAGGCGGTTCTCTACGTGGACCTGCTGCACAGTGGTTTGCGACTCAGCGAAGCTTAATTCAGTCCGTGGAAGATTTTTTCCTGGAGCTGCACCGCGAATTTGTCCCAGCCGATCTACAGCAACGCCTCAGAGATCAACTCAATGCGTTACAACAACGTGATTGCCGTGACTTGGCAGATTACATCGCAAGGCATCGTCAGCTAATGGTGCAAGTGCGCGACATGAGTGAGATCGACAAGGTTATCTACTTCCAGAGAGGTCTGAAGCAGCGCACGAAGAAGTGCAATACAGACGCTGCGAAACATTGAGTGAAGCGATCAATGTGGCACTGGACTATGATCGTGCGCATCATTGGGGACATCGACAGAGCAACGACGCTATGAAGAGCCAAGAAGGAGCTACTCGCGCCACGACTATCCGCAGCAGCAAGGACCAGAGCCTATGGAGATTGACAACGTTCAAAGAATAAGCAAGGATGAGTGCAAGAGGAAGAGGTTATGCTTCAAATGCAAGAAGCCAGGGCACTCGTGGAAGCAATGCAAACCACCGAGACGAGTGGAACCAAGACGTAGTCAAAGACGTCCGATCAACAACGTGGAAGAAGACACAATGAGCGATGATGAAGCTATATTGTTTGATCGCGTGACGACATGTAATGTCGAGAAGCTTCAAGAGAAAGAAGACAGTGAGTTGATCAGGAAGCCAGCAGTGATCAACACGAAGCAAGTGAAGGTGCTCATCGACAGTGGGTCTAGTGTGAATCTGATTAGACCGGGGATCGCGACCAAATTCTTGAAACGCGCCACGTGCAATTGGAGATGTTTGATGGAAGTCGCCAAAGCCAAGCAGTCAAGAAGGTACAGGCAGATGTTTCCATGGAAGGCTATACCTTCAAGGATCAAGTCTTCACTGAATGGAAGAAGATGGGCGAGAAGCACGACGTCATTTTCGGGAAGCCATGGCATTTCGAGTTTCAGCCGAACGTGAATTGGAGAACGAACGAAATAGCGTTTCCAAAGGGCGCCGAGAAGATGAAAGCGGAGATTCCGAACATGGTGATTGATCCCACAGTGGATGGTCCCAAGTTTGTTGAGCACATGAAGTCAGGGCGATTTGAAGAAGTTTACAAAATCAAGATATGTGCGGTGGAAAACAAGGTAGTACCAAAGTTCATCCAACCAGTATTGGATGAATTTTCCGATGTTTTTCAGACAAACTTCCAGACAAATTGCCACCTGAACGCGCAGTAAACTTCGAGTTACAAATGAAGGAGGATGCGGAACCGAAATCTAAAGGGATTTACCGGCTATCGAAGACTGAACAAGATGCGTTAGGAGACTTTATCCAGGAGAAGCTACGCAAGGTGGATCGAAGTGTCAAATTCACCGTGGGTATCCAACATTTTTGAGTACCAAAGAAGGATCCAGTCACTAACAGCATTCCGAAACGTTCCGAATGGCTTAGATCCGAAACACCAAGATACCCATTTGCTGGGTTATTGACTATCGCTATGTGAACAGTCAGACTCGTGTTCCTCAAATCCCACTCCCACTCATTGACGAACTGTTTGACAAGATGCAAGGCTGCTCTATCTTCACCGTCATCGACTTAGCTCAAGGTTATCACCAAATGCTAGTCTCAACCGGCTCACGACAGTACACCGCATTCCGTACACACAAAGAAACATATCAATGGTGTGTTGCGCCTATGGGCTTAGCAGGAATGCCGGGTATTTGGTCTCGACTGATGCGCTCTTTGTTCGACAAATTCGGCTTTGTCGTTGTTTACTTGGACGATATTTGTGTTTTCTCTAAAACACAAAGTGCACATTGCCCAC